>CAJQUW010010273.1:0-600000 GCA_907163375.1 Prostheceraeus crozeri
CACCAAGGTTCCACTCGGAGTCCCACGTCTCCGCACCCCCGGTGTCACACCCCCCCCTCGACGCCCGCCCCAGGGCCTCGTCCCTGGCGCCCATCGCCCCCGCACTCTTGCTCCGCTCCCGTCTCCCCGCCTTGTGCCCCGCCCTCGCCAATTGCTCAGCTCCTCCTGACGGTCCCCGCGGCCCGGTCTGCCCGAGGGCCTCCCGCTCCGGCCCCGCTATTATGAGGGACTACGCTCCTGCCCGGTTCCGTACACGAACACCGGCCCGCCGGAGTGTGTCGTTGGGTCGCGGGCAGTCCCCCTTTCCCACTGCTTCACTCTCCTCCGCGCTACACGCGTTTCGCCTGACCCTCTCCCCTCCTGTTTTCCTACCCCGCCCCTTCCCCGCTATACCCTCCCGGCTGCCGGGCACGACACGCGCAAGAGGTAGGGACCACTAGACGGTCGCTTTACTCAGACAATCGCGCCCGCGGAAATCTATAAAACTCACGAGCTGACTTAGACAAACAGGAAGGACGCGCAACCGGTCGGACACGCCCAGGGGGCCACGCGCGCGATTACTAAGGCGACATGGGTCCCCCGCGCTGCACCACTCCGCCAGTGAGTGGGCTCCCCCGAAGGTCCCGCGTGTGGCCAGACTCGCGGGGTTAGGGCCCCGAACTCCGCACCGGCACTACGTCAATTCCCCTTCTGTTGTATCCCCCCCTCCCCCCCTCCTCCAACCGCCCACAGCTGTACGACGCGCCCGCGCCCCGTGGCCGGTCCTTCGCACCGCACGGTTGCTCGGTCTAATCGCTTGCAGGGCGCCGCGAGGGACACTGCCGAACTGAGTGGAAACAGAAGCACCCGCGCGCCCTCGCAGCCGCGCCGATTTCGGCTCAGTGTCCCATTCGAGTGGCCCACGACAGGTGCATCGGTCAGGACTAGGCTCCAAGGGCTTACGTCCTGGAGTCTCCCACGGCGCAGGTCCTCCCCCCGTTGCGCCTACGCGCCCCCTTGTCTCGGGTGGCCTCTCCCTGCCCCCTCCTATTCGTTTATGCCTCTAGAGCTTGATTGGCCCCGAACAACGTCGCAGCCGGTTTCCGTAACGGTGTCGGACGCCCTCCAGTTCCTCGCCCCGCTTCCCTCCCCGCCTCGCCTTCGCGTCAGCATCGCACTTCGCTGTTCTGCTTCGTCCTCGTTTTACCCCCCCGTCGTTCTGCCTCGTTGTCACATGCAGGCTTCTTCCCTACCGCCACGTCCCTCCCTCTTTGCACCCCCTCGAAGTCTGGCCCCCTGTCCGTTTCCCTTCGTTACCTTTCTAACCTAGGAATAATCCTACCTCGCCTGTGCTGTTAGCCCTCCCGCCCCCGCCTCACGCCTTGTTAAGTCGGGACACTCTTCTCACATACACTCTCTTCGTTGTCCGCTGCTAATAACACTTCTCTACCTTCGTTGGGAGGTTTGGTGTTGAGGATGGAGAAGAGAATTTTGTGTTTGGTGTTGTGGAGGGCTTGTCATGTTGACTGTGATAATAACTTTGAAATGTTTTCTAATTCTTAAGTATCAACAAGCAACCAATCAGAATGAACAGCCAATGAATGATGAATATGAAAGTATATATGTAAAGTGACATTCGTGTCATTACACTCAGTCTTTGAGACGCATAAGTGAACTGTTGTCTAGCGAATTCTGTTATTATTTGAGGCGTCAAGTGAATTCCAAATTTGAGACGTTATTATTTGAGTGAAGGTCTCTATCTTGTTGAAGTATCAAGCTTAAACATAATTTCGTTGAAATGGTAAGTGAAAATTTCTTCACCTCATCTCCCTCAATCGTGTGGCTAATAGCATCTTCTCTAATTTCAGGCATGAACTTCATCACCAACCCTCCCTTCTCGAGGAAAGTTTAGAGTTGTTCATAATTTTTCATCAAATTTCCCTGACCCTCCCCCCCTGGACAGCTCTCTTCGATTTTGGCTTCCAGTGGACGGTTTTTGTCGTGCGATAGCTCGTTTGAAAGCTAAGAGTGAGTCAAATTCAGTGAAAGAATCGCTTGTTACCTATCCTGTCTTCGTTCAAAAGTTAGAGCGGTTACAAGATTTTTGAACATTGGCGAAAACGACAGAGTTAGAATTTGGGACGTTTTGGGCTGTAGCTTCAAAACGAAGCATCGGACGGGAAAACGGAGGCCAGATTTGGAATTCAGCTTGATGTTATTGTCCCATTGAGGATCATCATCAATGAGAATCAAGCATTTCTATATAAACAGCGAAGCCTTCACAAGTGAGAATCATTCCACGTTGAATCCACGAGTGACGGACGCACATTTCCTCTCTCTATTCTATTTATTCTCCAACTAAAAATGGTAAGTCGTACTTTCCTCCCTCTCTCTTTGATCGTTAACTTAATACAATCTTTTCCATTTTCAGGCATCTACTCCATCTGCTGCGCTAGTTAGGACAAAATGGCGGTTCATACGTTACAAGGTTCGCTACGATCAGATCATCTCACTGAGCCAGTGGGAAGAAACAACCAAGGTACATAATCCTACACCGCTACAGCGTAATTTAAACAGTCTTGCGTAATGACGAACTCATGGCGTAGTACTCCAAACGGGAATGCTCCTTTCACGGTTGTCAAGATAAAATGCACAATCAGTATGGGGGACTACATACTGTTCCCGTGGAGTCCGTACATTCGCCACCAATTGTTGATATTATTGAGGAGTACGTGACATTGAATATGGACATTCCTACTCATCTTGCTCATGAGTGGAAGAAGGCGAGAGATGAGCAAGGATACTCCCTATAGAAAAGATTTGGGATGGTAATCCACATTTTGCCTACCGGTATCACATTGGTGGCATTACTCTAAGGAAGGGAGGGAGATCATTCAACACCATCACATGCGATTCGAGCTGAGAGAAGGTACTTGGGATATCCTTTTCAAAGTGAATGGGATATATTATGTTCGACACAAACAAACAAGGATAATAAAATAGCTCTTCTCTCTCCATGCTATATGGAATCCAATATATTCCAAAACCACCCAACGTGGACGACCTAATTGATCCAAATCCTTATAGGCAGTGGTACGGAAGCGCAAGTCGGAGAAAGAATGCTACATCAAAACGCAAATCAAAGAAGAGAATTACTAGTCCTTTCCTAACTCTACCCTATGGACAGAATTCGCTTATGTGCTATTGAGTGTCGTAGACGTGGTCTTATTAGATACATTTTACTTCTTCGTTGCCATCATAATCATTTGTGTATTTTTTGTCGTGGAAAAGCATCGATGTGAATTCTTCATTTTGTAATATGTTTATAGAACGCACTCCTTAGATGTGTAAATTTCCGTTTTAGGCTTCTATCATTCATTTTTTATGGATTGTGAGGGTGAACCTGTACAGGGAGCTTCAGTGTGCTATTGCTATGAACAATTGGACATATACCAGATTGTCAGTGTCTATCGATCCCAATGCCAACGGTGCAAATCCCCAATGTTGATCATGGGCGAGGAAAACACATCATAAGGTACTTAATCTGAAATATTTGCAAGACTATGGCTTTTCTTGTGAGAGTGCTCTTCATATTGAACTTTAAACGATGGTTAGCCTGCTTTCATGTTATAACGCTCTTTTGTAATAAAGCCCTGGTAAGGAGAAGGAAAGTATTTCCTAATTTAATCATTGATGATATTTTGCTCCCACCTTGGGATTAGTAGAGTGAGATCAACACTATCAAGAAGTCACGAAGCGTTTTAAGGATTTTGTGTGTTCCTATTTATGTCTGATTCCGTTGTAGTAGGCTACGTTCATAACCAATGCTTCTTTTCCTCCTTACCTCAGCACTGCCAAAGTCCTGTATGGTTTTCATTGCTCGCATGTATGATAGGTATCAGCTGTATCTATTTTATCTCTTTCAAAACCATTGATTATTATAATGCATTGCTTTGTTTACCAGTTATTCCAATAAATTGTACTTTATGAGAAGAGTTGTATGTTTCAATGCAAGATGGATGTTAGTTAAAGGGCGGATCTTGTCTTTTCTCAAACGACTGCGGAACATTAACGTTTCATTTTCAATAGGCACAAGTTTAAAAGGAGCTGTTCAAGATTATGTGATAAAATTTTCAGAAAGATGAGACGACATCGAAGCAGTGGTCGATGATGCTAGCACTCTATTTCTAGAGTTAATGACATTACATTCTCTGATAGCATTATCAATGGCGGCGATTAGTTGCGAAAAATTAAGTTTAGGTTCATTTTGGAAAGGAAGAGGTGAAAGTCTCTTCTTTCCATTTTGGCTTCTTATTCAAATGGATAGTGGTAGATCACTCCCCAAGAATTTTTTAAAAGACATATGATAAAAATCTGCTGAACGTCTTAACGCATTTAACCATCATGGTAGCAGTTCTAGTGATTGAAGCGATTTCAGGATATTCACATTCAAATTTCCATAAAGAAAAATTGAAAATGCAGTGGTACTTGATTGTAGCACAACTGGTTTTCGAGCTATGTCTGCTCACTCTCGAAGTATAGTCCTTCTGTACATGCGTCTATTATTTAGAAAAGGCTAGCAAATTCATATCTTCAAAAAGACTTGCTATAGACATCAGTAACGGTGAAACTATGTGTTGCGATGTATGTAAGCGAAAGGATGGAAATGAAAAGCGCATCTGCAAGAGATGTAAGCATGCTTTTGTGCCAACGCTGTTCATACGTAATTGCATTCAACTTTGCAAATTGTATCCACTAGTGACATTGCTCATTTCGAGTGTCCACTTATGTCCGCAATAGTTTATTACCTATGGCAAATGTGGTAAAGATGGTTTTAAAGCAAAAGACTAACACCGGAAAATTGGCGAAACGTAAAAATGGCGAGAACGTAAAAAAGTCTTCAAAGTTTTCTTCAGCCATTCAAGCTCTCGGACGAAATGAAAGCAAATAGCGAATACCATGCTATACGACATGCCAACGATTAAATTCATTCGTGAAAATTATTTTCTTCATGGCAGATTAGTTGAGGTGGGGCGATGACATTAGCGCCAAAACAACGAAAGTTACTTAAGCGATATGCCACAAAAATTGCGTTTTCATCTCCCAATCCTAAAGTCTCCCTTCAAAGAAAGAAGGAAAATCTCTAACACATAAAGGGCGGTTTCCCTTTCAGCAATACTTCCAATGATAGCTCATGCCGTGGGGGCAACCCTATTGGGATATTATTCTTTTGGCTCTAAGCGTAAATTATGCAAATGTTGAGTCTCAAAGTAATAAAATGGATTTCAGACTTCAATGTGATAAAGTTCTGACTGTATCAGGTCCATCTCATGCTGGTAAAACTGTTTTCACGCTGAATTTATTGGATAAAAGAAGGGAGTTGTTTAAGGAACCTATCAATCGAGTGATTTGGTGTTATGGTATTTATCAACCGTCGCTGTTTCAGGAATTGCAAAGTCGCAACTTTATTCGACATGTAGGAATTATTGCTGTGGATAACACTTCAGTTAATGATGTTTGTTGTATTGGATGATTTATTAAAAGGAAAGTAAGAAATTCAAAAGAGGTTACAGATATGTATCACTCGCGCAGCCCACATCATAAAAGGGCTTTATATCATCTATATCACACAAAATTTGTTTCCTGATGGGAACGAAGCTCGTAAACAGAAACCTGAATACACACCTAATAGTGCTATTTTCAAGAATCCGCGAGATAAAAGTCAATTTGAAAATTTTAGCGACGACAAGTTGCCACCCAGAGGATCAAAAGCCTTAATTGAAATTTTTCATGCTGCTAATGAAAAAACCACATACGGTTACGATATTCATTGACTTTACGCAGAGTGTCCAGGAAGAATTTTTAGATTTTCGAAAGTGATATTTGGAAAAGCTCTTTCAAATCGTTTATCTTTCAAACGATTATCTACAAACTATGAGTTCTTATTCTCGCATGATTGTTATTCCTCAGGATGAATATGTACAATTGACTGCCATGCAGCAAGTAAAGCAACCTCTTGCAAATCAATTGTATAGGAAAGAAATAGATTATCAGCAAAATGTTCACATCAAAGATCCACATCGTGCTGTATTATTACAATCGGAAACTGTTGAGCAATTGAAAAACTTGAAGAATAAGGATGCGTGACTCTGTTTATCGTCTGCTACCATTTAGCATCTGCGCACATGCCATATTCTCTTTTCAATAGTATTGAAAACCCATTCTCAATGTAATGATAGAAGGAGAATCATAGACAGATGAAAATAAAGTGATTGACGCTTCACGTTATGAAGACATTGATTCAGTATGCGACAACGTAGAAAGCGCCGTCAGGGCTATGTTCCAACTGGTTGGTCATAACTTTCCTTAAACTATTGAAAAAGCATAATGTACTCAAAAATTTGTTTTCTTAAATAATGAGACATTGAAAGAACTTGATTCAACAGTGGATACTACTCCAATGCTTCAGGCGATGAAAATGCCAACAAATTGGTTTAAGACGTCACCTGCTACATCCCCTCCCACACTCACTAAGCAAACAAGAGGAAGACACTGAGACGTAGATCGACATCGCCACTAAAAACATGGTTAAAAGGAAAAACGGTTTTTAAAAACAGCTCCTCCAGGAATATACCATGTTCTCAGACTATTAATATGACAGCAGATGTGGTCGTGTGTCTTGCCATGTAATTGAGCCGCCAGAGGTGAGGAATGTTCGTTGTCACTTGCACTTGCTGCGCCAGCTCTCATAATGAAACCTCCTAAAAGCAGTTGTGACCACGATCGCAATCAACCGCTAAAGCCACGTAAATGCGCGCTGCAGTTGTTGGTAAATGTAGCCAAAGTGCACAGAAAACAAATAGGGATGAGAAGGAGGAAAAAGACGGTCAGTCGTCATCGGACGCTGAACGTTTGAAGTCAATCTATTATGATGTTATAAACATCCGGCAGGATTTTGCATCTATTCAAGAAATTATCAAAGTGCGATGTGGGTCTTCACAATCACAGTGTGAAACGATGGTTAAAGGGTCAGGCTACCTATACACTCCACAAACAAGCGAAAAAGAAGTACCGCACCCGCCATTATATTGTTCATGACATCGATGAACAGTGGAAAGCAGATTTGTGCGATGTTGCCTCCATTTCAAATCATAACTCGGGCAATAATTTTATTTTAACCGTCATTGATATTTTCTCGCGTTATGCGTGGGCTCAACCTTTAAAAACTAATGAAGGAGGAAAGGTGGTAGCAAAAGCATATTCCAAAACTAATTTTTCGAGCATTGGTCGCATTCCAAAAAGGAAATCAGAAGTGTCAAGGAAAAGAGTTTGAAAAGTTCAGAATGTGACAAGATTATTTGAGAGGCATGACATTTGAGTTGTTTAGTGTAAAGAGTGCTTTAAAGCACTTGCACTCGTTTGAACGTTTTAATCGCACATTTAAAAAATCGCTTGTGGCGACATTTTACTGCAACTTGACACAAAATTTTTTTTTTCTGGACCCAAAGGTTTCTACAAGATACACTCCATGCCTACAATCACTCTATCCATCGTTCTATTGGACTCCAGACAGTAGGATAGTAAATGCTGACTATATGTAGATAAAGTGCGCGAATTTTCCAACGTCATAATACGGCACTATTCATGTAAGAAAAAGTGATGTGAAAATTGGCGAATAAAGTTCGTATCTCAAAAGTGAAAAGTGTTTTTGCTAAAGAGGGTAAGCATACTTCCGAATTGCGTACAGAGGAGGTATTCTCACAGTATCAAGCTCTTAATCAAAAAGCACTTCTCCCGACCCACCTACAAGTTGATAAGATTACGATAATGAAGAAATTGAGCGGTAGCTTTTACCGCGATGAGATTGAGGTTAGTCACTGGAAAGTGAAAACATATTTGGTAGAGAAAATCATTGACGATGGGTAATAAACAACGGCAAGGTGAAGAATGGAAGGTTGTCTTGTTAAATGGGTGGTTTATCCTTCAAGTATGAAATTTGGATGGTCGTCCTTATGTGTGCTGACATCTTTCGCGAAAGCTAAAGATGGATCGACACTGCGTGATTCATACCACAAACGCCTCTCGGTCTGTCATCACTACTCAATCGGCGTTTAGGGTTTGAGTCCTAGCTCATCATCTCAACGACTCGCACTCTTTCTCATTCACGACCACCTCCACTATTGTACAGCTGCCGCGGAGGACAACCCCACCCTCATTTAACATCGGTGCTCGCCGCCAACGTGGATGGGTAGCACTCGCTTGCGTGCGCTCGGACACTGAAATCTGATGTAGCACTCTCATATCCAATGTCGGTAGATCTTTAAAACGAAATGTTTTAAGTAATGCCGTTGGCTTTGTCGGTGGGATGTTGCTAGTGATTCTTTCCAGAGGTAGAAGTTTTTAAGAGCAGTTTGTTGAATCGTGGGAAGGAACGCGGTTTTTACAAACATTATGAAAGCAGCAGACCATTGCTGGTGATTACCTCAAGGCAAAGAAATCACCTAAACGAATGAATATAAAGGCAAGGAGGAAAACATTCGCGGGAGCTGGTAAGGTGCGGATCTTTCAGTCAAAAGGCATTCACCGCAAACACGTCGCAGAGGCTCTAAATATTCATCAGGCGCTAAAACGACGACGCTGCTCATAACTTCATAATCATGGGCAGTCGTAAACTTCCGGTTTTTGTTTGTTCGAATCAACAAGCCGATACAGATGATATTCTTAGTTCAAGTCTGTAGATTATCATCCATCGAACAGCTGGAATGCTGGCCCCATTTGAATTTGTTATTCCTGGTGGTAGTGTGACTACATAGATGTGGGTATGCGATGCTTGATTTGAGGTTTAGAATTCAGCGAAGCGATGGAACTGCTAATTGACGATGCAATAAAGTTGGACTGACAATTTACCATTGGACTACATTACTTCGCGATGTTTCTCTAACGATTGGTGAAGCAGCAGGTGGAAGGTGGTCAAAGGCGATTGTTATCCCTATAAAATTTCATATTTAATCATGTATCACAGTTTCATCAGCAGCTCAAAAAAGTCAGATGGAAGCATGTTGATGGTACAGGATGAAGCAGGAAAATTTGATTTTGAAACAAACAGTGGCTTTGTTAATGCGATCTGCTTTGATTAAAGATAGGTAGAGTATGTCCGCTATTATGGTCGATAAATTTAGATTTCTTTTAGACAGGTCAAAGTTTTTTACTCTGTAATACCAGCATGCGATCAAGCTGACATTGAATAAGCCTGAAATTTGCGCTGAATGCATTTGCTAAAGTTGACAATTTTAGAATTCATGTGGAAGATATTGCAATTTCCATTGTCGAGTAGTACGAATCCAAGTGTCATTTAGAGGGCATGCTGAAGGCCTTAACCGCCAAGAATGCCATTTACCCGTTCTGCTTACAAAGCTTATCACCTTTACAATTCCGAAAGATCAAAAGAGTTTCTTGAAAGATGGCCTCTTTCCATCGGAAGCACCGAAGCTCCTCATGGTGGCAATGGTTGAAATGAGCATTGAATGAGTTAATATAAGAAGAAGAAGTAAGAGATAGAAGAGTAAAGAAAGGGAGGAAGTTGTGACAGATAGTGATGGTAGAGAAAGATGAGTGGAAAGAAAGAGTGGTTTGTGTGTAGGTAAGAGATTAGAGAGAAGAAGAGGAGATAAAAGAGAAGAATTAATAGGATTGAAGAAGTAGAGAAGAAATAAAATGTTGAAGAAGATAGAGAGTAGAAGAATAAGGATGAATAGAAGAAAGTAGAGAAGAGAGAACAAAGAACTGAGAAGAGAGAAAGAAAAAAGATTAGAAGAAAGAGAAAGAAGGAGTAAAAGAAGAGAAAGAAGAATCAGACTCTGGATGAAGTAAAGATAGAAGAAGAGAGAAAAGTTAAAGAGTAAGAATGGAATAAGAAGAGAAGCAAGAAAAAAGAAGGATAAGAAGATAGTAAGGACCCTCAGAAGAAGAAGAAGAAGAGAAAAAGAAGAAGATAAAGAAGAAGAAGATAGCCGAAATAAAAGATCGTAAGAAGCCTACTATAAAATAATCGACTATCCAAAATTCTAAATCATTTCTTCCCCCCCCCCCCCCCCCCCCCCCCCCCAAATAAGATAAGAAAAGAAAGAAAGAAGAGAAGTAAAACCTCGCCAGAAGAGAGGAAAAGATAGACCCGATAGGAAATCGAAAGAAGAAGAAGAGAAAGTGAGAAGAGAAGGAAAGATAGAGAAAGAAGAGTGTAGAAAGCCGCACCAAGAAGAAGAGAGATAGGTAAAGAAGAAAGAAGAAGAAGAAGAAGAAGAGAAGAGAGAAGACTAATAGAAAGAACTAGAAGGAAAGTAGAAGAAGACAGAATATATGACGATTATGAAAGATAGAAGAAGAAAGAGATAGAAAAGAATAGGATAGGAAAAGAAGAGAAGAAGTAAACAGGATAAGAAGAAAGAAGGTAAAGAAGCAGAAAGAACAAGAGAGATCTAGAAAGAATAGGGAAGAAGAAAGATTGAGAAAGTAAGAAAGAAAGAAGACGAAAGAAGAAGAAAAGAAAGAAGAGTAGAGAAGATAGAAAGAGATAGATAGAAGAAGAATAAGTAATGTAAGAATAGAAGAAAGAGTGTAGAGATAGAAGAAAAGCGAAAAGGAGTAATGAGAAAACGAAGTAGAAAGAGAAAGATAGACAGATTAGAAGAAGTAAGATAGAAGATTGAAAAGAACAGGAAAGAAGAAGAAGACTAGAAGAAAGGATAAGGACTAGAATAGATAGAAAGGGAGAAGAAAGATGAGGAATGAAGTTTTGCGGAGAGGTGATAAAGAAAGAAGTAGAAGAGTAAGATAGAAGAAGAAAAAGGAAGAAAGGAAAGAAGAATAGGAAGGAAACGAAAGAGTAAAATGATGAAAGCAGATTAGAAAGAGGAAATTTTAGGAATACAGATAGAAAAAGGATAGAAAGGGGGGGGGGGAAAAGAATCAGAGAGAATAGAGAGGATAGAAGAATGAGTAAGGAAGATAAGAAGAAGGAAAAGAGTTAGACTAGAAGTTAAGAAAGTAAGAAAGAGAGAGAAGGAAGACAAGAAGTAAGAAGTAAAGAAGAATTGGAAGGAAAGTAAGATGAGTAGAGTAGAGAAAATAGAAGATGACGAAGATTAGAAAAGAATAGAGAAGATAATCAGCAATGAGAAAAAGTTAAGAAGACAGAGAAGAGAAAAAGGAAAGAGAGAGAATAGTGATGATAATCAGGTAGATTAAGAGGAAGAAGAAAATGGAGAAATCGAGAAAGATTTAGTAGGAGAGAAGAGGGCAAGAGAAGAATAGGAAATAGAAAAAGGAAAGAAGAAGAGCTGAATAGATACAGAAAGAAGAAGTCAGAAAGAAGAAGTGGAAAGGAAGTTTAAGGTTACAGAAGTAAACATTATGATTAAAGAAGAAAGAAATGAAGAAATGAAGATGAGAATGTAGAAGATATTGAGAAAGATTAGAGTAAGATAAAGAAAGTACTAGAAAGGAAATGAAAGGATGAGAGTAGAGAAGAAAAGACAGATAAAGAAGGAAAAGGAGAAGAAGAAGAAGAGAGAGAGGAAGGATAGGGAAAGGAAGATAGAATTAAGATGAAGAAAGAGAGTGCAAGAAGAGACTAGAATGAGGGAAGAAAGTAGAGAAGAAGAAGGGTGTAAGAGGTTAGTGATCTAAGAAGAAAAGATAGACGAGAGGAAAGAAGAAGAAGAAGAAAAAAAGAAAGAAGAAGAAGAAAGAAGCAGAAGAAAGACAGAGAAAGAAGGAAGAAGGAAGACAGAAGAGTTAAGAATTAGATTAAGAAGAATAGAATCAATGGATAGGTAAAGAGAAGAAAGAGAAGAGTAAGAAGGATTTAGTAAGAAAGAAAAGAAAAGAAGAAATGTAAGAATAACTCAGGGAAGTAAAGAGAGATGAGAGACATGAGAGAAGAAAGAAAGAGAAGAAAGAGACAAGAATTAGAGGGAAAGAAGAAAGAAGATAAGAAAAGAAATGAAGAAGAAGATGAAAGAAGAAGAAAGATTAAGAAGAGAAAGAAGAAATCAGTGGAATCGAAGACAGATAAGAATAGAAGGTCAGAAGAAAAAAAGATTAGAAGACGAAAGCATATATGAAGAGAAGCCGCCATACGATAGAAGGAAGAAAGCGAGTCAGAAGAGTCAGAATGAAAGACGAAGTGATTCAGAAACCCTAAGAAGAAAGGAAGATTAAGTAGACCACGAAAGAAGGCAGAAACTGGAAGAAGAAAAGCAAAGAGCATACAGGAAATGAGAAAGAAGATGAAGAGAAAGAAGAAAGACTCAGATGATAGTCATATGATAGAATTGAAGCCAAAGAAAGATAGAAGAAGAAAGAAGAAAGAAAGAGATAGAATAAAGTGAAGAAGAAGAAGAAAAGAATTGAAGATAGAGAGAGAAGTACAGCAAATAGAAAGGAGATAGAAAGAAGGAAAAAAGTACCGCAAGAAGATAAGAAGAAGTCACTACGATTAAAGTCAAAGAAGAGAACGTGAGAGAAGAGAACAAAGAACGTAAGAATAGTGAAAGAAGATAATAAGAATCAGTAGAATAGATTGTCAAGGTTAATGCCCATTCAAAGAGCAAAGGAGGAAGACAGAAGAAGAATTACGGAAAGGTGCCTCGGCAAGAGAAGGAAACAGACGAATAAGTTAAGAATTGTTAAATAGGAAGATACCTCTTTATCATAAACTCGACAGAATAATAGAAACTTGTAGTTAAAGAAAATGAGAAGAAGTGAGAGAAAGAAGAAAGACAAGAGGAGATAGAATGAAATAAGGATAGAAAGAGAATGGTAAATTTAAAGAAAGAAGAGATGAAAGAAGAATTGTAAGACCTAGGGGAGAGAGAGATTATAGAATAGAAAGAAAGTAATCCTCAAGATAGAAAGAAGAAGACGGATAGAGAAGAAGCAAGATAGAAAGCAAGACAGAAGGAAGAAAAAAGATATCAAGATTAAGAAGATGATAAGAATTTAGAGAAGAAAGATGAGCGAGAAAGAAGAATAGACAGAAGAAAGAGAAGAACAGAAGAGCAAGAAGTTCTGAGTAAAGATATGGAATAGGAAAGCATTTAAGAAGAAGAAAGAAAACTGTTAAGAGTAAGGCAGTAAGAAACGAAAGAAGAAAGAGAGAATATAAGAAGAAAGAAAGAAGAGAAGATAGAAAGAAAAGATAGAAAGAGAAGAGAATGTAGAGAAGTTTAAGAAGAGAATGAAGAAAGAAGATAAGATTGAAAGAAGATAGAAGAATAAAGAAGAAAAAGAGAGAAGAAGAAAAGAATAGATATTAAGAAAGAGATTAGATAAGGAAAGAAGAAGAAATTGCAAGAAGAGCATAGAATGAAGAGAATATGATAAGAAGGGAAAAGAAAGAAGAAAGAACAGTGCGAAGAGGAGAAGGAGAAACAGAAGATCCTAGAACAGTGTTAGAAGAAAGACGTAGAATGAGAATTAGAAGAAGAAAGAAAGAAGATAGATAAGAAAGATTCAGAATGAAGAAAGAAAGTAAAAGAAGAGATGCAGATAAGAAGTAAACGTAAGAAGAAAAGAAAGCAGAAGTCAGTAAGAAGAAGTAGCAGAAGTGATAGGAAGAGAGAAAAAAGAAGATAGATAGAAGACAAGAAAAGAGAGTAAGAAAAGGGGAAAGAGAAGCAGAAAAGAAAAGAAATAAGAAACCGCAGAAAGATAGGATTAAGAAAAGAAGAAAGAAGAAAGTAAGGTAAGAAGATAAAGAAAGAAAAAACTTAAGTTAGAAGAGAATAGTTGAGAGAAGAAAGAGAGAAGAAGATAGAAACTATAGAAAGAAGAAGTTACAGAGCGAATAGAAGAAAGGAAAGAGAGAAAAGTAAGAAAGAAGAAGACAGAGATAGATAAGAAAAATGAATGAAAGAAGAGAGAATCCTAGAAAACTAGAAGACAAGATAGAAGTAAAGAAGTATAGAAAGAGAGATTAAAGCATTCTAGAAATGAGAATTGAAGAAAGAAAGAAAGAAAGAGAAGAAGAGAAATGAATAGTAGATGAAAGAAGATTAGAGAGAAGATAAGAAAGGTTTTAGATTAAGATAAGAAGAAGTAGGAAGATAAGAAGAAGAAGAAGGAAAGATGAGAGAAAGTTTTAAAGATAAGGAGAGACAGAGAGAAGAAGAATAGAGAATGAAAGAAGAAGAAAGATAGGAATTTTAAGAAAGAAGAAGAGAAAGCCGAAAAAAAATAAGAGAAAGAGAGAAGAAAGAGAAGAAAGAATGAGAGAACAAGAAATAGAAAGTAAAAATGAAGATAGAAAAAAGAATAATAAGATATAGAAGATCCTTTAGACAGATATAGGAAGAGTAGATAAAGAAGCTAGAAGTAATAGAAAGTAGAAGTGAAAAGATTTAGAAGAAAGAAGATTAATAGACAGAAGATAGAGAGAGTTAAGAAGAAGCAAGATAGAGATAAGATATAAGTAGAGAAAAGGAAAGATAGATAAAGAAACAGAGGTAGTGAAAGGAAAGAAGAAAATTTGGAAGAAGCAGAAGAAGAAGGACGAGAAAGGAAGAAGAAGAATTAGAAGAAGTAGTATTAGGAATAAGAAGATAGGATGAAATCAGAGAAGAAGAAAAAGATTAAGAAAGAAAGAAGAAGAGAGAAGAAGTAGAAGGTAAGAAGAAAGAGTAAGAAGAAGAAGAAAAGAAGGAGAGGAAAGAAAGGAATAGAAGATTAGAAGAGATATAGTAATAGAATAGAAGAGAGATAAAGTAAGTAGAGAAAGTAGAAGGAAGAAGCAAGAAGTAAAGAAGGTAGAAGAAAAGAAATAGGATAGAAGAGAGAAAATAGAATGAAGAAAGAAGAAGAAGAATTGAAGAAAGAAGTAAATTAATGAGAGAAGAAGGAACTAGATAGAAAGAAGAAGCAAGTGAAGATAGGTAAAGAAGAAGATAGCAGAAGTAGCAAGAGATAGAAAGAGAGAAAGATAGATGAGAGAAAGGGAGATGTATGAGAAGAGAAGAAGTGATAGATTAAAAAAGAAGAAGAAGATGTAAACGGTAAGATAAGAAGTTAAGAAAAGAAGAAAGATTTATTAGAAAGAAGAAGATAGAGAGAAGAAAGATATAGACGAAAGTAAGAAGGAGATAGAGTAAGTAGAAGAAGAGATAGAAGAAGATAAGAAGTGAAGAAGACAAAGGAGATATAGAAAGAGTGGAGAGTAAAAGAAGAGATATCAGAGAAGATTACGAGTGGAGATAGAGAGATGTTTAGAGAAGTGATATTACGATAGAAGAAGAAATGTAAGAGAAGAAGAAGAAGAAATAGATAAGAAGTAGATGAAGAAAGAAATGAGAGAGAAAGAAGAAAAGACAAAGAAATAGAGAGTAAGTAAAGGATGAGAAAGAGAAAGAAGAAAGAAAGAAAGGAATGAAAGAATGGAAGTAGTAAGAAGATCGTAGAGAAAGTAAAGGAAGAGAAGAAATCTAAGAAGTAGTGGAATAGGTAAGAAGAAGAGACATGAGAGATAGAGAGATAGAAGAAAAGTAAGAGAAGATAGATGATAGAAGAAAGAAGATTGAAGAGTGCGAAAGAACTCAATGAAAGAAAGAGAAAGATAAATAGATGAGAAAGAAGTAGAAGAAAGAGATTAGAAAGTAAAGAAAGAAGGTTAGAAAGAAGAATTAGAGAAGAGAGGAAAGAAGAGTAAACGAAGAAAGAAAAGAAAGAAAGAGGAAGAAGAAAGTTAAAGAGGGATAAGAAAAGAAAGAGATTAAGATAAGAAGAGATGTAGAGGGTAGTGAAAGAAAGAAGAAAGAAGAAAGGGAAGATAGAGAAGAATGAGAAAGACAGATAGAGAAAAGAAGATCTAGAAAGAAGAAAAAGATAAGGTAGAAGTAAGAAAGAAGTAAAGGAAGATAGATTAGAAATAATTGGTGATAGAAGGATAATTTTTTTCAAATGGAAGAGAAGAAGGAAGAAGAGACGAAGAATTGATAGAAAGAGGACAGAAGGAATGAAAGAAAGAGATAGATAGTGTAATTGTTTGTAAAAGAAGAGGGAAAGATAAGAAGAAATAGGGAAAGAAAGAAGAGAGATAGCAGAAGAAGAAAGAAATGAAGAATGTGAGAAAGAAGGGTATAGAGAAGTAACAGGTAGAAGAAGATATCCTTAGAAAGGAAGTACCAAGAAGAAGAAAAGAGAAGTATATAGAAGAAAAGAACGAATAGAAGAAGTAAGAAAGAGAAGAAGAAGTTGAACAACGAGAATAGACAAAATGAAGAATGAAGAAGCAAAGAAAAGAAGAGAAGAATGTGAGAAAGAGAGAAGTAAGATAGGAAGAGTGGAAGATAAGGAAAGAAGAAGAAGTAGATAAGAAATGGAAGATAGTAGTTTAGATTGAGATAGGTGAGAAAAGAAATGAAGTAGAGAGAGAAAGGGAAGTAAAAGGTAAGTATAGTGAAAGAAGGAAGAGAGAACAGAAAAAAATGAAAGAAGAAAAGGATTATGAAACGTTAAGAAAGAATGAGAGATAGAATACGAAGGAGAGAAGATATGATTAGAAGGTAAAGAAGTAGAAAGAAGATAAAGAAAGAGAAGAAAGGTGATTGACGAGAGAAGAAAGAAGAAGGGAATAGAAGGAGGGCTAAGAAGAAAGATAGGGAAGGAGGAGGGATAGAAGAAAGGAAGAATGAAAGAAGAATCTTAAGTTTTTTTTAAAGTATAGAAGAAGAATAGAAGGTGAAGAAGCCAAGAAGAGAAGAGAAGATGAGAAAGAAGAAAGTTAAGAGAGGTAGAAAGAAGAGACGAAGAAGAAAGGGAGATTTAGAAGATAGAGAAGAAAGAGAAGTAGAAAGAGGAGATAAAAGAGAAAGGAAGGAAAAAGGAAAACTATTATGAAATGAAGATAGGAAGAGAGAAAGACACGATAAGAAACGATAGAAGAAGGAGAAAAGAAACGGGATAAGAATAGAAAGAGGAACGTAGAGAATAGAAGAAGAATAGAAGAGAAGATAGATAAGGAAATAAAGAATTAGAAGAAGAAGGAAAAGAATTAGAAGATAGAAAGGGAAGAAGAAGATCGAAAGATTAGATGAGAAGAGATATAGAATAGAGAGGAGAGAAGAAAAGATGAAAAGAAAAGAAGATATGAGAAGATGAAAATGAATAAGAGAATTAGAAAGATGAGAAGGTAAAAGAAGATTTAAGAAAGAATAGAGAGATAGAAAAGAAAGAGTAGAAGAAGAAAATAGAATAAGCAGACAGACTAAGAGAGAAGAAGAGAAGAAAGGAGAAAGAAGATAGAATAGAATCCTTTCAATTTTAAACACAATCAGTTAAGTGAAATTGCTTTACGTGTAAATGGTGTGAGTCATCCTGGTCCACCCTACAAACCAGATTTTCCTTCGGATCAATTTATGCGCAGTTATGTTGATTTTATGGATGTCTTTGGCTTTTACAATACGGATGACACCAACGGACTGACTATGAAAGAGTTTAAGAGTGGATATACTATTTATGCATTTGATTTGACTGCTGACAGCGATATTAGTGCCCCCTATCGTCAAGCGAACGTGCCTCATAATATTCGTTTGGATTTGACGTTCAAAAGAACACTACCTGAGACGATCAATGTATTAATTTATGCAGTCTTCGATTCAAATATTGAAATTACAAAGTATCGTGACGTGATTCTTCAGTATAATCGTTAATGAGTTGGTTGACTGCTGACGATATCAAGACTAAAGTGCAGCGTAATGAAGACGAAGCGACGTTGAAAGCTTTCGATAATGTCTATTCACTCGAAACCTTACCACCTGCAGTAAATCACTATCCCATCTTTATTGTGCTAAACACTCATTCGCAGAATTTAGGCGGTGAGCATTGGAAAGCGATCTTTATTGGAGAAGACCGACGTGGTGAACTATTTGACTCTCTTGCTCAACCTCCAAATATACCAACACAGCAGTGGTTGAGAAAACATACGCGTCAATATCAGCGAAATGAACGCATACTACAACATCCACTTTCATCAACGTGTGGTGCTTTTGTACTGTACTTCATCTTAAAACGTTTACATGTATCTCGATTTGCATCTATTATTCAAAACTTTTCATGTAATCCATCCTCTAATGAAAAAATGATTTGTAAGTTCTATCATGATTTGAAATAAAAACATCATGTTGGAAAAAATTGTTTTTTATTTTACAATCCGCTGGGTACGTACATACTCAATGAGATAGTCTAGGATCACATTTGCTTGTACATGAGATTTTAGTCCAGTAATGATCACTTTACTATTATGAAAGATTGCCACATGCACAGGTAACCAACAACTAATGAGAGCTGCAGGAAAAAGTTCGGGTTCATAACACAAATTGTAACTGCTGGTACGAATCTTCAAAAATGAAACACTTTCACTCAATTGAGTAGAGATCACCATATTGTCCACAGTCAGATTCGACATCACACACCTCTCCCTCTTCCATATCCGACGTAGTAGTCTCTGTAGCTCTAAGCGCATTGACTGCACCGATGAATGAGAAAGGGCGCCGAGAATCTGTACAGTCCCATTTGGGAAGAGTTGAAGATTCCGTGAATTGTTCATCTTCACCACTAACATTTGAGGACGGCCCGGGTAATACTTGCTGTTTGGAAGCTGTTGGTGTAATGTTGTGAGATCGATTTTGGTGTAGAGTCTGAAAGCGACGGAGAATGTTGACGATGGTGTAGCGATGGCGCTTCATGATGAAAGAATGAGTAAATTGAGCGATGCACCTTCCTTTTATACTTTTCCCAACTACCTTGATGAAATGTGAAGTTAGTATGAAGTTGGGAATGATAGAGTTGAATTCGCCGATTGTAGACGCGCAGCCAGATGCGATTTCCAATACGTGAATGTCTTTTCATATAGAAGTATTTCAAGTCCTTCATGATATGATGTAGAGATTGAAAATGACGATAAGATAAAGCAAACTCTCTTCTCACATTTCCAGTTGAATCTTTGAAATAGACGTTTCGATCATGATCCGTTTCAATACGTTGTAGGGAATCTAATTTCCAACTCATGATGTGTGGTAGTCATGTCTGATTAAGATTTGCATAGTAGGGCGATGAACTCACGACGAATAAATGTCATGATGGAGCGATGTATGTATCTTCTATACTTCTCCCAATTGTATTTGCGAAATGAGAAACAGTTTGCGGAATGAGAATGGTAGATTTGAATTTCATTTTTGTAATGTTGAAGCCAAACTTGATCACCCAAGGAGATGAATCTTAATGTTTCAAAATATTCCAAATCCCTCATGATATCATTGAGGTTGACAAATTCTCGCCATGTTAATGTAATATCTCTTGATGTATGACCATGAGAATTTTTGAAATGTACGTTTCCATCACGATCAACTCTGATATATTGTAGAGAGTCCAAAATCCAAGTCTTCATGATGTTATGCAAAGTCGCAGATCAGCAATATAAAAATGTCGTTTTATCATATTTTGCTTAGCAATGCGGCTACAAAGAGATTTGCTAGTAATCGAGCCGCACTCTTTTCTACTCCCATTGATCATGTACAACAGCTAAATGGAAATTGGGAAGTGGGTGTCACTCAACTTGTTTATAGCAACTGTGTCTATACTTTTGATCATGAGGTGATGACTATTAATATGAGACGTACAGCTGCTTATCAATGTGAAAAGGGGTGCCGAGTATACATTCCACAGTGGCCAAAGAAAGATCTCTTATCATGTAAAAAGTTTATATATGATTTCTTGAATAAAGCGAGTAAACATATTGTCCAATTTACTCCGCACAATGATGATTATAATTATGTACATCATGTAGTTGAGAAAGATTGGATTGTTGGTTTAAGTCCAAGTTTAAGAAATGATTTAGGTTACCTCGCTAGCGCCTTAACAAGCTATGATAATTTTAACGTTAATTACCACATAAGTGGTCATAAACAGTTAATATATCGAGAGGAAGCTTATTATGTAGATCTTATTCCAAGAAATGAGAAGACGTTGGTGAAGAAGATTGTGATTAAGCCAAGAAAGACAAACATGACTCCTGAAACATTTGAAGAAATTTAATTATCTCCTTCGAGTTGATGGTAAACAAGTGGCAACATTGACTTATATTAAATCATCTAATCATATTGCAATAAGTAAATTAAATTATGATGATCTAGTATTAGTTTGTTCAAAAGATTTTCATCAGTTCTTATGACATCGTTCTGCAGCTGTTCATGGAAAATCTGATATGCAACATTTACCATGTGAAAGGTCAAATCAATTTGATACAGAATGGACCGTATCTTTATACAGAAAGTGTGTAGAGCCTTTAGGTGGTATCCTACATGAAACAAGAGTGTTGATGCCTCGCATTATTACTTCGGTTAAATTGGTTGTAGATTATTTAAATGAAGTGATTAATGACCAACATATTTCATTTTCTGAAAAAGAAGGTACTTTGTCTCTCACTATAAGTGGAAAAGGTATTGAACTAATTATGGATAAAACTCTAATGGACATTTTGGGTTTTGATCAAAATATCTTTAAAAGTGGTACTGTAACCAAAGCTAGCGCAGACATGTCGCTATCGCGTCGTATTAACTATTTTCAGATATATTCCAATATTGGTGAAGATGTACGTGTGGGAGATGTTGAAGCTCCATTGCTAGCAATGATACCATACCAGCCAAAAAGCTGCAGTATTTTATCTGAGCATACTTTCAAGAAAGTGCATTATACAAAGCTGAAATCAAACTACATCCCACAAATTGATATTGCCATTTATGACGATGCTGGTGCGTTGATTCCTTTTCATAAAGATGCTGTGACAAGTATTACACTCCATTTCCGAATGAAGAGTTAATGCAAACGTATGCTAATATATTTTTCCAATGTGAATAATATGGAAAGTGAAAATAAGGACTCGTTTCTAATCTACTTGCCCAGTAATGCTTCTATGAATAAATTTCCCAAAAATAAACCATCAGACTATCGAGTAGAATTAAATCGGCCACTGCATTTAGAAGGTGAATGGGAGGTTGGTTCTAGTATTTGCTATGATAGCAATATTCAGAATGAGAATGATTTGGAAGAAATGATATTGACTCCTCGCACCCATGATGGAATAACGATGAATAATGCATTTCAGTTCCCATACAATTTAACATCAGATGGAAAGTGGAACTATGAATGGATTCAGATAAAATCAGATTCTTATGAACCATTTGGGAATGAGAAAATTATTAAGGCATTCAACAGTGGTAGTACTTCCATCATGAAGAATAAAAATCAGAAAGCTTATGAATTTACTATCTATCATTGGAGTGGGAGACAGTTCCTCCGCTTTCATTCTTTTACTAAAGGTCTTACGCTGAGGTTGGATAATGAATTCTATCCACATCTTGGTTTTGGTCATGGACTACATCTAACATCAATTGCTACTGCAAATGTTAAAAAAGTTTATTCAAATCGAATCAACAAATTTCATTATAGATTTAAAATATTTGATGAAGATGTTGTAGAATGTGAAGAACGCATCATTTTGAAAAAGCGTGGTGTTCAACCTTTATCACTTATTGAGTTAATAAAACGATGGAATGAGACTGTGGGTAAGAAGTATGGAGAGAAAATTATGGCGAACAAAAATAAGTTGGTTATTCAGAAATATAATGACAAACTTACAGTTTATTTCTCTCCAACCTTGCGTCATTTTGTAAGACATTATACACCTATTATTGGAAGCGGTGTGGTATATGCTTCTCATGAATATCACACTAAAGCTGATTCAGTCAATGATGAATGGTACGTGGACATCTATGGCGATCGCATCAAGAAAATTTACCAGTCTTATGAAGAATCTAAAGTTGCTATCAATATAATGCCGCGTCTATATCATACAGTTGAAAGCTTCATTCATGTAGTAAATCCTTATATACAACAGAAGTTGAAGCATGTGATGAAAAGTAAATATGATGTAAAGACACACCACATTTCGTTTTCAATTGAAAATCAACGCGTTGTTCTGAGACTGGGTGATGACATTCAATGTCAATTGAGTAAAAATTTGAAAAAACTCTTTGGTTTTTCAATGCTACAAACAGTGTTTGCTGCTGCGCATACGATTGGTATAGAAACACCAATGACACTTGATAAACATGAACAGCACCTTTACATTCAAAGTGATTTGATTCTACCTATTTCTGTTGGTGAGAAAAAAGAATACATTTTACGTGATTTCATTCATGGTAAGGACGCTTCATATGGAATAGTCGAGATGTTTGAATCTATTTTCTATCATCCCGTCGTCAAACAAACTATACCCTCTATTGCTATCAAAATTACCAATGGTTTACAAGAGTGCATCCATGTGAAAGATACTAAATCCCTCGTAACTTTAGTGTTTCGGAAAACAAAGTGAAGTCATTGTGATATGTTTATTGAAATAAAAATATGTATATGAAAAAGTCTTTTCACAGATATAGGGGGAATGAGCTAACTGTAGGCATATATTCACAAGGAAGAAACGATCTCATGCGATACATAAAACAACCATGTATATCTACAAAAAGCAACATCAAAATACTGAGTTAAAGTTGATTATGTCAATACATCTCCTGAATGTGGTCTCTATGTGGTATGATGTCTCTATCAATGAAAAGAGGTGATGAGGTCAATTTGTGATATTTTTGTTCATCAACGACTGGTTTGTAGTTCATACGTTTTCTAACATCCTCCATGGTCTTTCCGAAAAGACTGTTATTCTTATATTTATAAAAATCCTTTTCAAAATTATTTTGGGCGAGTGCACGTTTTTGACTGTTACTATCTATGTAAGGTTTGAGGAAGGCTTTCTGTCTAAATTTGATAATGCGGTGAACTGACTTTAGAAGCATGCGCATTTCTAAATAGAATTTTGGTATGCAGAAGTGTACGAGACAATTTTTCTTATCATATTGGGTGAGTAAAAGTTTGCGGCATGCTTTGTACCTTGGCTGTCCACACTCTGTTAAGTTATTATGAAATTGTGACATGAATGGTGAAAACATATCTTCAGTCACTTCACCAGATTCAGGTGCGAGTGGGAAATCAGCAGTTTTATTTTTAATGCTATTTGGATAAATCAAATCCACTTCAAAATAATATCCCCAATCACCTTCATCTGGAATCTTCAGTATGTTTGAAGGGTTGGAGTAATACTCAAGCTCATCTTGATTTAACCAACTAAACTCGGAATGAGGTAGTGGTTTAGACAGTGAACTGCCATATAAATTATTTTGGTCATAGTACTTTAGGTGGATATGATCATCACCTACTGTTTCAGATTTTATATGATGTTTATTTACAAATGTGAGACCACCGCGTATTCCGCGCTCAAATATATTATACATCTCCGGGTCTTGTAAGAGATGAATGGTCTCACCAGTCATTTTAAAGGCTGATTTAAAGGACATGGCTGGTAGACTGACAAAGTGGACAGGATCTAATTTGTCTTCTTCTAATGCCACTCGTCGAAATTCCTGAAAGACATCAGCCAGCAAAATGACATCTAATTCTACGTAAGCGATCATATAATCGCCAAACGTTTTACATTCAAATTTAACCATGCCTCTTGAGCATGTTCATAATCTTCATCTACTGGACAATCTTCACCCGTCAAATCGTTTTGGAATTTGTCAATGGAAGGAAGGGTTGTTTCATTTAGTTTAGACATTGAGCTAAAATACGCATAAGGAAAGACTCCTTTGCGAGTGATTATTTCATCCGTTAAGTTTGGATAGTGTTTCTTCAAAGTTTGACTATGGGGAAGAAACTTGAGATTACGAACGAGAGAAGCTAGTGACGCTGACATGAATTGGAATGAATCTAAAAATTTTATTTCGAAGAAGACTGTCTTATTTTCTTTAGTTTTATCTACTGGTACTTTTGCTGTCATTGCCATGAATTTTTCTCTCGTTTGTGCTATTACATTAAACTGCCACGATTTCATCTGGCTCAACCCTCCTTTTATGAGCATATGACTGTCATAGCCCTTAAAGTTATGAAAAATGACGGGTAGTACACGACGTCTCAACCTAAGTGAAAAGTTACATTTGGAGCAGAGTGCGTTTCTAAATTTACCAGTGATGTGATCATGATCACGCACTTTCTTAATTTTATCGTCATCAAACGTTTTATGACATTTAGGACAGGATGTGCAACTTTCAAATTTTTGTTTGTCTTCATCTGACATATGTAGTGACTTACGCTGCAATTGGGAATCATATGATTGTTGAAATTTAGCAGCTTTATCGAGAAATTCTAGAAATTTTGAAATGCAATCTTCACCTTGCCAAGTATGCATTTTGTTTTGTCTATTCCTAAAGTGGTCATGCCATACTTCATAGCAGGATATGGCTGCTGGCTTGTGGATGATATCATCAATGTAGCATTCTATGTCTGCGTAAATGACACGCAGGGGACTTAATTCGTCACCATTATCCCTATGTGAAAATATTTTATCTTTGGGCATGCGTTCCATTTGTAATTTACCTCGCTTGCACCATTCATAGTGAGTTTCAAATTTATCTTTACTCCAAAAGGAGCGGATGCAGCGGTCGCATACAAAATGTTCACCTCTTTTAGAGTGCCCCAAGTGAGTGTACAAGCGAGAGATTTTGGGAATACCACAGTAGTGCCATTCCTCGCTATCATCTTGTTTTACTAATATGAGGTTGACTACACGTTCATAACAAGTTGAACGTGAATTATAGCGGGCACCCTTCAACCCCTTCTCCCACACGTGAACGACAATTTTAATCTTATTATGTTTTTCGAACGTTTCTACATCTTTGATTTTCATGTCGTTACTATCACAACCTTCAAAGTCTAGTTCATCCTCCCACTGTCTATAGCTATAGGTATGATTTCGATTCGCGTTGATATCATTATAGTGAAGGATGGATAGGACTGCATATTTGAAACACTGTGATTTACAATCGACATTGATGACAGCTTTCTTATTATATAACGTTTTTGGTAGTTTAAATGTACCTCGAGCTGCATGACTTTCTAATAGTGAAATTTTGAATATGGCTGAGTCCACACCATCAAAAATGAGAGCGCTGTCGCGTTGATTGAATTTATCTACATTTGATTTTAAACATTGAATGTGAAAATTTAGCCAAGACTCGCAGTCTACAACTTCGGTTGCGGAAGAGGAAGGAACATGAAACTGTATTCTCTCCGTCACTTGACCCGTTTGAAAATCTATCTTAATATATTTTAGTTTAAGGTAGATGAGCGCCTTCATTCTAAAATTGTCTAAATTGTTGAAGAGCGCTTCGATAATGTTTGAATTTTGAAGGAGCCACTCAGGAAAATCTACTATTTGAGTATTGGACTCCATGCAGTAGTCGCGTACTAAATTATTATGTGAAACATTAATGAGGGAGATGGTAGAGGTACCGTTGGTGTAGTGATCATTTGCATGCGTGTGTTGAAGTCTGTGCGAAGATCGCTGAAAGTGACTATCAAAAGAAAGAGGGCACAAATCGCAAGGAAAGGAGATGTCATCGTCAGAATCAACTTCACCTCCGGAGATTGACGCCGCTTTGCGTTGACACACACGTTGTTTGATGTGTCGAAGGAGACTGTGCTTCCTTGTAAACATATGTCCGCAGTCGGCACATTCCCACTCGTTGCCTTGTCGCGAGAGTCCTGAGCTGGAACTCACATCACCTGAAAGAGAAATCATTCTTTCATCTCTGTTCAAGTCTCAGTGTATTGTTACAACCTACCTTGACTCAACAACTCTAAACTTTCCTCGAGAAGGGAGGGTGTTGGTGATGAAGTTCATGCCTGAAATTGAGGAAGATGCTATTAGCCACACGTTTGAGGGAGATGAGTGAAGAAATTTTCAACTTACCATTTCAACGAAATTATGTTTAAGCTTGATACTTCAACAAGATAGAGACTTCACTCAAATAATACGTCTCAAATTTGGAATTCACTTGTACGCCTCAAATAATAACAGAATTCGCTAGACAACAGTTCACTTATGCGTCTCAAAGACAGAGTGAAATGACACGAATGTCACTTTACATATATACTTTCATATTCATCATTCATTGGCTGTTCATTCTGATTGGTTGCTTGTTGATACTTAAGAATTAGAAAACATTTCAAAGTTATTATTCACAGTCAACATGACAAGCCCTCCGACAACACCAAACACAAAATTCTCTTCTCCATCCTCAACACCAAACGCTCCAACGAAGGTAGAGAAGGTGTTATTAGCAGCGGACAACGAAGAGAGTGTATGTGAGAAGGAGTGTCCCGACTTAACAGGCGTGAGGTGGAAGTATCTCCAGTACGATACTAACGATGTGATGGAGATCACCAGCACCAAGTTCCTCCACCAATTATGGGAGTGGTACACCCCTAACTCCCAGCCACGAACTATGGCGGAGTGGGAGTATATTGACAAAGTGAGGCTCGCAGTGGAAGAACGATTAAAGCAACTGAACTGTTTTTGTTATCTATGTGAAGCCAGACTCTGGGACGATATTGACGATGAAGACCTTTTGAAATACATGCCATAATAAATTTTTTATTTCATATTATCTTTGCTTTCATACTGACGTACTTGAACGGGGCTTCAGTGGATGATTTAACCATGTATACATTTTCATTTGGAAATAGTAGCACGCTTAGTCTAACTTGTAAATCTTAAAACATTTCATATGGACGATGATGGTAGATGAAATAGTGTCAAATAAAATTAAAATAGCTTACACTTCTGATGCAGGGATAGCAATCGACTGCGATCCATGTGTAAAGAGCTTGTTAGACTACGGATGGGCTTAAGTGGATGATTTAACCATGTATACTTTTTCATTTGGAAATAGTAGCACGCTTAGTCTAACTTGTAAATCTTAAAACATTTCATATGGACGATGATGGTAGATAAAATAGTGTCAAATAAATTAAGATAGCTTACACTTCTGATACAGGGATAGCAATCGACTGCGATCCATGTGTAAAGAGCTTGTTAGACTACGGAAGAGAGAAGTGTGTTATGTTGCGTGTGGCGCGTGAGTGTCCTCCCATTTCATTCCATTCATCAATTCGTCTCATTGATAGAGACAGGTAGAACTCATGGTTCTCATAACGTATGCAATGGAAAGTTTTAGGCAACCTTCGACAGTTGGCTAAATGTCGCCCTGGCGCGAATGCATACTACGTTGAGACAGAGGCAATCACTTGCAAACATGACGCAGAGAGGTTTAACAAGATTGACCATTGCCGAATGTCCCTTGCGGTATACATAGCTACGGGTTTCACCGCCGCCCTTTACAGGAACGCCCGTCGAAAGGAAGTATTACACCGAACTTCATTTGCAACGTTCGAGTTGACTGATAGCAGATTCGAAATTAATGATAGTATTCGCCAGTCCGAAGACTGCCCAGGGCAAACCGCGAGGAGGTTCTATCATGTCTTGCCCCATGGTGGCCCTTAAGAGAGCCGATGGTTCGTTCTCGGGGGGTGTGAATTTGACTATTGGCTGGAATAGTCAATGGGTATGACGGTTAGGTTGTCATAGAACCTATACCGCCGAGGTCGTACTGGTGCATCTGGCACCTTTCGGATGCGGGTGGTTTTAGGAGTCCACACCTCATCCGTCCAAACGATCCTCTTGATCTTCCCCTTCTTCTCATCCTCCTCATCCCACTCGTCGAGGATGACGAACTCGGGAATGGCGTTGTCTTCATCGATGAAGACGGGAATGTTGTCGGCAGATGTCGCTTCCATCGTGACTTGAAATTGAATGAGAAGCGCTACAATCTTCTGGCTTATATAGGGTTTTCAACAATGAATTGCTCAACAGCGAATCAGAATGCTTCAGGGATAGCAATCGACTGCATAATGTTCAAGTTGACTGATAGCAGATTCAACTTAATGATAGTATTCGCCAGTCCGAAGACTGCCCAGGGCAAACCGCGTGGAGGTTCTATCAAATCTTGCCCCTAGGTGGCCCTTAAGAGAGCCGGTGGTTCGTTCTCGGGAGTAACGTCATCTTACACCCTACCAATTCTACTGAGAGAGTCTTTGACTCTCTCTTTGGTAGCACTGTCGACTTCCACACTAACTGGTATATGGCTAAAAAGTGGAATGTAGCGCCATTCCGTTGGATTGACAACAGTTGCTGTCATCGGATTGCCAATCCGAGCAAGATTATTAAAAACTCTGTCTTGCTCCTCTAGCCTGACAAACTCCTCAAATAAATTTCGCGGCCTTAACTGCAGTCCGCGAGGAGAGCTGACTTGACTGTTCGGCGTCTGCATTATTGAAATGAAATGAAATGAGAGGCAGTGGTTTATATACCCCTCTAACGCGACGCAACGTTCAAGTTGACTGATAGCAGATTCAACTTAATGATAGTACTCGCCAGTCCGAAGACTGCCCAGGGCAAACCGCGTGGAGGTTCTATCATGTCTTGCCCCTAGGTGGCCCTTAAGAGAGCCGATGGTTCGTTCTCGGGAGTGACGTGATGGGGTGGTGAAGGCGGGCAAAGATCTGCAATGAAAATGATATGTATTAGAATAGGATATACTATCTTATTTACTTTTACACTTACCAAGTTAGCCATCCTTTGGCAGTCTCGCGCGCTTCCGAATAGAAAATTTGTGTAAGTGACCGCGCATTCGTAGGCTGGCGTGCAAACATTTTTTCGTTGGATGGCCATTATAACATATTATTGACTCGTCCAGATTTTGATTCACGAGTACTTCGCCGGCCAAATGATTATCCCGAATAGGGATGTGAAACTCAAACAAACGATCCTCATTCACACGTTCCCACTCATCCCTCATGCGCTCCAACTTCTCATACGCCTGCCTCTCATCACCCCGCCGAGCCACAGTCCTCTCCAACTCAACATTCCTCGCTCTCAACACACTCATCTCCTTCATCATCTTCTCAAACTTCGCTTCTGCATCTCTCATTCTTCTCTCCGCAGCACTCGCCCTCTTCTCACACTCATCATTCTTCTCTTCCAACTCTCGCGTCTTATTCTTCAAATCAGTCACACTACGCCTCATTCTAATATTTTCATCCGCTACCTCCTTCGACTTCAGTTCCTTCTTTTTCAACTCATCCAACTCCTTCACAACTTCATCCTTCACTTTCTTCAAACTCTCATACTTATTAACCAACAAATCATGCGCCATCTGCTGCGAAACATGCCTCTTCTCTTCATCCTTCAACCACCTCGCCGACTGCACACGAATCCCACCACTCTTCACTTTTGGGGAAGATGAGCTTTTCGGGGGGTCGGTGATGACAATGTTTGACACCTCCGACGACGAAGAGCTCAACTTCCTCACACGCTTCCTCACACGCTCCCTATCTAAATCCACATCATCCTCATCATCACTCTCAAGCACTCTCTTTCGCCCAATCTCAGCCTCCAACGACGCAACCGCTCTCGCCAACTCATCATTCTCAACAACATTCTCAACAACATTCTCAACCTTACCCTCTCGCTCGATCGCCAACATTCGCTCCCTCTCTTCCACAATCAACTGCGTAAATCTCAAATCACTCACTAAACCACCACTACAGTCAGCATGCACTCTGTAGAAACGCGCCTCATCCTCATCACCCTTCAGCACTCTACACTTCACACACGCAACCCTATTCAAGATAATCATGTGGCCGGTGCCCGCCTTCTTCACATGCGCCTTGGCGTCCGCACTGCGATTAATTCGCCCACATGAGCACATTTTGATGTGATATTTACGATTCTTATCGTTTGCCATGCCTGATTTATTGTTAACTGTAAGATAATGAAATTTGTATAAGTTTGGAATCATGCAGTACAGTCATATTCCTAAAGTATTACACTTAGTCAGGAATGATAGATTTGAGTGTAGTGAGTGGCACTCGATCCCGTCGACAGCCCGAAGGCCTTGTACTGATCACTAGGGAAGTGAGAGATCTTCCCCGATACCCGCTCTTTACAGCTGAAGACATCATTGTCACTGCCCCGAAGTGGTAACAGCAACGCCGAGTCAAAGGTAGTGATCAGTAGCTGGCATCTAACCCCTCAAAGCTGCCTTAGACTTAGTCAAATTTCAAATCTGATAGCAGATTTGAACTCAGGATACTTGAAAACCTTAGTCTATATGTTAAAACTTTGAAAAAACTGAAAATTAAGAATTTTTAAAAAATTCCGCATTTTACTACTCATACTACTTTTAAAAATTTTTATCAGTAGTAAAGACACTATCAAACTCTATCATACAAACTTTGAAGTAAGAAGATAGCTTGCCTACTTCAAAAGATAGAGTCCTTTGAAACACCCGATATCGGGAGCTCAGAGCGACGACCGTCGCTTACCTCGTCTTTCGATGAAGTGATCAGACTTACGTTGTCGGGGGTTTATATATATGCTCGGAAGAAAACTTAAAATGGCTCTATCTCCGAAAGTATTCATCGTAGCGACATGCAGTTTATTGCAAACGATTCGTCTCATCATTCTCTATCATATGACACCTGAACCGTTCTGATATGACCACGGGAAGTTGGTCCGTCAGCACATGTCCATGTAACATGCCACAAGTGAAAAAATTCCTAAGTGTGAGAGCTCCAGTGTGGTGAAAATTTTGAAAAATTTTAAACTTCCGAATTTCGACCTGGGACCTTTACCAAAACATTTTTCACCAAATTTCACGGACCCCCCTCCCCCCCTCGTTCAGAGGAATTTGATGAAAAATGTTTTGGTGACGGTCCCAGGTCGAAATTCCACACTTTGGAAAATTTTCAAAATTTTACCCATACAAAGCCACTCTGACACTTAGGATTTTTTCAGGTGAGCGAGCTCCGACCTAAAATCTTGTAACCGCTCTAACTTTTGAACGAAGACAGATATGAACAAGCCGTTTCTTTCACTGAATTTGTCTCACTCTTAGCTTTCAAACGAGCTATGGCACGACAAAATCCGTCCACTGGAAGCAAGATCGAAGCGAGCTCTCCCGAGGGGGGGGGGAGGTCAGCGAAATTTGATGAAAAATGTTTTGGTGATGGTCCCAGGTCGAAATTCCACACTTTGGAAAATTTTCAAATTTTACCCATACAAAGCCACTCTGACACTTAGGATTTTTTCAGGTGAGCGAGCTCCGACCTAAAATCTTGTAACAGCTCTAACTTTTGAACGGCTGGTCCGATTGACTCGCAACAAAAAATGTTGTCGAGCAGTTTTTTCTCCTCTTTCAAACGAGTAGCCTTAAGACAAAATCCGTTCACTAGAACCAAAGTTAGAAGATTGCTGTCGGGGGTGGGGGGTCAGTGAAATTTGATGAAAAATGTTTTGGTGACGGTCCCAGGTCGAAATTCCACACTTTGGAAAATTTTCAAAATTTTACCCATACAAAGCCACTCTGACACTTAGGATTTTTTCAGGTGAGCTACGACAGTCCACCCTCCCAACCTGGCCGGCACACCACGCCAACCTAGACACCACATCACCGCGCGCTATACGACGGTCGGCCAGAGGGAGGGGGGAGGGGACGTCAGAACCAAAGCACCACGGCGGCCGACCACGACACTCTGCCGTCCCAGAGGGGGGGGACGTCAGCGACGGCGGCCATCTTGCGCTATCCAGAAGTGGAGTTTTACTTACTACTATTGACCTAGCACAAAATAATTATCATAGCAATAAAATGAGAAAACTGAAATATTGAGAAGAAAGATTTTTGTTTTTAATGAGCTAGCACAAAAATGATTGTCAACAGTAACAAAATCAGAAAATTGAAACGCTGAGAAGGAAGATTTTTGTTTTCAATGTGCCACCGCAAAGTTAGTGATCATTGTGGCGAGATAACAGACAGACAGAATTGAATTATTTCGCTGGAAGGAATCAGTTCTGGACGTGCCAGCGCAAAAATTGAAACTTATGGAAAAGAAAAATGAGAAAATTAAAGATTGAGCTGGAGGACGTTAAATTTGTCAAAACCAGCATAAAGAATTACCAATATACTAGTAGTAACCAAATGAGAAGAAAATCAAAGCATTTACATATAATTGTCTTTATTTTGATTTCTCGTAGTATGCGAATTACGAACACGCATAGGCTCCAGCAGTTAAATCTGCTGAAAAATATGATAGAAATATAAAAGTGTGACAGTAGGACATAATACATTCTCTTGAAAGAGTGCATGTGTACTTAAACCGTACGCAGTGAACCCAAACAGATGAATGTGCAAATGCGATTTGCATGTTCATAAATACTCACTCGGTACCTAAGTTTTGCTCTCGTGATTGTCGCAGCATGTTGCTGATGAGAAGTACTAGCGGAACTCAACGAACTCCTCGATCATGTTCCACTAACCAATATTTCGAGAGTCTTTTGATAGTGATAATTTATTCTACAAAATTTGATCAGATCTCGAAAAACTGCAGACTAACTTTTTATAAGAGAGGTACCCACGTGACAAACTTTCCATACAACACTCTTGACTTTGTGTAAAGAACGTTCAGTGGGCCTTAATTTTTCTTATCGCACCATATTTTAATGTAACTTTCCCCAATTACCAGGCTTCAGGAGTTTCGTTTTCGATAGCTTACCATGCCACTGATTAAGCATTAGGGTGGTATCTATTTCAGTGCGTTTGATCAATCTTTGCTTCACGCTGCTACGTCAGGACGATTGACGCCTCTTCTCTGTTCTTCTTGTCAACTGTGAGCCAGCATTAACATTAATTTCGAGGAAAAATCGAAATCCATCACTTGAATGACATCAACAGCATAATTTCAATTTAAATAATCTATAACATTTGAAGCAATACATCTTATCGCCTTCAGCTTCCAGATAGATGTAGAGTTTCAGGAGTATATCATCTTGATAAATCATCGACCAAATCAGAACAGAAATAAGTTATTTAGCGTGAGTAACGTTAGCTTGATACGATGAAGTAATCAATTTCAAAGCGCTGAACCAATTCTCTTTCTTCTATGATTGCTCGTCATCGGGTTGAAACCGGCCAGCCATGAATTTTGAAGACCGGCCCTCCGGCTATTTATAGTAGCACTACGAGTATGTTAACTATTAACGATGCATTCATAGAAGAAATCGTTTAGGTAATCAGACGAAAAGCAGCACTATAGGAGTATGTGTATTGAACGTAGCATATTTGAAGAGTGCCTGCCTATACATACTATGTGACATAAGTGTTGTAAACTGTTTCTTAAATGGTTAATGTGTATGTACAAACTTGTGTATGTACATTAATTAAACATGCTTTATCTCAAATAAAAATTTGAGAATCCTGTACTCTAGCCTATATGAATTTTTATAGCAGAAAAGCAAATATCAAGCTCCCCTGTCTTTTAAGATCGGTTGCACGTTAAAAAACCCTGCACGCTACTTGGATTACATGTATCTGATTGAATTTTGAAGAGACTGCTGGCTATGAAATTCAAAATAATCTCTGAAATTGATGGTGCGAGGCATTTATTATTACCTTTAAATATTACCCTTTTACAGAACTATAGATAGATAAGCGCAGGGATTTTTAAGGTGCAACCGAACACAATTTGTGCCGTTCTAAATTCAAATGTACAGTTGTTTCTCTTGATTTGTGAAGTTGAAAAATTGTAGTCAAGAAAATATGTAAATTAAAAACATGGCAGAAAGAGGATTGGATGTCAAGATATGAATGTCAATACGCTAGACTAAATAAATAGTCAGACGATTGTTGAAAATTGAAATTTGATGATTGCTTGTCAAATTTGAGGCTGAAGTATTAGTTGGACTGTGCTCTAGGTGCACATTTGGAGAGATTTGCTCGCCTCATACATCAGTGCGCATTATATTGCCTGGATGCCAAGGTGATCCGGTGCGTTTCTACTGCCACTACCTTTATGAATTGGGAATTACAAAACTAATACATTTATACATGCATCGAGTACACAATTACATGTAGACTAATTCAAGCAGAGAAACTGATAACCAGTCATAAAACACATTTTGCAGGAGACGGAGTCATGGACATACAAGACAATTTTTTAAATGTACATGCGTACCATGACTTGCAGCTTGCATGTTTTGTATGTTGCATGCGAATCATCTAGCTCAAAGGTGGGCAGACGATTTTAATAGCGGGCAGAATCGTTGAAACGATTATGCTGTGAGGAGTAAACCACGGCAACTTTTTAACAGAATATGAAAACCAAAAGAAAATGCCTGTTAATGTGAACATTTGTTACCGAAAACGATGCTTAACCAAAATTTCAGCCTGTATAGTTTGTTTTACGATTTCCAAAATGTTCTAATCTCACTGAAATACATGTTTTGGGTCTTTTCGGCAAGATTACCACAGGGATAAATACAGTGTATATGGTTCCAGAAACATCAACCATGTACAGAAGTTGTACCCACAAGTCTGTACAGAGGCAAAATATCGGACTGCTCAAATACTTGATTAAATCCGTGGGAATATTGCAAAAAAATACCGGCAGTCTTTTAACAAAGGAAATCTGATGATCCATATCGAAATCTATATAAAGCATTTTACAAAATCTTCATGTAGGTAAATGCGCAATAAAAAGTCTACCCCCTGTGTGTAAAATGCACAATGCATTTCAGCTCCTAAGCTTCATGTTTTATGCATACAAGTAGTGTTAGATGTCTCTGATCCAATGTGATGAAATGATACGAGTTTTTCAATAAATAGGCTAACGGATGCACAGTTCCTGCAAAATTCATGCAGTTGACCAAACGACGGGAGATCATAGTTATTATAGCAGCAAAGCAAAAATCAATTTTTTCTTTCTTTTGAGGCTGATTTCTATTAGCGCTAGAATTTCAGAGAAGTTGACAGCACTTCATCATCCCGAGCTTTACCATGAGAAATCAAAATAAAGACAATTATATGTAAATGCTTTGATTTTCTTCTCATTTGGTTACTACTAGTATATTGGTAATTCTTTATGCTGGTTTTGACAAATTTAACGTCCTCCAGCTCAATCTTTAATTTTCTCATTTTTCTTTTCCATAAGTTTCAATTTTTGCGCTGGCACGTCCAGAACTGATTCCTTCCAGCGAAATAATTCAATTCTGTCTGTCTGTCATCTCGCCACAATGATCACTAACTTTGCGGTGGCACATTGAAAACAAAAATCTTCCTTCTCAGCATTTCAATTTTCTGATTTTGTTACTGTTGATAATCATTTTTGTGCTAGCTCATTAAAAACAAAAATCTTTCTTCTCAATATTTCAGTTTTCTCATTTTATTGCTATGATAATTATTTTTGTGCTAGGTCAATATTTTAATCATCTCATTTTGTTGCTGTGATGAATGTTTCCTGCAAAATGTGTTTTATGACTGGTTATCAGTTTCTCTGCTTGAATTAGTCTACATGTAATTGTGTACTCGATGCATGTATAAATGTATTAGTTTTGTAATTCCCAATTCATAAAGGTAGTGGCAGTAGAAACGCACCGGATCACCTTGGCATCCAGGCAATATAATGCGCACTGATGTATGAGGCGAGCAAATCTCTCCAAATGTGCACCTAGAGCACAGTCCAACTAATACTTCAGCCTCAAATTTGACAAGCAATCATCAAATTTCAATTTTCAACAATCGTCTGACTATTTATTTAGTCTAGCGTATTGACATTCATATCTTGACATCCACTCCTCTTTCTGCCATGTTTTTAATTTTCATATTTTCTTGACTACAATTTTTCAACTTCACAAATCAAGAGAAGGCGCGATAAGAGATGTGCTCATGCACATTGGTCTGATTCCGATAAATCAATGTCAAAGTTGAAATCGGATTTGAATCGGGTCTTCTCTTCTGGAACAAATGTCGAATTCTCTTGCGCAATGCATACTGTATACACTATGCATGTAGTACATGTATTACACTCATGTGTAGCCATGTTTCAAGGTTGTTTATGGTGCTTAACAATCATTTCCAGGACCTTTTTAGTCAGTTTAATGTATTATTAGCATACCTAACTGAAAATATGCTTTGTCCTAGGACAAACTAAAATTATGAACATCTTATCGCATTAGGTCATTCTTTGATGTTTTTGAATGGGCTAAATTGCAGACCTCTTCAACAGGTTTAGCTATGACTGAACAAATTAACGAATCTTATGCTCAGAAGACTACCTGCTCAGTGGAGCAGCAAGAAGCCAAAGTCGAAAGGCTGAATTTTGTGCAGTTGTAAACTTTTCTTTAAAAAATCTGGATAAGAAAGGCGGACTTTCTCAGAGGAAGGATACGGACAGAGATAGGATTGTTTTGACCGTTTTCAGCAGCACACTGAACGGTTCCAAAGAATTTGTTAACACGACTAACTATACGAAATGTACATGTTGCATTTGTCGGTTGCTTGTACTTTAGTTTCATCGAGGTTGGCAGAGGCATACATACCTGAAAATACTGCTACTAATGCATCTACTTCCACGGCGCTCATAGGGTGATGGATGCAACATTAAAGCTTTTTAATGAAAGATAACATTTCGGTTGTGCTATTATCAGTTACGATTTGACTCATGTTTTTTTCACTCAGTTAAGAACAATAGACTGTTGCGTAAACTGATAAACAAAGGATACCTGTCAGGTTTTGGTTATTTGAATGAAATCATGCTTCTTAAACAGGTCGGCAGTTGTGAAGTCGAGAGGCAGTTTTTCAAGATTAGTGGATGTCAGTATTGGCGACCCTCAAGGTTCTATACTGGGTCCTGCTCTTTTCTGTTTATGGGCAAGTGACTTTCAAAGTTAACAGTTTAGTAACTACTGTAAAATACGCAGATGACATAGCCATGATAGTACCATTATGTGACCACGATTCCGAGCACATTAGACTTACAATAGATAATGAGACAAAACACATAAAACTTGGTGTCTAAACAATGGGCTACTTTTGAATAACAGCAAGTCACATGCAATGATTGTATCTCGTCAGTCGGTGATCTTCGATGTTTCACTTTCGATTAATCATGTACATATTTTGAAATTGCCTGGTGTGTATAAACGATGCCTTGAACTGGAATGATCATATTTAAAACTATAAGAATCAAAGCTTGTCAGTGTATGCTAGTGTATGCAGTGTTTTTCGTAAATTAAAGCCTTTGTTTCTGCCGATAAATTGTATGATGTGTATGTTGCAATAATTCGATCCATTCTTAATTATACATCCCTTATATCTGTTGGGCGTCTTAAAGACCACCTGCTTCCTAAGTTACCCAAAACTGCTGCCTATTCGATTCCCTTTGTGAGAACTGAAAAGTGTGGGAGATCGTTTTTTTCATTTTGTTGTTTACCTATTTTTTTGAAAGCCGCTAAATTTGAATTACTTCTAAATGTCAACTAAAGATTGTGTTTATTTGTACCGAAATGATTTTTATTTTCATCAAATATTCGCTTACTTGCTTACTGAAATGCATCTCAAATATCAGCGTCGTTTACGATCATTCTTTCGCTCTTTATGGACATGAACATGATGTGATGATGTAAATATTCATGAATTGAAATTTTTGCTTACTTGTGTGGTAAATTGTCTGTTGTTGTAGTGTGATAAACAGAACAGCTGCATGTAATTGCCTCTCCTTTATCTCTGCTCGTTATGTATCTCTGGTCATGTTAGACGCCGCCAGCTGCTATTACATGTTTAAGGTGTCAAGTCACTTAAAGCCGCTGGCGTTGCTAATAAACTTAACTTGCTTGTCGGTCTCAGCACAAGCCTGGTTGTTTTCTCTCTCTCCCACACACTCGAATATATAGTAAGGGCCAAGTTAGAACATGGCGTCGCGAATAGACTTTAAAATGGCTCCTTCCTTCGATATTGAATCCGAGTCCCATCTGTACCGTGAATGGCGATCAATGTGGACGGGATTCGAGTGTTTCAGTGGGATCTCTGCGATCAGTGACACTGATAAGCGTGAAGAAACTCGACTTCAGGCCTTCTATCTTTCTGTCAGCAAAGAAACTCTCCGCATCGTGAATCACTTGCCTGTTATCGACCGCAAATCCTTGGACTCCGTACTCTCTGCGCTCGAAGATCACAACGTCGGGACTACAAACGAAGTATTTGAACGTCGCGAGTTTTGGAAACGTACTCAGCGTGAGGGCGAGTCGTTTGCCAGCTATATTCTTTCTCTCCGCGAGCTAGCTGCCCGATGTAACTTTGCGCGATGCTGCACGAGTTGCGAAGCTTTGCAACTCCGTGATCGGGTCACCACTGGACTGCGTGATGCTAGCACGATTGAGAAGCTGCTGTCGGTCGGCAGCAACTTGACCCTGGAGAAGCTCAAAGACATTTGTGAGGCTGACGAGTCTGCTAAGGAGAAGTGTGCTGCTGTTACTTCTTCTGCTTCCCTGAACGTTCTACGGAAGAAGACCTCGTCGTACAAGGCAGATAAGAAGAAGAAGAGAGAGACTGAGAGAGCGGGCGAGTGCAAATTCTGCGGGCGGACACACGAGTTACGTAAGGAGCGTTGTCCAGCCTACGGAAAGTCGTGCACTCAGTGTGGTGGCAAGAACCACTTTGCTGCCAAGTATCCTGCTAAGGACAAGTCTGCTAACCTGTTGGGGTGTCTGATCGCGTCTGTGTCGTCTCCTGAATCTCTCGTCGAGGTAACTGTTCAGTCTGGCCGCGTCACTGTCGGCAATCTTCGAATGCTTCCTGACACTGGATCGGATATCACTGCTGTTCCGTCTTCAGCCTTGGCGAGAAGACCGAAGCTCAAACGGTCTTTCTTGCGCCCTAAGCACGCTAGTCGCCAGCGACTCGACTCCGCCGGATACTTCGATGCTGTTCTCACTCTTGGAGCTGTAGAGGTGTCTACTCGCGTTTACGTGATAGACATCTTGGAGACACCTCTACTGTCTCGCAAGGCATGTCGGGCTCTCAAACTCATTCCGGAGGACTTCCCGAAACAACACGTGGCATCGGTATCTCAGGTCTCAACCTGCTCCAAGGACTCTCTGCTGCAGGAGTATGCCGATGTATTTACCGATCGGATATCGGTAATGAAAGGTGATCCCTTCCGCATTGTTCTCAAAGATGGCGCTCAGCCTTACTGCGTCAACCACGTTCGCCGCGTCGCTGAGCCACTCAAAGACAAGTTAAAGACAGAACTCGATTCTCTTGAGTCTCAAGGTATTATTGAGCGTGTGATCGAGCCTACAGAATGGTGCGCCCCCATCACTGTGCAACAAAAGAAATCTGGATCGGTCCGTCTGTGCGTGGATCTAAAAAATCTCAACAAGTACGTTGTTCGAGAACGGTGGCAATCTCCCACTCCGTTGGAAGTGGTTACGGGACTTCCACAGACTGCTAAATTTTTTACGACAGTCGATGCAGTAAAAGGCTACCATCAGATTCCTCTTGCCGAGTCCACGCGACATCTCACTACTTTCATTACTCCTTTTGGTCGCTACAAATACAAGCGCGCACCCTTCGGCCTATCTTCGATCTGCGAGCACTACAATCGTCGCGTCTCCGAACTCATCAGTGAGCTACAGAACACTAACCATGTGGTCGATGATGTCATCATCGCTGATGCTACCCTTGAGCAGCATCAGAAGAATGTGAGTGCATTTCTCACTAAGTGTCGTGAGCAGGGCGTTACTCTGAACAAAGACAAATTTCATTTCGCACAGCCTGAAGTGACCTTCGCCGGGTTCAAGGTCAACCAGACTGGATATACGGTTGACGACGACTTACTCCGAGCGATCCGCGATTTTCCGGAGCCGAAGAGCCGAACCGACTTGCGGTCCTGGTTCGGGCTGGTCAATCAACTCTCCTCATTTTCCGATCAGCTGGCGAAACTGATGGAACCTCTTCGTCCTCTTCTCAGGGAGGCTAACGAATTTCTTTGGACCGACGCCCACCAATCTCAGTTCGTGCTCACGAAGAATGCTCTCTGTACTGCTCCGTTCATGGCCTACTATTCTCCAAAGCGCAAGACTGCTCTTTTCACTGACGCGTCGAGGATTTACGGCATCGGATATGTTCTCAAGCAGCAGCAAGAAGATGGTACGTGGTGTGTGGTACGTGCTGGGTCGCACTGTCTGAGCAGCGCTGAGTCCAGGTACGCTATGATCGAGCTCGAAATGCTTGCCATCGTTTGGGCCGTCATCAAGTGTCGACTGATGCTCGAAGGACTGCCCCAGTTCGAGATCGTGACCGATTACAGACCCCTAATACCAATTCTGAACAAATACACTCTTGATCAGATCGAGAATCGTCGTCTCCAGCGTCTGCGAGAGAAACTCGATCCCTACTCATTCTCTGCTTCATGGATCTCGACTTCGGAGAACAAGACTGCTGATGCTTTGTCTCGAGCCCCCATAAGTGAGCCTACTACTGCTGATGAACTCGGTGAAGATTTGTTCCTGAACTCCCTCTCTGCCTCTGTTGACTCGACTCCGATCGACCTACCTACAGGCCTCTGCGAGAGCTGACGAGAATTATCAGTTACTCCTTGACACTGTTCGCTGCGGGTTTCCTGATCACCGATCTCAGCTGCCTGAGTCCGTACGACCCTTTTGGAATGTGAGAAATCGACTGTCGATTGAAGACGACCTCGTGATGTACGGTTGCCGAATCGTCATTCCTCAAAAACTCCGGGCTCGAATCCTCGAGGACATGCTGCTGTCTCACCAGGGCATTTCAAAGATGCGTGAGCGAGCCACTGTATCATTCTATTGGCCTCGACTGACCTTCGACATCGAGAAGGTGGCCTTGTCCTGTCGTCCTTGCCAACAAGCGTTGCCATCCCAGCAAAAGGAGCCCATGCTCGAACGCATGCGGGCTACACGAGCCTTTGAAGCGGTTCACGCTGACTTTTTCACGTTCGGTGGCAAACAATACCTTGTTTACGTAGACGAGTACTCTGGATGGCCTAGCCTCAACTGTTTTGGAGTCCAGGCAACTGCTCGCGATCTTGTTTCTGCGCTCCGATCTCGCTTCTGCGAGAAATCTGTTCCCGAGAGACTTTATACTGATGGCGGGCCCCAATTTACTGCTACTGCCCTTGCTTCTTTCTTGAAAAGTTGGGGAGTTCAACACGTCATCTCATCACCGCACTACCCTCAGAGCAATGGTGCTGCTGAGGCCTCTGTAAAGGCCTTGAAGAAGATAGTTCGGGGCTGCTGTGTCAACAACTCTGTGGACATGGACAAAGTATCTCGGGGTGTCCTACAATACTGCAATACGCCTCGCTACACGGGATCTTCTCCTGCCCAGCTTCTGTTCGGCCATCCGATCCGCGATCTGCTGCCTGCACACCGGCGTGCATTTGACGAGAAATGGCAGAAAACCGCAGACGAACTGGAGAAGAAGGCGAGCTCTAAGCGCGATCAAGTACTAGAGGAGTACAATACTCGCTCGAAGTCCCTGGCGCCCCTCAAGGTTGGTGATCCCGTGGTGCTGCAGGATCCTTCGTCCAAACGGTGGGAGAGATATGGTGCTATCGTTGAGATAGGTAATCATCGTGATTATCTCATCAAGCTGCCGAGCGGGCGAATTCTAAGGCGAAATCGGCGATTTCTTCGCAAAAGAGGTGTCGTGCTGCCTGCAAATGGGAACGCGCCGTCATCTCAACCTGCACATACATTGGCAGGGCCTCCGAGTGATTCCCGTGCGCGCGCTCATCGCGAGGGACGAACTCGCTTTGGCAGACTGTCCGCCAAGCCTCATCGACTCGAGATGACTCCTCGGTCAAACAGCTACGTTTAACTTTCTTGTGCTAGCTCTCTTCAGGAAGGGAGATGTTGTAGTGTGATAAACAGAACAGCTGCATGTAATTGCCTCTCCTTTATCTCTGCTCGTTATGTATCTCTGGTCATGTTAGACGCCGCCAGCTGCTATTACATGTTTAAGGTGTCAAGTCACTTAAAGCCGCTGGCGTTGCTAATAAACTTAATTTGCTGGTCGGTCTCAGCACAAGCCTGGTTGTTCTCTCTCTCTACCACACACTCGAACATATAGTAAGGGCCAAATTAGAACATCTGTGACATGCTCTCGGATAATATCAATCAAGTAATGTTTAGCTGCATGTTTAGCTATAACTAGTCGGATGGATTTATTTTCTGCGAATGAATTTTCCGCACGCCGGTGCAACACCACCAAAGTTGAAGGCGAGAGGAACTAGAGCCAATGTCACCTATATGTGAATCTTCGTTATCTAGAGACCTAATGTAATGTAACTAACATCCAATTTCAGACGAACAAGTCTTTGACTTTGGCGTTAAGCTAACGAGTTCCGAATCCTACTCCGTGCGCTTTTAACCGGAGACATTTCCACCTTCTCATGGTCCGATTTTTTCACCAATCGACCGAGCACATCCAGCATACGTCTTACGTACAGTAAGAGTTCGGTGCATCAATTTAGTATATATCTGAAGTAATTGCTGAGCTCAACCATAGAGTACTTACGTTTCAATTTTCTGTAAAATCATTAACAGACACCATGAACTTCACTGATATGTGTACAGGAACCCTCGATACATTTTACTAGAAAATCGAACTCTGTTTATTAAATGGCATTTGTCAAATCCACAAACAGCATAAAGCTACCTACCCAATAGGTTGGCAAGTACGTTCGAGCAGTTTACGTCAACTAATAAAAGAAATGATATATAAACCTCAGATCCAATCCACATCCATTTTAACTCAGTTAGCTTTGAATAACTATTTCATTATAGCCATTGCTTTAATTCCAGTTATGTTTCTAAATATCATGCATTTTGCTGAGGTCTTTATCCTTTGCTTTATGCAACTGCACCTCAATCAATGTGAGCAAGAAGTCAAACCAGTCAACAATGCGGTACACACGACCAATGAAGTCAACGCCACTGAACTCCTGAATGCTTTCAATAAATATAGAGAAATAAGCTTGAAGATAAATGTCAAAGTGGTAAGTGCATGCAACTTCATCAAGCTTCACAAAAATTGTGCATGTGAAATTATTCATTTTGAAGAATCCATCTATGAACTGAAATTGCATAGGCCTATTACAAATATCATCAACATAATTGCTTCCTTTCTCAACTACTTGAAAATATATCGGGAGACTTGAAATGCTGCCGACATCGATTAGTCTTCAAACATGTTCCAGATTTATTCATACAGCGATATAGATACATATATATTCGAGAAATTTATGTTTAAGGATAAAAGTGGTTCCGCTGTGCAGTTAGCGGAACCACCAATCGGAGGCAATTTCTTATTCTCTCAGATGTGCGCAGTAAATCAATACCATTTTGTCACTACCAGATCATGCTTCATTTTGTTCATGACAATTCAGCTTTCAACAGGATATCCTAATATTTCTTCTTCTGCAATCTAATGGCGAAGCTGTGGAACCACTTTGTAATCTCAAGAATTTCTCAGATTCTTAAGATCTCGCAGATTTCTGGTTAAAACTGCATTGTTATGAAATATGAAACATATATTTATATGTTGATCATATATATACATATGATCAACGCAAATTGGATCAGGTAAAATTGATTTACTTATCAGAGAGACTAAGAAATTGGCTCCACTAAACACACACTTGTATAGACACGCACATTGCATCTTCATTTTTAAAAATTCTCCCCTTGTCACCAAATTTTATATGATATTTGCTTTTGATATAAGGCCTATCCTAGTACTGATTTTCTGTAAAATTCAAGTCTCCGCTTATTAGCTTATCGTTCTAAAGAGTCTAGACCGAGTAAAGAATTCCCAAAAAATGTTCGCAAACTGAAGCAGTTTCAGTTAGAAGATTCCTTTGACAGACATGGACCCTTCGCTTCGTTGTACAAGGACTCCTGAATACATCTAGGAAGTGTCCAGGCTTAAAACATATAGAATGAATAGCCAAGCTGATGTACTGAGCCAACAAGTTACTCTGCATTCAATTCGCATAACATACTTTCATATGTTGTTGTATAACAATACTGGCTTCGCTACGCGACTCATAATGCAAAGACATTTTAGAGTGTCAGTTCGCGGTCGCGTAGAACTGAAAAATTTCCAGACATTTCCAGATTTGCATTGTTGCTTGAAAATCTCATTTATATCGGTCGCTCTCAAGTAGGCCATAGTGCTTAAAAATGGCCAGTGTATTATTTCAACTTACCGCACGTTATCTACAAAATCATCTAACAGCGTGCGCATCACTGAGATGTACATGACATTTACTAAGTAACTTTGGAGCATTCATGTTCTGATGGTGGTGTTACTTTTACTAAGCCTCAGTATATTCCAAACTCTTGTCATAAGTTATATTCATTTTGCATGTTTTGCTTTCTGATCTCTTGATTTGACCGAACTTAATACTATGCACTTTGACTTTATAATTCTGTAGCAGCATCTGTTTTCAAAAACAAATGACCTGAGATTGGGGATCGTATATTGATCAAGATTAAGTATTTAAGCATCATTGTGCACATTAACGCACAACTGTTCGATACGATTCAATAGAAACGGAATTTGACATCTCTTCATACAGGATTCAATTTAAAGCGACTATGCCACACATTTGTCATAGCTATACTATCGTCCACAAGTTGCATGTTAAAAGGTGCTATGCTACTCAATTGAAAATTATTGTCAGCTTAAAAATAGCCTACATGAGCTGATGCAAATATCAATTGAACAACGGTACTAGACATCAACAGAATTGCACAAAAAGTGCAACCAAAGAAACAAAGCAGCAACATTATGAGATCAATATTCGTTCTACAGTGATTACTTTTGCGATGACAAAATTTGTGATGTCTTACTGAACTTGGTTTAATGATATTAATTCCTGTATTCTATTAGTAATAGCTCATGGACCATGTGTGCTTGTGTGTGGTACATGTCAGTTGATGATTTGTTTTTTTAATTAGGTGGTGTGGTGACAATATTTAATGCATTAATCAAACATCCAAACATCAAGCCCGAATTCTCGAAACGCGATAACCCCTATCCGGATACTGTCCTCACCTTATCCTGAGAAAGTTGCTGAGTCATTGAATTCTCGAAACCAGATGGGATTATCGCGATAACAGTGAGATAAGGAATTCCCGTATCCTGGTCACTACCTGGCTAAGCGATTCATTCTTGCTTTATTTCACAGTAAAATGGCAGCGTTTATGGACGTCTACCCCGACCTTGACGATAATCGCACTACGAAGGACATATACTCTTTGAACGATTGAATTCGTCAAGTTATATCGATTCGACAAGTATGTACTTCGCTCTATAACGGATCTTTTTCGAAGTGACATTGAAAGACCAACTCATCGATCTTTTTCAGCGTCTTGCGATATACAGCTGGCAGCGACTATGCGTTACTGTGCTACAGGATGTTTTCAAACGGATGTCGGTAAAGGCCTTAACATAAGTAATTAATCGTGCTGTCTGCAACGTTGGAAGTGCATTGGACCAAGTTTTTGATGACTGCATTAAACGGCCAGATAGCCTAACTTTGACTGAAAACATTATTCCTCTTCTGCAAAATAGCAAGATTTCCCCGCGTCATTGGTGCTACTGACTGCCCATTGGCAAAAAAGACGGTGGATTTCCGTTGATTCACCGGATGTGCGTTGGAATAGTGGTGCGTGTAAATGCAGGTAGTTGACTAATAGACGGAAAAGCGATTTTGACAAAACCCTTGACTTTATTTCGTCAGTACATATATGAAAACCCAGAACTGTGCATCATTATTTGACCACAAAAGTTGAATGAGATAAGTGAAACCCGCCACCAGGGACGTAGCCAGGATTTTGAATTGGGGGGGGGGGGCCGCGGCTAAATTCAAAGGGATTAAACTTCGAAGATTTTTGAAGTCTCGTGAAATCTGACAATGATGTTAGCAAAAAAGGAGTCAGATATTTTTACCTCCACAAACCTGGTACGACTAAATTAGACTGCTGTATTTCTAATATTATAATTAGTGTTTGATTATATTTAGGATGCTAGGATCGTAACCCAAGTATCACTCATTAATGGAACTGCAGGTAAATTGATTAATTATTGAGACAAGGGCTTTAATATTTTGTTGTTTAGTTTATATCAAATTTCGCATCAGCATTTGATAATTATCGAATCAGACGACACTTAAAACTTAATGTAGGATTTTTCTCAGACCTATGTCACCTATGTGATAGTTGAATATTAGTTATCAGCATAATTTAGATACATGTAATTGTAACTTCAATGATAGGGTCTCATTTTCCAAATTATAAGTATAACGTTTTAATTATAGACGTGTATTATAGGCTGGTGTACTAATAATGATGACGGATTACGTCATTGGAAACCGCTCCCTTTTATGTCTTTACTCCTTCTATAATCTAGATCAAATTTAAAACTCAAATTCAGAAAAAAAATTATATCTAACATCTGATGCAGAGGCATATAGTCTACATGTAGCTACAAAAGAAAATTTAAGCGCCGAGCAGCAGTACTGGCAAATCTGTCAATAACTTCGTGAACTGATGGTGTGCATTCACGATGGATCTGTAGGAAGAGAAGTGACTCGAGTCTGTCCTCAGTCATTGTACTGCGGATTGCAGTCAAAGTATTTTCTAATTTCGAAAACACACGTTCTGCTTGAGCAGTGGTAACAGGTAGACACGCCAACAATTCCAACAGAATTGTCATATTGGGGAAAAATTCACTGCAGTGATCCAGTGTTTCGATAGCTGTGCGAGGTCGGCTTTCTGCAGATATGTCCTCCCATTTTTTTGTCCACAACTGGTATTCTTGTTTAATTGTTTCCAGAGAATCAGCGAAAAGCGCATCATATTGTTGGAAAGTCTTCCACAGTTCACTCCAATTGTTTTCGAAACTTGAATTATGTAGGAAAGCAGGAATAGCTCTAGTAAACTGCAACACGGATCTCTGACGCTCGCCAAACCGAAGCATCAAAATCCTGAATAATGGCGTCAATTGATGGGAAAAAATAATTGATGCGATAATAACTTTCCGCAGTTGGGTTTGGGTTAATATCATCAATTGCATTAGGTCGATAGACGGAACGCAAAGACGTCCTTGGTGAACGTAAACGAACATCAAGAAAGTCAGCCAAAAGTTCCATCTCACGGAACATCTTCGAAAATTTTTCTTCTGTACGAAGACACTGTAAGAGTTCCTGTGTGTCATTTAATAAAGCAATGGCTTTGATTAAATCAATTTCCACACATTGTAAAGCACGAGTGAGAGGCAACAAAATACCCGAAATTGTTTCAAGAATAACAAGACCAACAATGAAATCTGACTGACAAACAGAATCCTTCAAAGATTGCGCTGACTGTCGAATATCAATCGACCATGTTTTCATGGTCTCAAACGCGCTGATAACGAAAGGGAGTAGCTGACGAAGGGTAACAATAGCCGTATGTCTTTCTATAAACCGCGTGGTGCACAGAGTAGTAAGATGCTTTTTGCTGATCCTTGTATCTTCAGCCTGATCAATTAGTGTCTTTAATAGATTCGTACATTTAGGACTAGAGCGAAAAAATTTAGATATTTTACGAACTACGTCTTCTGTATGCCTTATTTCTGGAATTTTGATGGCTTCTGAAGCGCTCAAATTGAGGCAGTGCATTGCGCAATGGAAATATGAAGCAAATGCTGCTTTCTCTTTGAAAACAGTAGCAGCTCCAACTCGACTACTAGCCATGGCAATTACACCATCATAACCTTGAGCGATGCACTTTTCAAGGTCCAAACCAAGATCCTGGACCTTTCGAAGTAATGTTTCCCCAATAGCAGCTCCGCTGAGCCTGACCTCCGATGCCACATTAGTTTCATCCATTTGACTTTTGATCTCGGAAATCAGATTAACAACAGCTATAGGATCTTCTTGGATCTCCCATTTCCCTGTACATCCTTTCATTACATATCTAATACATACAGCTAGCTGTTCCCTTCTTTGTCTGTCCATCGTTTCATCCGCAATAATTGCCCAACACCTGGCCCTCAGAATTTGAAGAACTTTTTTCTCTTTGACTAAAGTTCCGGCTATTTTAATCAATTCATTTTGAATAGAAGCAGACTGGTAGGTAGCATTCGCCTGAGCAGATTTTAGATGCAATAGAAGATTTGGATCTCCGCCACGAGCACGATACCTCAAAAGAGCTCCAAAATTCCCATCGTTTGAAATAGGCTCTGCATCTGAATTTACGCTGCCGGTTTCTCCAAAGGATCCCCGCAGAGCTATATGTTGACGACCGCAAGTGAGAATTGTGTCGACGATGGGCTCAAGAAACTGTCTATTCTGTTTAATTTTTTCCATGTTTGCCGTGACCAACTGATCTTTGATACTTGTCTGTTTAGAGAATAGTACATTTCTAAAATTCTCCATAGCCAGTATACAAGATTTATGGTACTCAGTAGCCTGATGTGCAGACAAAGCACCATGTTTGCCGGTTAAATCATCATATCTATCAAGTGGTTTTGATACAAGTTTTCCTGCACACTGGCCGTGACCCTTTTTGAACGTCCACCAACTCCCAAAGATGTCATAAATAAAACGCATGGAATACAAAAAGCACCTGCTAAGCCCTCTACCTTACTCACAGTAAGCCAAGGAAAGTTCTTCAAATGCTGAGGGAAGAGTCGACGAATTTTTTCCTTACCTGACTTTTTGTGAATCGAGGAAGGAAAGTCACTATCTTTTTCTGGTTTCCACGACTCGAGAAATCTCCGGCGGTCATCATCGGATAAATCTGTTCTATTAGCTGCTAGACCAACATCGTTTGAATAAGGATGAATACAGTCATTGGTTGTCTTCGGAACACGATCGATATTTGGAGATTGTGATAAACTTTTGTGTTCAATTTCATCAAGTTCAGGAGGAATAGATGTTGATTCAGCAGAAGAGCTAAGCAATCAAAAGCGTCGACGATTGAATGTTATTTGACGAATCGACAGCCACTTCCTTTCGAGACACTTTCGGGAAAAAATTGAGAATGCTGTCATTTTTTGGCTTTTCTTATATTTGTTGCCATATAAATGATTATAATAGATATGAGATCGACGAAACGAATCACTTCCGAAGCACAATTTAAGTCCAGTCTAGTCAGCGCGTCGGAGCTAATTTATCGGCTTGGTATAGTAGCCTTCTGTGCAAAGCGAAGGAAGCATTAGGGGAAGACAATAGGAACTGACATCACTAACATCCAATCAAAATAAAGCTGAGGTTATAATTTACCGACGAGTGGAATTCATTTGACTACGTCATAGGAATCACTATGACAAAAAGTTGATTAATAGCGTAGGACAGATTAACTTCGTTATTTATGAAATTATAATTTTTAAGCACATCGGATGGCGGTCCGATTGGGGGGGCCATGGCCCGGTGGCCCCCCCTCTGGCTACGCCCCTGCCCGCCACTAATCTTTTCATCAATAATTTATCTTCCTTTCATCTAAATCTGCATCAAGTACTTCAACATACGGTATAATCATGGTCTCATGAGGCTTAATCATGATCTTAAGTACAAGGTCATCGAATATCTTGTTTTGTTGAAGTCTTAACAACATACATAAAAGTGTGAATGCGTTGAAATCACACATTATCATCGAATAAAACTTCACACATTCGATAATATGTATAAAAATGTAAGACTTCATGTACGAGAACAAAATATTCAAGCCTTATTTTCTTTAATTCTAGTTCATGTCATTAGCATTTTCAATCGATTCATTATATCGTGTTTTGTTGAAAACACGTATACACATGTCCATTGTACTATAAAGTATGCAATTATGTATATATTGGCAATTGATTATCCTAGGCGACAACAATTGTCATCAATTTACCTGTACCATGCATCTCATATTTTCTGGATAAGCAGTGCATTTAAATTACATCATTGTCACTTTTAAACTGTGAATACATGCAATGTGATCAATTATATTATATTTTCGTGTAACCAGACTTGATTAATTATGTTAGTACAATACAAAGACAGCAAATGCATCGACATAGTGAGCAAGTATAAGCTCCTACACGCATCTGTGCTGCATCCAGAACACTGGTATTGATGACATGTGGCTTACAATTCAATAATACAATGAACACCTAGAAATTTCGGGATCCCGGAAGATCCCGGGAACAGAATTAGTCCGGGATTTGTGTTCTCTACAGAACAATCACTGTTAATACCGACAGATCTTCGCTTCACACGCTTTTAGCTCAACGTCTAAAATAGCTGATCATCAATACGTTCCTATGACGATTGACGTCATTGTAGCATTTGACGTCAGCTCAGCTCGGATAACCCTAAGCCTGTTTCGAGAATTAGATAAATGGGATAAGGATAACGACCAATTTTATAATAAGGAAATCCTAATCCCTATCGCTTACTGAGAATTTGGGCTCAGGATATTGTTAGCAACATAGTCTTTGCATAGCATTACATACACTCTAAACATTTTTGGATTTTTAATGCTTTTTTAAATATACCATTTAGTATCATAATTTTATCTTTTGGATTTTTGGAAAACCGATGACTGCACATCGGTTTTTCAAACAGTAGATTTGACTTTCAATGCAAATTAGGGTTTCTGCCTCATAATTTTCGCTGATGGTGTAAACATCACAGCAGAGTGGAATAAGAACTAATGCATCCACAACTAATTACATATTTATGTAATTTATGATCATACATTTTTTTCTTGGTGAAAGAAATAGATCCATCTTTCAAGGGTGAAAAGTGTAACAACTTCTTTCATGTGTACTGTACTTATCTTCCAATTACGAACTGATAAAGTATTTCAAAATGAAAAGAAAATACTCTTTTGAAAGTTGCATTACTAGCATATACCCCACTGAAATCAAAAACATTTTACATTCAACACAAACAGCCACGTCACACCACAAGACAGAACAACAAACGATTACAACACAAACACAGAACACACAGACAATCCAACGTTCAAAACACAATCAAGTAACACTGAATTCGAAAAAGAAAAAAAGAAGCGCCAAGATGAGAGAGAAAATCTATTGAAGGCTATCAATGCTTACGAAATTGAAATGAAAGAGCAAGACGAAAAGATCAGAAAACTACAAAGAAATGTTGAAGACATGAAGCAGAAAAATGAAGAAATAATTGTACTCGAAGACTTGATCAATCGCAAAGATGACGAACTAAATAAATTGAGGCGAGAAATAGACCACCTAAAGTTGAATGCCAGAAAGGAAGAAAGAAGAAGATATGGCTTACATGATGACAGCAGTGAAAGTGACAGCGCAGAAGAAAATGAAGTAAGAATTGAAATCAATGACTTATTAAAAAAAATTAATATCATCGAAAAAGAAACAAAGAAAAACACGGAATTTAGACAGCAGCAACAACAAAATCAACAAATCCAGCAATCAGAACATCAACGAGAAGTGCAAAAACAACATCAAGCTCAACAACAACATCGGCAATCAAGATTCAATAACAGAGTCATCACATGTTTCTACTGTAACAAAAGAGGCCACCATATACGAAACTGCTATCGTGCGCCATGGAATCGTCAAAGAAATTATAATCGAAGCAGATACAGAAATAATAACAGCAGAAGATATGATAACGATCGACAAAGAAACGAAAATCATCGAGAATTTGGAAATCAGTACAGATATGAAAATGAGAGAAATCGAGAAAACAGAAGATACGATCTTGATAGAGAGAGAAGAGTACAAGAAGACAGATTTAGAGTGTCAAGAGTGGAAGATGAAAATGGACGCAGCTATTACAGCCCAACACGCGTGCTACACACAAACACTAGACAACACTCACCTGTAAGACCTTATTTTTAGCACATCATTTGAAGGAGAGAACGAAAAACAAGAAAGCGATGAATTAAAAGTCAGTTATATAAATATATAAACGGTTTGAATGATAATAAATTCAATGATACTGATATGATCAAGGACATGGATGCGGACATAATCTGTTTCTCTGAAACACATTTGAAGGAGGAAGATAATTTACCCATAATAAATAGATATTCAGGTCAACATACCATGGTTAAGAAATCATTGAAAACAGGAAGAAACATCAAAGGCGTATCAGTATACATAAAGGACAACTTGGATAACCTAGAATTTGAAAATGTCGTGAATGAAAAAGGAACACTGATAATTACTAAAATCACAAGTAAAAAATACGAATACTTAAGAGATATAAATTTAATAGCATGCTATAGAAGCAACAGGGAATCAAAGTATAAAGATAAAGATTTTTACCTAAACATCAAAAATCATATTCTTGATCACAAAATAGAGAACATAATAATACTTGGAGATTTAAGTGGCAGAATTGGTACTGAAAACGACAACAAGAAGTATGGCTTACCAAAGAGAAAATCAGAAGATAAAACAATTAATAACTATGGCCATAATATGCTTACTTTTTGTAATGAGACTAACTTGATTATTGCAAACGGAAGATTTGAGAATAGCGACTGTTTAGGAAAGTGTACATTTCACTGTATTCAAAATGGTGTTGTAAAATAATCCATGATTGATTACTTGATCACATCAGAATCCATACTAACTTTATTAAACGAATTTGAAATTGGTAATCCCGTTTTGTATACTGATCATTCACAGATAAAAATTAAACTAAAAATACTACTCGACAAGGAATCGAGGATATCGAATCCAACGTTTCAAAATAAGCGAATATTTCCTTACAAATGGAAGAAAGAAAGCAGTCTAAAATTTGATCGAAAAATGTTTAATATAAGATGCTCAGAATTATCAAATGAGTTAATAATCAATCCTATAAATACGAGTGAGATATATAGGGAATTGATAACAATTAGAAATTGTGCAAATAATTCTAAAAAATAATTCATAGATCAAAATATTCTAAAAATATAACAAAATTAAGGAAAATTTACAGGAAAGATGTTGCAATATATTATAAAAAAGACAAATCTAATGAAAGTTTACGAAAAATTATGTATTCAAGAAAAAAATTGCAAAAAGAAAAAAAGAACAGCGAAAAATGAAAAATGAAAAATGATAATTTAGAAAAATTGATAATTGCAAAAGAAAACAATGATTATAAGACATACTGGCATTTGATAAACAGTAAGAAGAAAAAATTCATCACAAGTAATATAAACTCAGATAATTTCTTAAACGAATTTAAGAATGCCGATATATCTTTGCAGCACATGACAAGTAAGACAGTAATCGAGCTGACATCTACAATTTCAAATGAAATTTTAGATAAAGAAATAACAATGAATGAAATAAAAAAGCATCTAAATGCTACAAAAAACGGCAAATCAAGCGGACCAGATGAGCTTGCATAAGAAATGCTTAAAGAATCAGAGAACACTTTACCTATATTGCTGCTACTATTTAACCAATTACTAAATAATGAAGATGAAATCCCATTTGCTGAAAGTTGGATAGTACCTGTATACAAAAAAGGAGATAAGAACGATACATCTAGCTATCGTCCTATAAATTTAAGTTCAAATGTCGAAAAATTGTTGACAAAAATTTTGACTGAAAGATTAAATCAATGGCTAAAAGAAAATGATGCCATTCATCTAAGTCAAACAGGATTTCAAAAAGGAAGCTCAACAATGAACAATATTCATATAATAAAAGAATTATTGCAAATTTACAAAAATAGTAAACATTCCTTATATACAAGTTTCATAGATTTATCAAAAGCGTTTGATTCGATTCCCAAAACAATACTTATAGAGAAACTGCATTCATTGCTTCCAAATAGTAATTTTCTCCATCTCCTGAAAAGATTAATTACGGATAAAAGATATAAAATATTGTACGATGGTGTTGAATCTGAAGCATTTAATCTACAAAAGGGTCTACCTCAAGGAGATAGTTTATCACCAACCCTATATTCTATATTCATGAACTCTTTGGCGAAAGAAATTTACGCAAATATTGAAGCCACAAATGCCGCGACAATTGACAGTATTCACATATCATGTCTGATATATGCAGATGACATTCTCCTAATGAGTAATGATAAAGTTGGCTTGCTCAAGGAAATAGAAATACGTCAACAATTTTTGCAATGTCAATGGTCTTAAAATTAATTACGACAAAACGAAAATTATGATTCATAATGTTACATCTGAAAATGATTACTTAGATATTAACTTAAACAATTATACAAAGCAAATCGAAATAGTCAAAGAATATAAATACTTAGGATTTTGGATATCAAATAATACTAAAAGACATTTACTTTCACTAACTAAAAAAGGAAATCAATCAGCCTACCTAACCAACAAAAAATTGAAAGAACTTGGAGAAGTTAATGGAACAATTGTAAGGAATACCTTTGAAATGCTAGCTTTATCAAAAATGATGTACGGTGGAGAATTTTGCTTTCATAACAAATTGTCTGAATTAAATAAAATACAGTTTCAATTCTATAAATGTTTCTATCATCTGTCAGCTACAACTGCAAACTACCGTTTGATAGGTGAATTTGGATTACTCCCTCTAGAATATTATTTCTATAAAGCAGCAATCAATTTTTGGATTAGAATTCTTTTTAGTCAGAATAAATGTATAATGAAAATTTGCTTTGATCATATTTCACTGTTCGAATACCAATAACTACTTATATACATGGTCTTGGAGAATAAGAGGACTTATCAAGCGATTAAATGTATCACATCTTGAAGAAAACATAATCAACTTAAATTTAACTATTGGACAATGTAAAAATATTATTAAAACTAGATTGACTGAGCATTTTAGAACTGAATGGATAAATGACGCCAAAAGAAGTCGCACTGGAACCGATTATTTGGAATCAGCACAGTTTGATTGCTCAATAAAACATTATCTGACCCTAAATTTAGCACATAAAGATATAGCACCATTGTTAAAAATGATGTGTGGAAATCATAATTTAGCGGTAAGAACAGGAAGTTATAGAAATAGATTAGAATATGAAAAAAGAATATGCAGTTTATGCAATGATAGTAGAAATGACAGTAGTGCAATGACAGTAGAAACTGTATTTCATTTTGTTTGTGAATGTTCAATGTATAATGATATCAGATTGCGTTACATACCATATCTTATTGATGTTTCGAAGCAAAATTTCTATGGTTTGTTACAAAGACTGAATGTTGGAAGCATTGTTAAGTTAAGTAAATATATATCAAAGCGGCAAATGACGTCATAACTAAAGCTATGTTGGTTTGCAACCATGCAAATTTGACTGTAACATCGATTGACAGAGTGAATACGGTTCAACAGTAACAAAGAGCGAGACATCGTACTAGAATTTCCAGTCTAGCTTTCGAAGCATATACGAAGTCACCGAGGTCCGGAACATCGCCGATTTAACATATTTAATTTTTCATAAATTGCGATCCTTTGCAGGTAAGATGAATTGCATTATCATTTACTACTGATTAACATGATATATGCACATTGCTCAATGACATACATGCATTACTTATTTATTAATAACATTCTGTTCCGTACCTCTTAATAATTAAGATTGTATAGCTTGATGTAAAGTAATCTGGAATTCCATTCATTGATAAAACATATGATAAAATCATGCCGTTTATATATGTCTTCACTAGTGTGGTTATAAATACTATGTGCTGTTTCGTGATTTAACTTCATTCACTGAAATACATGAACCATTGATTGTCCTCTCCTTCCAGCATTTCATTCATAGTTTTCATCTTTTCATGACACATCGACATCATTTGTAAATATTTTATGCTATTCGCGCATCGTAATAACGCAAGTGGATCTACATGTATGTATTCTCATTATTTATGTATATCATCAGTGCCCTCATTGACTTGTTAATTTCATTGTTATCATTTTATCACCCCAGAAACGTGTTTTCAATTTGAGAATAAACGTTCTGATATTCTGATATTCATATACTCATAATCACAGCATAGCACCATTAATATATATTTGCTAGAGCAGGGAAAAGATTGAGATGGTTGTACATGGCTTTTTCATGGTTGATCATGTATGATTGAGACTAGGTGATTGATGGGCATTTATAAGACTAAGAGAAATAACATTGCAATAATATATTACAATTTCAAATCAATAATGCTTCGCAAATGCAGTGTTGTCTATCGTTAAGAAAATGTGGATTAATTACGGAGAATTTTAGAAAATGGCTCCCATTGTTGCCGAATTGTTTGAATATAAAGTCGTGCTCCGTGTTGGCATGCAACCTTGCCTATCGCCACAGTGCAGACAGCTGTCAAACCTAGAAGTCTGGCTCCTACTCGCAAGTCCCATGCCAACACATGTAAGCCACACAAGCTTTCCGAATCACGAGGAAAATGCGTGAAAATACTAATAATATCTTATTAAATTACTAAAAAATACTATAACATAATCTCTTGCAAAATCATGCGCTTTTCACCGTTCTTGACAATTAGTTAAAAGTGATTTACGTGATAATCAATCATTGTGTATTCTTCGTGCCAATTTATGACTGCCAAATAATTGGAACTAATCTTTTATCCAATCTATTAGCAATGAATGACTACTTTCCGAGTATCTCATGTAGAACAGCTCTTGTGATTACGTGTTAGATATAAACATTCATTTCAATAGATAAAATGCACGTCATCCCGTCCTCTTACAATGTTATATAATCGTAGTTCAATCGTGCTGGTATACTTCAAGATCGAAGTCAGTTTCCTAAAGTAATATATCGAATGTTTTATAAAGGATAGCATGCAATAAGATTACAGGCTAAATTAAGGGACTTGGATGGTTACTAGCTCAATTAAGTAGCAAATTAATTAGACAGTCAATTATTTATTGAACCATATGTTAAATGTAGTTAAAAACATTCTATAGGTGCATACTGCTAGAAAGACATGCTAATAATAGCACAGATCATACAGTGCATAAGCTTATAGAAGATTAATTACATTCTGGCTATTCAAAATAAAATGTGAAAATAATTTTTATAATAATTTTATAATAATAATAATTTTGTTAGTCTAAAATCAAGTCTTATTCTTTAAGAAGTCGTTAGATCAAATATCCAAGATTCAAATAGCATTCGCTATATACATAGGGCCTACACTTCTAAAAATGTTGGCTTTCCAAAATAAACAAATTTGGTTTTTCAACTTTTCCTCCCAGGAGAACCAAATATAATTTCCAAATGTATAGTTTTTCCACACCATGTCTATAATTCACTCTGCTTTCCTAGACATTGCTATTTCTTTATTATCAATTTTACATCGTGATGGTATAGAGGTTTGCATTTTCAACACACAATCTTGCATAAACATGTTTGTTATAATCAGGGTTGGCTTTTTGCCGGCTAAAACTGGTTTTTGCCACTAAGTGGCAAAAACCAGGTAAAACCCAGCAAAAACTGGCAAAAATCGGCTAAAACTAAAATTCCGAAAAATCAGTCTATTTCTTCACGAAATGATCGACAGGAAGTTGGGGCTTGAGTATCACGATGCATGCGGGTTTGCAGATTGCAACTCTTATCTTGAAAAACATGGCATTCATTCTGTGATAGAACCACATGATATGTTTTTGTCACGAATGAAATGCGATGTCATCTTTGTTTACGATTGCTCTGCCCTTTTCTTGTGCCTTTAGAGCAATTGTAGACTTCAGCACCATTTTGGCACATTAGTTCATGTAACAGAAGTTGTTAGATACTTCCAGGATTATCATCAAATGAATGAAAAAATGGAAATAAAGATATGAATAAAAATGGTTTATACGTAGAACTAAATTAAGCAGTTACCACTTTCTTCAGGTTGACGAGCTTCAATAATCCCACTATCATTCTTCTGTGTTGAGTGTTCAGCAAGAATGCAGAGTGTATTTTGATAGTCAGAGGTTTCTTCCAATCTAGATTTGAACCCAGTTCTCATGAAAGCAGAAAGAACACTATCAAAAAAGCCTCTGCACCGGAAAATCTGAGCTCCAAATCAAGCAATGTGCAACAGTCACTTAGAATGCATTTCTACTTTCTTTAGAAATATACTAAATGTAGTAATGCATTTGACTGGAGCAGAAAATCATGATTTGGAAGAACAAATAATAATTAAATGACACAGTTAGCGGCAGCAATCTTCATAAAGTGAGGTATAGTGTATGTCTGAACAGCTTCAGTTACAACCTCTACGGAAGAATAGAATATTTCCAGTAAGCTGCAAAATTTATCGTCAATAGAATCTGAGAGCGACAAACAATAATAACATTTATTGTGGTATTCAAGTTTGTTTAAAGTTCTTCGAATTTCCATATTTTGTGCTCAAATCAAAACTTTACTTTCTGTATAAAATTCATTTAACATCACCTTATCTTCTAAATATGTGAGGGTAAATTGCCATGACAATTAATCTAATCCTTCTGGGAGTGCAGGACAAATTTCATAGAAATATTGTGTAATCACAGTGGCTATGGGACATTTGCCACAGATTTAGAAGACAAGCTATTCTATGAGATCAGCAGGCAGGTTAATCGCAGAAATCCGAGGTTAGATTTCTCCATTTTCTTGCCTTTCTAGCTTCATGGAATGCCTGTTTTCGATCTTTTATATAGACCCAAGTGATTTCCTTCCAGCATGGACATCTGTTGCATCTTACGATGAATGAAATTTATAAAGCAACAAAACACGTGCACGCTTAAAAGAATGCACAACAGCTTTAACAACACCTATATTTGGAACATATTCTTGATTGAAACATGATATTGATAAGGTTAGAATTGTGAGAATACAGGCCTAAATGTTTATCGAATGATGAAAAAGTAAAATAAACTTATTGCGACTAACTTTCATCAAGAAAGTAAGGAGTGACGATGATCCCTAATGTTATATCTAACCCAAAAAACTTAAGTAGTAATAATGGAAAATACATACATTGTTCCTTCTACTCGAGAACGAAGTTAGCATGAAGTAAAAAAATTCTTCAGTGGCATAATTCTCTTCGAAATTTCTTTATTGGCAAGATTTCGGGTGATCCACCCTTCCTCAGGCACGACAAGTTGAGAATGAACAAGACAAGCTGGCAAACATGCACAATCACTGTTAAACACTGATTACTTGAAAACACGTCACTCTACTGACGCCAAGGTCACAAGCCACGCTACTGTCCACTACACTCTACCAACAAACTAAAACACATTGAGATACTACTGGTTACAGAACAATAAAAGTAATACATAAAAACGAATTGCCTAAGTACAGAACGAAACAGTCACCGATAGAGAAATTTCCACACGCGGTCCACTGCAACTCCACAGTCTCGGTTGAATGTGTCGTTGCTGAGGATATGAATACCTTCTTTTATCCGCGTCCGTCTCCAGTTCATTTCAATTCCTATGACCTCGAATGTGTCGAATGCAGAACGATGACTCATCTTATGACAGTGCTCACTGATTGTAGACCTTGTGTTCATCTCGCGTGTATACTTCTCGTGTTCTTTCTTCCTCTCCCTTGCTCTTCGAGATGTCTCACCCACGTAGCACTTGTCACATTCTCCACACTTCTGCCTGTAAATCACTCCTCCTCGGTCCATGATATCCACTTTGTCCAACTTCGGATGGCTCACCGCATCGCCAAGAGTCTGGGATTTCGAGCACCGCACCTTCAGACCAATCTTCGTTGCCACCTCTTGAATGCGTTGATGAACTCCAGGTACGTAGGGCACTCGTAGAATCGGAGCTTCATCTTCTTCCCTCTGTCTCGGAAGGTCTTTGTACAGCCTGTTCCTCACTACACGCTCAGGGTATCCATTCTTCATAAAGATGTTCTTCAATTTCTTCTTCTCCTCCTGGAGCTGCACACCTTCACAGACTGACTCTGCACGCCTTCTTAAACATGAGATGACACCCAACTTCACTTGCGAACAATGTGCCGAGTCATAGTCCAAATACCGATCACTTGCAGTGGGCTTTCTGTACACAGAGGTCATCAGCATGCCGTCTGGATCCCGTTGTACCTTGATATCCAGAAACGGTATCACACCTTCGACTTCCGTCTCGCACGTGAACCTGATGTAGGGGTGAACACTGTTCAGGTACTTCAAGAAGACATCTTCATCGCCCTTCTTCACTATCGCCAGCGTACCATCGACATACCGTCTCCACAGCGGCACCATCACTGGAGAATCCCTCAGCATCTTTTCTTCGAACTCCTGCATGAAGATTGACGCCAGGCAGGAAGACAATGGCGATCCAATGGGACATCATCCTGTAGACCTCACCATCACACTTGAAGTGGGTTGCTTGGACACAGAAGTTGAGTAGCTGCTTCAGGCTCTGCAACGTCATTGTTGTTCTCTCCCTCAGACATGAGTCTCCTTAGACTTCCAGTCTTCTGATCAGCTCTGTGTGTTACTTGTGAGCTATGACGTGGAGAACTTCTATGGCACGGTTCCAGCTCAAGAAACGACACGTAAGTATGAATGTAAGTAAAAGAATATAAAAGACATGTTTCGTAAACGTTTGGAAAAAGCAATTTTAAGATTAATGCATCAACGTTTTGTAAACATTACTACACTACCTGCAAACATCAATAATATGATCAGTCATACGTGATCAACCTTATTAAAGCCATATACAACCTTTTCAATCTTTTTCCTGCTCTAGCAAATTTATCTTAACCCTTCATTATGCAATGCTGCCCTCAGGAAACATAGCATTTTTAAGTGTCTTTTTCTGTGGTGACTTAATGCATCATTTTATAAAGTTAACAATCAAAGAATAGGTTCATTGATAATATATTAGCGGTGGTGAAAAGAAATTTTCTCTGTGTTGATAATAATTCCCGTCAGGCAGATTGATAAAATGTTCAAAATTAGACCAGTCTATGATAAATCCAGAGAAAAGTTCAATAGTGTTGCGTTTACGGAAATGAGGAGCATTGACCAACAAGTCGTTCCTCTTAAAGGAAGGTCACTACTGCGTATAACCCAAAATACCAAAAAAATTGGGCTACAAAATATTTTTTGTCTGCATCAGACAGTTTGATTTTTGATTTTGAGACATTTACTGGAACTATTGATGTTTGTCCTGATCAACCCGATATTGGAGCATCCGGCAATATTTTTCTACGACTTCTTCAACATGTTCCCAGAAATGCTGGATTTCAAAGTGTACGTGGATAATTGGTTCACATCTTTAAATCTCGAAAGCGTGCTTTGGAAACAAGGAATTTGTTGCCGCGGTACAGTTCTGACAAACCGTCGAAGAAGTTGAACGATGCCAAATGATTCCGAGATGAAGAAAAAAGAGGATTTGCCGCAGTACAGACTGGTGTTCACGATGACGTCTATATGAACGCCGTCAATGGATAGACAATCGTGGTGTTCTGCTGCTCAGTACTTTCGCAGGGATCAACCCAACTTCAAAGGTGAAACGATGGGATAAGAAGACACGAGGCGATGAATTATCCCGTGCCCATCGATCGAGAATTTATGCAACAAATCCATGGGAGGAGTGGATCTCCTTGATTCCCTTATTGCTCTACACCGCTCTCCCATCAGATCAAAGAAAACATATTTGCGTCTTCTTTTCCATTTCCTTGACTTGGCAGTCGTTGAGTCTTGGTTGTTGTAGATGCGCGATATCGATAGCTTGGGAATACAAATTAAAGATCGACTATCTCGGTTGGCCTTCAAGTGCAAATCGCAGATGTTCATATGAATGAGGGTAAAGTTGCTACTCCCAAAAGGGCTGCCCTTCAAAGGAAAATGAAAATGAACTACAATTAAAACGAAGGAGGGGATCGAGCACACACCGTTCAGCATTCGAACGGATGATGTCGATCATTGGCCTGTATTCAAAGAGAAGAAAGGGAGATGCAAAGTATTAGTTTGTCCGGCATTCCAGGGGTTGTATGTTCAAAGTGTGATGTCTATCTTTGCTTCTCCCCAACAAAAACTGTTTCGAAAGGTTTCATACCTCATGAACAGACTTTCAAAAGTCGAATCCTTTCCACAAAAGACTCTAGAAGAAAAAAATTACTATTGTAAACATTTCCATTTGTACACTATGTTGCTTGTGGCAGTAAAGCTGTAAGTGCTATCAAAAATAAAAATAATAAAAAGTTAGATGCTATAATCGTTAATTAATTAAGACACAATTGCGACAAAATATCACAACAAACGTAAAGGAATGTTTTTTCGCACATTCAAATTAAATGGTGCAATTTAGGGTTAATGATGTTGTGCTGTAATTATGAGTATATGATCATAAATTACATAAATGTGTAATTAGTTGTGGACGCATTAGTTCTTATTCCACTCTGCTGTGATGTTTACACCATCAGCGAAAATTATGAGGCAGAAACCCTAATTTCCAAAAAATCCAAAAATGTTTAGATTGTATGTGATGCTATGCAAAGACTATGTTGCTAACAATATCCTGATGTTTGGATGTTTGATTAATACACTAAATATTGGCACCATCACACTTAATCAAAAAACAAAACAAATCAAATCATTAACTGACATGACTGTGTCCAAAAAATTTAGCCGAACCCATTAAGAAAATACTAGAACCCGACTCGTCCCGACACGAGCCTGACCAGATTAAATCCGAAGACCATTCATGATATTATGCTGATACTATGACTCGCATGACTTGAAAGATATCGCATTACAGGAATCCAGGAAACTTAAGAGCTGTGTAAAAGCTTCATGTACAGGGATAATCGCTGCATCAACTAATTCAATAAAACATAAATGATGAGAAAACCGTGAAAATATGAGAAAATTTCAAAAAGATATTCAATGAAATTATTATAAACTTCTGTGAAACGATTACCACGCACACCATATTTAGATTGTAATTGTTAGGTAATTTATCTATTTTCTGTTGCACGCACTGAGTACATAATTATACAGTACAGAAATGTTCATAGCTTTATCATAACAGTAAAACATCACTTCAATTTCATTTAGATATTTAGCGAGGTTGAAGATTTACATCAAGGGAAAGTAAACAAATACCATGTTATCTGTAACCCTGGTATTGATCAGCATATGCCACATATCGACGTGGACGTAGACTGCATTTCATGGTTGACACTTAACAGCAGCATCGAGAACATAATCTAGAATGCTAACTCCTTTTTAACACTGATGTGCAAGTTTTTTATACATCCAATTAATGATTTCTGAAACTTGAAAAGACATGCATTATTGAAGCAAGTAACCATCCAAGTACTTCTAAAGATTTGGCCGTCCACCAGGTTTCACATTCGTTCCAAGCATCTCTTGACGCTGCTGCCATTACCTACCCCAAGAAGTTCTCAGTCGTCGATAACTCAAATTGATATGATGATATTTTGATATTTTTGAAATCAAATTGTAGCACACCTTGCGAAGTCGCATGAAAATCGTTTTATCATATTTTATCGTGAACGGTGACAACAAGTCTAAAAGTGAATATACAAACAAGAAATAATAATCCCTTTTGTTATTTCATCAGAACAATGCAAAATATTGATCCAATCAGTTTCCCAGACCATTGCACTACATGTAAGAATAATATTACATCAACCTTTCTGAGAACAATTATGCATGAATTCTGGCAAATCTCCAAAATCTGTGTGCTTAAACCTGAAAAAACACAGTTTGGGTTTCTCGGGTTTACGATAAAAGTGGCAATCCAGCCCGACCCGAACCGACTTCCAAATTGTCCTATCCGAACCCAACCTGAACCCGTACTTTTGTGTCGGGTCTGGTAGGGTTTTAGGAAGGGTCTCTCATCTTTAGGGAGCACATTATTCATAGGCATTCCTGTTGCTACAAATCATTCAGTACACTAAGAACCTAGACATCGAGAAATTTCAAAACAACATTATTGATGATAGATTATGCTTATATACCAATCTGTTTTTGTTAGTGCCGATTGCTATTTTCATTTAATTCTCGAATAAGAAAAACATGAGATTGAGCCATGGACTCAATGCACTGAACTTTGCATGCATGGGTTCTAGCTTCTACGGGAATCAAGTTGGCATGGCTTTCGTGGCTTCAAAAAGTTTTGAAGTGAAAGGTTTAGGTAAAATTGAATTACTCCCTTGACCCATGCAATCAGGATGTCGATATTATACAGCTGCGGATGCGATTGCAACTTTTCAATTCGGATGGCATGCTTGTCATGCATACATTAGCCCAATTAATAAGTAGGACCTACAAAATAAGATAATTTCGCTATGACAAGCAGAGCGTGCGTCAACTTGCCGATTACTTAAGATTTATTGTCATCATCGTCTTAATGTTGGTAACAGTCTTCATAGAACCGAATATTTAGAATTGCTTCTAACTTGAATGAATTTGCGTCTGACATTAATGACGTATTAAAGTGCATTGGAAAATTCATCGGCGTGATGATAATGAAATCATTATGTTGTGGTCGATCTTTTTGGTTCTTCACAGAAGACCATTATGATGGACTCTTTAATTTGCAGACAAAATGATATTTTTTTGTATAATGTGCTTTGCACAATATTGAAAGTTTGGTAAAGCAATCATAATTTTATTATGATGAGCAAGAAATCACATTATTCTAGCATAATTTCAGCATATGTTATGCAGAAAATGTCAAACAATTTATAGAATATTGATATACGAGCGTAATATGCCACCCCATTAGGATGGACTGTGAAGGATATTTGAAAATATACAAATCGTGTCAACAAAAATTGGAAAGCGAGGACACACTATCATAAGATAAAGCTCTATGGATCACAAACACTTTTCTATGGATCAGGCAGTTATTTTTGGCAGATTTATTGGCAAACATGTTTCAGTAGACAGGAGTAATGGGCAAAAGACCGTTCCAGGACACCATAAAATTCAAAAAAATAGTATCTTTAAAAACGACATAAATTCATGAATTTGAACCCTTTTTCAGGTTATTAAGACCTAAATACATGAATTTAGTCCATTCAAAAAGTACCATTTTTTCAAAAAATGGCATTTTTAAAAACGACATAAATTCATGAATTTGAACCCTTTTTCAGGTTATGAAGACCTAAATTCATAAATTTGGGCGTTTTTAAAAATACCCAATTTTCAAATTTTTCAAAATCTCAAATTTGAGAATTACAATTTTCACCCTTAAAATCATGACCGTTCCAGGACACCGAAAATCAGAAAAGTTAAGAATCTCAAAATTTGTGAATTACAATTTTCTCGCTTAAATCATGACCGTTCCAGGACACCGAAAATCAAAGAAGTTGAGAATCTCAAATTTGAGAATTACAATTTTTTCTCTCTCTTAAATCATGTCCTATAATTGATGTGCGGGTCTCCGATGTATTCAAAAATTCTTCTCATATCCAAGTGTAAGAATATTTTACTTTGTGCTTGCAGATGTATGATTTCCCTTGTTAACTTCTGAATTCTTCTCCGCTTTGTCTCCAATCGAACAGATCTTTCAGTAGATCCAACCATTGTGATGATAAGATTTAAACTAAGATTGTAATGTGTCACGTTTTATAAATTGTGCGTGTTTAAATAGCAAGTGAAAATTATGAATGGTGATCTAAGCAAAGCGGCTTTGTAGGTGTATGAAGTTTGCTTGACAACATACGGGTATGACATGACGCGTATGATTAAATGTACTTGAATGACAATGAGGAAATTGCACCGCATTGTAAATCATTTCATAGGCCATAACGCGAGCCAGATCCAAAACCAAACTACCGACCAAAACCAGAAAAGTTGCGGTTTTGGCTCGACAATTGGTCTCGACTATCGATACTGCGATATTGTATTGAATGATTGCTATAACAACAGAATATTCCCTCAAAGCAGAGAATGAATTAATAGATTGCTTTTATGCTATTAACGCCATGTTATGAATGCACAACCCGTATGATCCCCTAAAACAATCATGCGGTTTGAGAAATGTGGTAACAGATGTTGCCATTGTCTTAATACAGATAAAACAAACAATATCCTCTTAATGAGAGTTCATAAAAATAAAATGCAACAATGTAACGTTTTAATTTAGATTAAATTAAATAATTTCAAAATCGAATAAGTAGTAAGGAAAGTCATCATTAGAGAACAGTTTTAAATCAATACCCCCCCTTCTGACTAAGTAGTAAGGAAAGTCATCATTAGAGAACAGTTTTAAATCAATACCCCCCTTCTGACTAAGTAGTAAGGAAAGTCATCATTAGAGAACAGTTTGAAATCAATACCCCCTCCCTTCTGTCTTCTAGAGATCCCTATAAGAAATTTTTTTAATTATAAAATGAGCAACATAAATGAGTTTTTTAAATTATATGGAACGCAAACCACGACAAATTTCGACCTAAAGAAAATCTCAAATGAATTAGGAATAAAGAATTTTCATGTTCTAATGAGAGACGAATTACAATTGATCAAAAATATGCCAACTGTAAATTTCATAACGAATCTTCACACTTCAGACCAAAAAGGCGTACATTGGTCTGCAGGTATCTTTAATAAAAATCGAGATAATTACTATTTCGACCGCCCAGAGGCTGAGAACTATTGGTTCGACTCTTATGGACTTCCACCTACAAACGAAGTCAAAAAATTACTTGGCAATGGAATTTATAATACATTTCAAATTCAAAAACCGGGAACTACTTATTGTGGTCAATTATGTCTTTATGTTATATTGAAATTACAGGAAGGAGTGCCATTTCTTAATATTATGTTAGAATTGAACGAACCGTAGTTTCTATGGCTGCGCCTAACAAGGAAATTTCATTCCCGAAACGTTAGTTCCAATAATAATAATAATAATAATGATAATTAAAAATCAGTTCGTTGTAATTCATTTTGATAAAAACGGCCTCTGATATCTTCATTATCTAAATCTTTGATTTCATAAGTAATCGGATAAGTTTGGTTTATTTTACAAACTTCAAATATTTCTTTAGTCCAGTAACCGACGAAGCCTTTTACAAATTTATTCTTATACTTAAATATTCTAACTCTATCTCCAATTTTAAATTTCGGCTTAAGTTTCTGCAAATTCGGATTACTCTCATTCGAATAATTATCTTCGTTTGAATAATTATTCTCGAATATTTTCTTTCGTATTAAGTCAGGGTCGTCAGAAGCATTCTTTGGGGTTTCTTCAATACCAGAATGAACTTTATTATTGTACTCTTCTACAATTCCTGGTAATATCTTCAACCATTTCTGATTTCTTTGCTCAGTAAATTTCTTGAATAATTTATTTTTTAACGTCCGATTGAATCTTTCTATCACTACGGCCTTCCCTGCATTTTCAGTTGAATAAAGAGTTTCAAATAGTGGCTGAACGTTTCGGTTATAAAATTCCGACCCTTTATCAACAAACAATTTTTTTGGCTTTCTCTTACTTTCTTTAAAGATTTCTTCAAACGCATATTTAACTGATAGACCACTTTTATTTTTTAAAGGCTTTACCCAAGCATATCGTGTATATAAATCTGTAACGGTCAATGCGTATTTATAATCTTTTTCATTCGGCATATGAATAAGATCAGCACTCCAAATATCATCTTTATTAAATACTTTTACTTTCAATAAATATTTAGGCCTTCTGTATTCCCTATGAATTTCAGACGCGTAGGTTCGAGCGTTGCTCTCAGACAGCTTTGCTGTCGTTTCATTTAAACCCTGTCCGAATAATATTTTAGCTTGTAAAGCTTTCTTAACAAACATTCTTTCAATTTTTTCTCTAAATGTAGGATTTTGAATACTATCTAATTCTTGAATCATCTTCTTATCAGCTGCATGTAGAGAACTTAGGTCATGATTTCGATAAGCTAAATCATGCCTGTAAGCTGCGGCATCTACTCTATTTATTGGTTCTTCACCTGGTTTCGGATTATTATTCTCATCTAGTCTTATATCTAATCGAGTTCCTGGACCAGTATATGAATGACCGGGAAGATGTTTTTCTTTCGAATATTTACTCCAAATAAATCCAGGAAAGTTTTCTAATGTTTTTTGTATGTCACCTCCAATATGCTGACGTTTGAGTTTTTATTTTTGTTTAATAGATAATTCAATAAATCTAAATTAGCAATTTTTAATTTAATTAAATTTTCGGAATTTGTAGAATTCATTTTAAAAAATAAAATAAATGTTTTACCGGATCGGACCAAAGGTCCTGAGGTTATTACCGAATCATACTAGGACTTAGATATATTCCAGAACCATCTTTAGTTTCTTTAATTTCAATTAAATCATCAACATTGTGGAGAATATTTTTAAGAACTCGTTTTCCTTCATCAACTAATTTTAATTTACTAATAAAATTATCTACTATTCCTTCTCCCCTAGCAACTTTCTCTAACTCTCTATTATGACGTTTTTGTTCTTCTAATGCTGCCTTCTCTGATTTATTTTTATTTACTGCTTGTACAATACCAGCTGTCCCACCTGCAACACTTCCTGCTGCTGCTATGCCACCTATTATTAGTGGAATTAATGGGAGAATCCCGCCATTCTTTTCTTCTTGTAATTGAATATTCTCTATCATTGGTTTACTTATGTAATACTTTTTTTTGTTAATCGTAATAGTTTTAGGGGTATTTTTGTCAACAATATTACGTAATTTTAATTCAACAGTTTTATTATTATTACTTTTTGCTTGCGACATTTTTAATAAAAAAATTTTAAGTTACTAAAAAATTCTTAAGTTACCAAAAATTTTAAATCTATTCTAGTTACGAAAAATTTTTAAGTTACGAAAATTTTTAATCTATTGTAGTCATGAAAAATTTTGTAAGTTAAGAATTTTTAATCTATTCTAGTTATGAAAAATTTTAAGTTATGAAAAAAAATTAATTAATCGACGAAGTCTTGGGCTTTAGCCTATCCTAGCCATCTTTCCTTTAAGAATTTCAATAGAATATTTTACATCTTCTAGCAATAAACCATAAGCCATCAATGAAGTTGTGGAATCTTTTTTTTCAATATTAATTGTTACATCACAACCAGTCTTGATAATATCTTCAGATTGTGCACTTAAATCGAAACAGAAAACAGGATATAAATGTCTCCAATCTCCAGGAGTTAATTGTGGTTCAACTCCAAATTCTATACAAAGATTTCGATAAGAATCATATCCTTCCATAAATTGATTATTGGTATCATCGAATCTTAATGGATCAATTGGATATCGGGTTTGATTTAAAGCAACTTGTAAACTTCGAATTGTGTTAATATGGAAAAGATTATTGTTTTTATCAAAACTTGGAGAATTATTTTTTTCAAAAGTTAGCAATAAATATCTTGGAGTATTGGAAGTTCTAGTAAAATGCCAGTTGAATCTTTGTTCGGAAAAAGTTACTGAACTAGCAGTACGCTTTCGAAAATTTACTGGAATTGGTTTGTTAGTATTTAATCTTTTTGCAATAGCTGTTTCAATCTCTAAACTAGGAGTAATATGCTTAATCCACCATTCAAGTCTATCAATTTTTAAATATGCTTTTTTTCCAGTCTTACCATAAAAGATTAATTCATTATTTGCTGTACGATGAATTATTAATTTAAACTTTAATTGATATGATATTTTATCATAATCTAAATATCCGAATAATGGAGACAATGACCAATTTACTGTCTGTTTACTTTTCTTGTTAAATTCACGTCTTTCTTTATATGCACTATTGTTTGTTTTATTTAAATGTTTCGCATCTTTCGCAATTCCTCCTGCATCTGTTCCAGCGTGAGTTAAATCATCAACAATTATACCATCATTAGTATCAGGAAACCAACCTTCGATTTCATACTTTTTATTATTTTCAACAATTGTTACAAATCTAAGCATTGTATCAATTACACCTGGAGAATCACTTATTGTTTCTATATTTTGAGTTGCAACATCTAAACGCATTTGTGTAAATAATCTTGGAAAAAAATTATTCTCTAGTGCAATATTATCGGTTTCTGGTAATAGTGTTGTAAAATTGGCATCACTATACAAAGAATATTCACAGTGTAAAAATGAATCAGGTATATATATATAACTCTGCTGATTATCAACTTCAAAAATTAAATCACCTCCAGTATTTACTCTACTGGAAGATCCGGGATTCATAGCAATTCTTATATAGTCATTCTTTTTTTGATTGCAACTGACGAACGGAAGATCGTCTAATCTAAATTTATTTTCGATAAGCGAAGACATTTTTATAAAAAATAACTTGACTTTTTGTTTTTCTCACACACAGAAAAAATTCTGCTAAAATAATTTTACTAAAATAATTTTACTAAAAAAATTTTGTTAAGAAAATTTTGCTAAAAAAATTTTACTAAAAAAAATTTTACTAAAAAACATAATTTTAGAATTTTGCTAGACCAGCTCCGCTACAGCTTTGCTGGTTAGACCGAAGGTTGCTACTCACGCCATTTCCTCTTATTTCTTCAATTGAACGAACCGTAGGTTCAATTGAACGTTTTATGGCTACGCCTGATTTCTTCTTATGTTTACTATCAGACGGAGCTCCGCTCCTCAAGGTTTCCCCAACAGCTATGTTAGCAATTTTATTTTTTGTTTCCTCTGAAAGTTTCTTTAAATTTTTTAGTTCTTCGGATAGCTTCTAGTTGTTTTAATTCGTTTTGAGACTTGACAGCATTTGATATTGCACTAGCTGTACTACCTATAGCAGCTGCTCCTTTTGCAGCAGATGTAATCAAATCTTTATTATTTTTAATTAAGTTAACGATACTTCCAATACCAGAGAAGATGTCAGCTCCTTCCGTGTGAACTGTTTCTCTATTATCATAATGATAAACAGGATTCATACGTGGTTCATGAGCAATTCTTTGATTTGAAGCAAAATGTTTAAGATTGTGTTTATAAATTATAGGCATTTTTTAGGATTAAATTTGACTTTTGGGAAAAAATATTTACGATTGGTTAGTAACCTGAGGACCTTTGGTCCGTTTAATATTTGCGCTAAGATTTCCGTTTAGGATTGGTTAGTAACCTGAGGACCTTTGGTCCGATCGGCTAAAGCCTCGAGGAGCTTCGCTCCGATAGGTTAGAAACCCATGACTTCGTCGATCAAGATTTACGTTTGTGAATGGACAACAATTTCGAGATAACTTTATTAATTGACTGTTGCACTTTATCTATTGCGTCAAGCAGCGTGTGATGTACTTTAATTTCTTTTCTATTAACTTGAATTTTCTGCTGATTAATCTTCAACGCCGTTTTAAGAGCATTTAACTTAATTTTAAGAAAATCTAATTGTCTTTTAACAGAATCTAACTGTTCTTTATTTTCTTTAGAGTTTTCTTGTAAATTTTTCTTTAATTCATTTTCTAGATTGATTTTAAGATTTTTCATTTCATCAACTTTTTGATTAAGCGAGTTTACTTCATTTATCATTCTATTCATCTTTTTCATTTGTTGAGTAATTTTAGAACTCAATTCATCAACACTTTTTTGGAATGTAGTTTGTAACTGCTTTAAATTTTTTTAATTCTTTCAGGTAGTTTTTCTATTTCATCTTCTAATTGTTCTTTTAACATTTTTATCTGATGTTTATTTTTAATGACTGCAGATTTTAAATTTATAGAAAGAAATATTAAAATTTTTGATTGTTCTGAAATCTTTTTAAAAAGTTTTGCTATATCTGCTTCTAGCTCTCTATCCTTTTTATCAAGTTTTAATAATTTTTCGTTTAATGATTTGTCATTAAGTTTTAGCAACTTTAATTCATTCATCAGTGGAACCAAAACATCGTTTATATATTTTTCCTTTAAGTCATTGATTTGTGTATCAACATATTGTTTATTTGTTAACTCTGTATTTTGTTGCGGAAGAATAGAAAGATGCAATGGACCAGATAAAACATCTCCAGTTTTCATGATATAATTTTCTATCTCTATTTCTAATTCACGATTATTCGGGATATATGCACCTCCACCAACATTTGGTAACATCATTTTTTAACAATAAAAAAATAAAATTTTTTCTAATAAAAATAAAAAAATAAAATTTTTTCTAATAAAAATAAAAAAATAAAATTTTTTCTAATAAAAATAAAAAAATGGAAAATCCAAATTTAAAAAAATTATATTCGTCCGCATCATCCTGTTCTTCTTATTCGACGAGATCAACGGGATTTGGAAATAAATGTTTTGATAATAATAATAATAATAATCCATGTATAGATGTTAATATTTTATTTCAATTACAAGCCGAAATATTTAGAGAACAGACTAAAGGTTTACCTTCTATAGAAACTAACTATTGTTTATTTCCAGGAGACCCGTTTATAAAATTTATGGAGATTGTAAGCAAATATAATGATTTAGCTTATGTTGAATTAAATAAAGAAAATATGGTTATAATAGGTCATAATAATGTTTATGGTTTTATTAGAGCAGTATTACCAATTAGTAATACTGATTGGATAGAAACTAAAATTATTAATTATATCAATATTATAGAATTAGTTAAAAAATTAAAATCTTTCTCAAAGGAAAAAATTAGATTATTTGTTGATGAACAAAACCAATATAACATTCACATAGAGAGTAAAAAACATAATGAAGAATTATTATGCCAAGTTTATTATAGAGATACAATTTATAAACAAGAAACATTAGAAATGCCGCAAAGATATGATGATACATATATAGGATTGTATTCCAATTTAAATATTAATTTATTAAAATCTTACATAAATGGCTTAGCTCAACAAGAAAAAAATTATATGTGGACAACACCTTATACTATTAACAATGTCCATAATCATAATCATAATAAACGAACCGAAGGTTCTAGGGCTTTGCCCGATCTTAAAGAATCTTATGATAATAATGATGATAATAATATAGATGATGATAATATAGATGATGATTCTGAAACATCTGAAAATGGTGTAAATGGTAAGAAAGATTATAAAAATATTGGTAATTATAAAAATTTAAGTGAAGAAACATTTATATCTCATACTGATGTACATGATATTAATACTACATATAATCAAAATTTATCTAAATTTCATTTTCTTACAATTGAAAATAATAATGATGGAATAGTTGAAGATACTGTTCGACAACTATTTGTCGGGTCTACAAAATTTAAATTAGGATTAACATCTAATCAATTTAAAATTTTATCATCTTTAATAAAAACTAAAAGTGATTCAGATTATGGTGGTGTTATTAAATTTTCCAAAAGAGATCAAAGACCAATATTTTTCTCTATTATATTATTATTAGATAAAAGATGTAATTTAGAGTTAGGTATTCCAATAAGAGAATGGTATCCAATCCCAAAAGGTGTAATTTATGATGATGATGAAGAATCAATTTATGATGATGAAGAATCAATTTATGATGATGAAGAATCAATAGTTAGTGAAAATAAATTTAAATTATCTTTTGATAAAACGTTATATGATAAAACTTAATGTGATAAAGAAAATAAAATAACTAAAGAACGAGAAATATATAATAATATATATTAACTCTCTAGACCTTGATATTAGAATGTTTATATCTAAAATTAAAACACAATTTTTTTCTTTAAAAAATAAAAAAAATGGAAAATACCAAGTTTTATTGTAACTTATGTAAAAAAAAGTTGCAAACAAAAAGAAGTTATCAATCTCATTTAAATAGTAAATTGCATTTACAAAATGTAGAACGAGTTGATGAAGGAAATATATTAAAATTAAATAGTTATAAAAACTATCTAGAAACATTACCTACTGATATAAAAGTTAAAAAAATGTTTGATGATTATTCACATTCGGATATATAAAAAAGTTTTTAATAGTGAAGATGAACATGTACCAGATGGAAGATATTTATTTAGCGATACTGATGAATTTAACGAAATAGATGAATTTGATGAAACTAAAAAAACCGATGAAGCGGTAACAGATATAAAATATTTATTTAATGAATCGGTTGAACATAATGAAACCGATGAAACTTTTTATGATGTATTAAAAAACTTTTTCAAAATATTTAAGAAATCTTTCAAATGTTATATGAATGTAGAAGTACTTTATACAAAAACTGGACCTGATGGAATTCCTGAAGAAATAATACAAGGACATTTTGCAAATTCACAAGAAATTCATAATGTAAATGATATACAACCCATATTTGAATCGATGATACTTAAATTAGAAAATTGTATAATTGAAGCCCAGTTACGTGAATCTGGTTGGAGATTTGTTAAAATACTATCTAAGAAAATAGTAATTGATAAATATAAAAATAATACTGGTGGTAGTTATGTTCCTTTACCTTTCAGTTCACCACAAATAATTAACATAAAAAATGAAGATGATTATTGTTTTCTGTGGAGTATTATAGCACATTTACATCCTGCAGAATATCGTAAAGAAAGACTAAGTCATTATAATAAAGAAGAATACATAAAGGAATTAGATCTCTCTGATGGCTTACATGAATTTCCATATGATTATAATAGGTTGATAAAGTTTCATAAAAAGAATAAAAATTTAATTGAAGTAAATGTTTTTGAATTAAATGTTAATTATGTTTCTATTGGTAAAATTACTCCACTTTACTCAGATTCAAAAAAAAATTATTTGAATAATAAAAATTTATGTCAATCAGAAATAGTATATAATGATAGAGGAAATTACATGCATCATAATATTTTTTTACCAAGGAAATATAATATGTACTGAAAAATTTCAAATTGTTAAAACATTATCACCAATTATGATTAATCATAATAATTATAAAGGACGTAATTATAATTATGATTATGATTACGATTATCTATCTTTATCTTTAGAATATCAACAAAAATTACAAAATTTAAATGAAAGTTTACAAAAATGTAAAACAGATTATCAACAACAAACAAAAATATTAGTACAAGAATATCACCATAAATATCAAAATAAGATAGAAACGATTCAAGAATTAAATAAAGACAATAAAGACAATAAAGAATTAAAAAATGAAGAAAATAAAGAATTAAATGAATGTTTAAAAAATGTCAAAAACAATATAAAGAACAATATAATAATGAATATGAACAACAGCTGAAAATATTCAATCAAAATTATCAACAGTCTGAAAAAGATTTACAAAGACAAATTGATGAAACACATGAAATACATAAAGATAAATGTGAAAAATTAAAACAAACAAAGCAACCAGCACAAGCGAATATATTATATTATCAGGGTCATTTTATATTGTGTAAAGATGTTTCTATATTTACAAAAACTTCAGATAATACAAATTTTCCTTGTCTTCAATGTATGACAAGTTTTAGAACTAAAGAAGAAATGAATAGACATTTGGAGAACTGTCAACAAAACGAAGCAGTTGAAAATACTTTTCCTAAAGATGATTGTTTAGAATACAATAAATGGTATTTCAAAAATAAAGTACCCTTTACTATTTATTGTGATTTTGAAGCATATAATGTTAACATGACACAAAATCACGGGACCTCGGAGATGTCTTCCAGGGCTTCGCCCGATTCTGATAATTATAAATATGAAAAAAGTGCATCTGAACAAAGTAAAGAAAAATATTTATTTGAACAAAAACCATTATGTTGGGGAATGTACATTCATTCAAATTATCCTGAATTATTTAAATCAGAATATTATCAATACTATGGTGAAGATAGTTCGGAAATGTTTACAAAGAAAGTAGAAGAATTACAAGGACGTTTTTCACAATTGCTTGAAACAAATATTCCAATGATGCCATTAACGGATGAAGAAAAAATTAATTTTGTTAATGAAACAAATTGTTATTACTGTGGAAAAGAATTTACAAAAAATTATAAAAATGGCAGAGGTAGATATCTTGATAAGGTAAAAGATCATGGTCATCTAAATGGATTATATAGGGGTGCAGCACATAATTCTTGTAATCTTAATGCTAATAAATTTAAATATAACTTTGTTCCTTTATATTTCTACAATGGTTCTAAATATGATTTCCATCTAGTAATGAGAGATTTATTTTCATCTGAAAAATTACAACAACAACAAATAAATGTACTATGTAAAACAGAAGAAGAATATTTTTCAATGCAATTAGGTTGTATTAGAATTTTAGATGCATTTAGATTTTTTACTCCTTATTCATTAGATGTTATGGGAAAAACTTTGAAACCTGAACAATGTAAAATATTAAATAAATATAATCTAAAACCTTTAAAAGGCATATTTCCGTATGAGTATATAGCATGCGGCTCACAGTCGAAGACTGATATAACTGGAGATTTTAATTCTGTGAATAAAATTATGGAAGAAAAACAACTTCCTCCAATAAATAAATTTACATAAACATTAAAACAATCACAATTATCTGAAGAAGACTATGCAGAAGCTGAAAAAAATTGGAGAGAGTTAAATTGTAAAACAATGTATGATTATACAATGAAATATCTTCAGATAGATGTATTAATCCTTGCTGATCTTTTTGAAAACTTTCGTGATATGTGTTTAGAATATTACGAAATAGATCCATGTTATTGTTATTCTACACCAGGTTTAACATGGTTAGCAGGATTAAAACATACAAATGTTAAACTTAAACATTATAATGAAAATGCATATGATAAATTATTATTTTTTGAATCTGGAATTAGAGGTGGATTTTCATCAGTTTTAGGTAATAGATATGTTAAATGTTATAATAAGAAAGTAAATCCACAAGAATATGGAATAATGAAACCTTTATCTCCAGAAGAAAAAGAAAAAATATTAGAAATTTTTCGAACGAAACGAGAAGGAGTAGAACGTGAAAATGCAATTGATGAATTCATGAGAGAAAACTATTTGTTATATTATGATTTTAATAGCTTATATTCTTCTTGCATGATACAAGAATTACCAACAGGTGAAATGTCATGGTGTAATATTCTTGATTATCAAAAAACATATGATGGGAATTATAATCATGGTTATGTATATGAAGTTGATTTAGTATATCCTGATGAAATAAAAGATAAAACAAAATATTTTCCTTTCTGTCCCGAAAACAAAATTCCCAATATAGAAGATTTTTCAGATTATCAAAAATCTTTAATTCCTAAGAAATACAGACCAACAAAAAAACTTATGTTAACACAAAGCAATGAAGGAAAGTATGTTGTTGAAGGAAGAATGCTAGATTGGTATTTAGATCATGGAATGATTATTTTTAAAATTCACCGGAAACTAGTGTATAGAAAATTTAGGTGGTTAAAAGATTATATAGAGTTCAATATTGAAAAACGTAAAATAGCTAAAAGAAATAAAGATGATTTTGGAAACGTGTTCTTCAAATTAATGAATAATGCATTTTATGGTAAGACTTTAGAAAATGTCCGTAATTGACAAAATATTGAAATAGTTTATGATAGAGATAGGTTTCAAAATTTAACAAGGAAACCTACATATAAAAGAACTACTAGATTTAGTGATGAACTATGTGCAGTGCATCTAAGACGAAGCATTATAAAACATGATAAGTTTAATTTTATAGGATTCACTATATTAGAATTAGCTAAACTATTTATGTATAGATTTATATATGATTATTTAGCACCTGCTTATGGCAAAAACTATAAATTACACTTTACAGATACGGATTCCGTTTTCTTAGAATTAACAATACCGTATAATTCTACACTTGATGAAGAAATAGATAAAATAAAAGATATCATTCATCCTTCTGATTTATGTAAAGTAAAAGATGAACTAGAAGGAAATGAAGCGTACATAACAGAAGCTGTATTTTTAAAAGCGAAATGTTATTGTTTTAATACAAAGTCTAACACAAATTCTAACACAAATTCAAATACATCTAAAACATTAAAAGGAATTTCAAAGGCATCAGTGGCTAACCAAATAACATTTCAAAATTATAAGAATGCATTTTTTAATAATGAAATAAAAACAGCATGTAATTATAGACTTAATTCAAAGAAACATAAAATGTATTTAAAAGAGGAACATGAATTAGCATTAGATCCATTTGATGATAAAAGAAAAATTATACCTGATGGAATAACTACTTCACCTTTTAAATTTTCTAATTTTTAAATTTCTAAAGATTAAGAAAAAACTAAATTATTCGATCACCCCGCGAAAATATTTTCTATCGCATTTCAGTCGGGGCGAAGCTTAGTCAGAGAACAATTGTTCGATAACTCTATCATGAATTTTTTTATCAATATTAATTGTAATGAAGCCATAATCTTTTGACCAAGCATTGTTACACGATTGTTTAAATTCATCTTTATTTCTTACACATAAATCTCTTAACAAATCACTTAAGCTTCTTGCATTTATTTCAAATAGTATAAATATATTTGCATTCTTTCTAATAACACTTCCGTCTAATGAATACATACTTTGTGTTAAATAAAAAACGCTACAGTTATTATGTCTACCTCTTGTGAAATAATTTCTCTGAACTGACTGATTTCTGTCATTAACACAATCATCAAAAATTACACAATGTTTCATTGTTTTATCTAGTTTACTAGGATCTTCCATATTACCACTATCATCTATTAATTGTATCTTCATATGCTTATTTTTATCGGATTCAACTAACTGATTATTTTTTGCTGCTTCTTCACACCACGAACTTATTTCTTCTTCATCTTCAGATTTTTCATATTCTTTGAATAATGAAGCAATTGCTGTTTTTTTAAGATTATTTTCAGATCCATATTTTAAAAATTGATAGACGGGTTGTTCTGCTGTTGTTGTATAAATTATAAGATTGTTATAATCCAAAAAATTTGGAGTCGTTAAAATTTTAAATAATAGATATGTTTTTCCACAACCTGATCTTCCGCAAATAACTGACAAAACTTTATTAGATAAATTTGGATGATGATTAAATTTTAGTTTTTTTTTTATTTAATGGGGGTACTTCACTCATTTTTTAATAAAAAATTTATTTTTATTTTATTTTTATTTTTAAAGAAGAAGAAGAAAATTAAACTTCTCTAGCTTCGCGTGGGAGTTTATACCTCTCGAACGGGAGTTTATACCTCTCGAACGGGAGTTTATACCTCTCGAACCAAAAGATCTATCATAATCTCTTCACCTCCAAAATTTATTTCTTGTCCTTTCTCATCAGTGATTCTAATGCCAATGTTGTTAATAGTTTTTCTTGTAATAGGAAAATATATTAATGTTTGGGGAAATACATTTAATCTATAACCAATGGGTACAGTAAAAGCTGGAAAACTGAATATTAAATTTGAAAAACTTACCATTTATATATCCTCCTTCAATAATGTCACAATGTACAACAATTGAATTTATTTCAGTTATTTTTGGAATCTTCTCACCTAAATGATAATCTTGACTATAGGTTTGTTTATTAAATCCTAATAGCTTTGACAATGATCTATCATGATTAAAATCAACTTGATGATTTTCGTCTAAAGTAAGAGAAATTTATTGACTGCCGGTTCAACTGCAAAATGTAATTGTTTCTTATCTTTAAATGGTATACCTAAATGTCTCTTAATTTCATTTGATATTGATTCAACTTCGTAAGAACCAGGAAGAAAAGTTAATATTTTCCATGTTTTGCCTTTATCAGTAGAATATCTAAATTGATCATTCACATCTTTTATAACATTTTGAATAGTGTTAAATGTAGAGAAACTAGTCAATGCAATTTGATAATTTTTATTTTGTTCTAAATGTAGAATGGGTTCTAAATTACAAGTGTGTGATGAAGTAGTTTTTATAATTTTTAACGTCGTACTAAATTTTGATGAACCCAAAATCTCTGTTAGATTTTCTAAATGATTATTAATTTTGTCTAAATCTGCTGAACACATTTTTTAGTTAAAATTTTAAATAAACATTTTTTATAAAAAAATAAAAACAACAACATATTTCAGCTACGGGCGAAGCCCTAGAACATTCGGTTCGTTATACTTTTATAATCCTCTTCATTTAGAATCTTCTTTTCCAGCAGTCTTTTCAATATAGCATGAATTTCATTGAAACTAGAATTATGTCCTTCTTTTATTGCCGATATTAAAATATTTAATCTATTTAGTAATTCTTGTGGATCATCTGGTAAAAATACAGTTGTTTCTGTTTTCTGTTTTTCAGATAAACCTTTTCCTACTTTAACTCCCGTTGATAATAAATTTTCTAATTGTTTATAACGTCTAAGAGATTTTACTGCACCAACTCTATCTAACATAGCTTTATATTTTATGAGATCTTCTACAGCATAATTATTTAAATCTGCTCCTCTTAAAAGATCAACAAAATTTCTATCTAAATTAAAAGGAGATTTATCTGGTGAAAAAATTAAACCTCGAAAAGGTTGTGGAAATATTTCTTTTTGTCCGAGCTAAAATCTAGGTATTGTTTTTCCATCTATAAATGAAATAGAATGTTCAAATTGCATAGATTTTGGTAATTTCTTATTAATGTTTGATTCTAGTAATCCATAGTCATCTAATATAGTTTTGTGCTCTGGATATGTTATATCAATTTGTTTATCATTATTTGTAAGTTCCTTTTCAAGAGTTTTAAATGGTTCAATAGTTTTTCAAAATCAGTTTTTACTTGTTCGGTTTGCTGCATTTTTTCAAACATATCAGATTGAATACCAGCTTTTATCATTCTATGTTGAAGATGATTTTCTTTCATAATATTTTTTTGCTTTATTAACTCATCTAATTGTTTTATTCTTTTAAAATTATCAGCTCTAATTTTATCCATTTTTAAAATATAATATTTGAATTTTGTGGTAACATTGGAATACAGCAAAAACATTTTACTGAACAAATTATTTTTTTATTGCTTTGTTGTCTGACATCTTTTCGTTTAAAGTTTTGTTTAATAAAGTTTTGCTTAAATTTTCGCTTAAAGTTTTTAGCTCTTCTAAAAAAATTTTGTCATTTTCTTCATTAGAAATTTTACCACCAGTAAAATTTTTACCATCACTCGAAATTTTGCCATCCTGTTTATTCTTATCATCAACTTTTTCTGACTGTAATTGAAATGATATTTGATTTACTTCATTAGCTATTTGATCAAATTTTTCAATCTCATCTAACGTAATAACATTATTATCACATACTCTTTGGAAGTAATAATGCAGTTTATCATAAACTTCTTTAACGTGAGAATGTTCTTTTAATGATTTTCGTTTCTTAGTTATTAAAGATTTATCTAACATTGTAACAAGTGAAGTTGCAAAAACACCCGTACCTGTTAAAGCTGTAGCAACTACTGGAATTACTAAAACACCTGAAGATATAACAATAGTGAGAGCGCCTAAACTTATTGTTAAGAATATGCCAATTCCTTGTGTTACATTCTTAACTTTAGTCCATCTCTTTCTTAATTTTTTATAATGCTCTAATCTTAATAATAATTGAGATTCCTTATCGTTCATATAACGTACTCTATCTTTGTGTTTTTCTTTATTCATTTTTTCAATGTCCATTAAAGTAGAACTACGTTCATATGTTAACGAAGGATATATTCTTGCGGTTTCTTCCACTTTTGTTTCATCCACTTTTGTTTCTTCCATTTTTAAAGAAATATTTTTAGTCACATGATATATTTTAAAAACCTGAAAGATGGATAAAATTCATGAATTTGAAATTCTCAACTTTTATGATTTTTTCGGTGTCCTGGAACGGTCATGATTTAAGCGAGAAAATTGTAATTCACAAATTTTGAGATTCTTAACTTTTCTGATTTTCGGTGTCCTGGAACGGTCATGATTTTAAGGGTGAAAATTGTAATTCTCAAATTTGAGATTTTGAAAAATTTGAAAATTGGGTATTTTTAAAAACGCCCAAATTTATGAATTTAGGTCTTCATAACCTGAAAAAGGGTTCAAATTCATGAATTTATGTCGTTTTTAAAAATGCCATTTTTTGAAAAAATGGTACTTTTTGAATGGACTAAATTCATGTATTTAGGTCTTAATAACCTGAAAAAGGGTTCAAATTCATGAATTTATGTCGTTTTTAAAGATACTATTTTTTTGAATTTTATGGTGTCCTGGAACGGTCTTTTGCCCATTACTGACAGGTTACCATCATCAGTGACAACGATCAATAAACGATGATGCAATATATACATGATTTGATGAAATGATAAATCAATTGAGGAAAAGCGGCTATGATTGGTTATGATTATTCATGAGACAATGTGAATGAAGAAATGACTTTATTTACAATGAGTCAGCAATTTTTGTGTATGGAGTGCGAATGAGAATTTTAAAATTATCTTTATCTGAGATTTGAGCATGAAGCGATATTTCAGATGGGGGTCAACCTTCACGTTTTCGTTTATCCTAGTAGAGATATGGCGACGGGTTTCACCGCCGTAGCATTGACTGCAATGCTCACACGAACATTTATACAATACGGAGGATAACTCACTAAAAGGAATAGGATCTTTATTGCTTATCATATTTTGAGCTCAAAAGTTAACGGCTTCTAACTGTCAATACAAGGAGTTATTATTCAAAAATTTCGCTGCTTGGTGAGTGAAACACTTTACGAGTCAGCTAAACAGGTAGGCCTATCAATTAATTTCCATCAGAAAATACTGCAGAGTGCCAGGTCATCTGAGCATTTAGTCATTCAAGTTTCATGACAATCCGTAGCCTACTGAAAAGATTCAAACAGTTCAGGATTTCATACTTCAGATGAGGTTTTTGCGCGATTACCTGATAAGAAAAAATTATTGCACATTGGCGCTGATTGGATGGTGATAGTGAGCAAGTCAAGATATATGTACATGTGTCTATGACAAATATTTCAATTAGCTGTTTGAAAATATTTTTGAAGAACAGCTTCCACATGTTTATGTGTGTTTGAATTGCTTGCACTTGATAAGTTGATGGTTATAAAATAGCGGAATAATTAAAAATCGACTATTCAAAATGTGATTGCAAGAAGTATCAGAAACAACAATCCAATGCAAAATCATTGTCATAAATAATCTGAATTTTGGCACTTCCTCGACCAAAATGATGCTCTCAAATAATATCATCATCATAAGCCGTTGTCGTCCCACTGCTGGGTGAAGGCCTCTCCTTTCCTCCTCCATCGAATGCGATCTTGTGCCAGTCTCCTGCAGTTGTCTCCTCCAGTTTTCGTGTAACTCGTCTCTCCACCTTGCCAATGGACACCCTTTTCCTCATTTCTTCTCGAGATGTCCACTCCGTCAGCGTCTTAGTCCATCTTTCGTCCTTGAATCTCATCACATGACCAGCCCATCTCCATTTTGACTCTTTAGCTGTTCTTATAATGTCTCGAACTTTTGTTTGACTTCGAATCCACATGTTTGTTTTTCGGTCTCTTTTTGTTATTCCCAACATCAGTCTTTCCATGGCTCTTTGTGTCACCAATAGCTTTTGTTCCATTTTCCTAGTAAGCGTCCACGTTTCACATCCATATGACATGGCTGGGAGCATGCATTAGTTGAAGATCTTCTTCCTCAGACAGATCGGGATTTTGTCATTTTTAAAAGTTTCGTAATGTTTTGGAAAGTTTGTCCATCCTTGGTGACATCGTCCACGTATTTCTGGTGTGATGTTATTGGGTCACACTTCTTGACCTGAGTAGACGCACCTGTCTACCTCATCGATTTCTTCGTCCTTTAGGATAACCCGCCTTTTGGTAAAATTGTTGCTCATTTCTTTAGTCTTCGTTATATGAAATTTTAGGCCGCTTTTTGCGCTAACCCAACCGTGTTCAGTTGGTTTAACATTTCTTGGATCTCGTCACAGGCATTTGCAATAAGGACTACATCATCTGAAAATTTCAGATGATTCAGTTTTCTACCGTCCATGTTTATCCCAAAGTCATTCCAGTTTATCTTTCGGAATATGTTTTCTAAGTGTCTGCAAATCATTTCAGAGATTAGGGGTCACCTTGTCTAACTCCTCTTTCGATTTTGATCTTTTCGGTCTGCATATGGTCGTCCAAAGTTATTTCACACGTGGCTTCATTGTAAGTAGCTTGAAGTGTTTCAATGAGGGTCTTCTCAACGCATTATTCTTTCAAAACTTCCATCACTGATGACATTTCCACTGAGTCGAAGGCTTTTTCATAGTCCACAAACGCCAAACATACTGGAATTTGGTATTTCGTTGTCTTTTTGATCAGCTGATTCATTGTGTGGATATTGTTGAAAAGCCTTTCATAAATCCAGCTTGATCGAATGTTTGATTTTCCTGACGTCGATTTGCCATTCTGTTTGAAAGGAATTTTTATGAATGCTTTGAACGTGTATGATTTAAGTTGTGGAGCCAGGGTAAATCAGATGTTCGGTTGTGAAAAACGCAAGTTATGCCAAATTACGATGCATTTCGCTTACCACTGGTGACCATGCTTACTGGTGGTAAGCGAAAGTTAAAAAAGCAAGATATTCAGCGGATACCAAATATTTATTATATAAATTTTCCAATATTTCGCCTTACGGCTTTATCAAGGCACAATAGAAACAGAGAGAATGGCGAGGTATTTATAGAAGGACTACATGTAAAAAGAGTTCACAGCTCACAGCAGGGTGCACACAGGCTAAGAGCAAGCTATATGGAAAAGTCAACATGACGTCCATGACAGCCGTTCATCAACATGCCGTCGTGGCGACTGATGTAGAGAGCTTCCAATGCTCTTCTCTTTTGAGTATTACTCAAGCCTCGATGTACTATCGACCAGCGAACGTGAGATTCAGGCGACGAGGTGCTGTGCTTCTCCACGAAATGTTGATGTACAGCACTGCTGTCCTGAGAAAAATGCTCTCGAAGACGCGATTTAATGCAGCGGCTTGTTTCACCTATGTATACGGCATCACATTCCGTACATACGATTTTATAAATCAGATTCTTATAATAACACCGATTCGCATGCTCTCCGATGCTGCAGGTCTCACAGTTGTCATTGCATGTTAATCTCTGTTTCGGAGGATGAAATATCTTGCGTAGGGATTTACCAGAATCAAAGTATAGTGTCACATATTCCGAGAGAGATGATCTTAGCACATTGTTGATCATCCGCCGCTTTGAAACTTCATCAACAAATGGACAACGAATAAATATACGACCATCATTATCCTTCTTAGCGGTCCGACTAGGCTTGTTATAATATTGCCATTGTATTTTTCGTATGTAACGAGATGGATATCCATTCTTCCTCAGTCGATCAATTACCAGATTCCTGGAGTATTTTCTGTTATCGTAAGTAGTCGATCGTGCGTCTATTTGTTGATGAAGTTTCAAAGCGGCGGATGATCAACAATGTGCTAAGATCATCTCTCTCGGAATATGTGACACTATACTTTGATTCTGGTAAATCCCTACGCAAGATATTTCATCCTCCGAAACAGAGATTAACATGCAATGACAACTGTGAGACCTGCAGCATCGGAGAGCATGCGAATCGGTGTTATTATAAGAATCTGATTTATAAAATCGTATGTACGGAATGTGATGCCGTATACATAGGTGAAACAAGCCGCTGCATTAAATCGCGTCTTCGAGAGCATTTTTCTCAGGACAGCAGTGCTGTACATCAACATTTCGTGGAGAAGCACAGCACCTCGTCGCCTGAATCTCACGTTCGCTGGTCGATAGTACATCGAGGCTTGAGTAATACTCAAAAGAGAAGAGCAGTGGAAGCTCTCTACATCAGTCGCCACGACGGCATGTTGATGAACGGCTGTCATGGACGTCATGTTGACTTTTCCATATAGCTTGCTCTTAGCCTGTGTGCACCCTGCTGTGAACTGTGAACTCTTTTTACATGTAGTCCTTCTATAAATACCTCGCCATTCTCTCTGTTTCTATTGTGCCTTGATAAAGCCGTAAGGCGAAATATTGGAAAATTTATATAATAAATATTTGGTATCCGCTGAATATCTTGCTTTTTTAATCATTACTACCGGATACGTGGAAAAAGCTCTCTGGATCAGGTAAGCGAAAGGCATAGCTTGCGTTTTTACAGCCGAACATCTGATTTACCCTGTCTCCACAGCTTAAATCATATTCATGGCACAGGGTTTATTCAAGCAAGCTTTGTACGTGTAGCTGAGAAGACTTATCGGTCTATAGTAACTCAAATCTTTAGTATCACCTTTCTCGTGTAGGAGAATTACGTCCGCGTTGGTCCATGCTTTTGGTACGCTTGTTGATTGCAGGCAACGGGTGAACATGCCTGTAATTTGTTGATCACAGGCTGACCGCCCATTTTCAGAATTGCCGTCGAAATCTTGTCTGGGCCATGCGCTTTTCCTAACTTAATGCTGTTTAAACAATATCGAACTTCTTTCTCAAGGATGTGTGGCGTTGCGTCTTCGTTTATATAATGTTGCAAGTGGTCGACGAAAATCTAGCTGTTATATAGGTCTTGATAAAACCTTTGTATTCTCTCTGTTATTTCTTTTCTGTCGCTGATAATTGTTCTCGTTTCGTTCTTCATGTTTAAGATATTTTCTTTCCCCTTTGAAAGTTTCCTGTTCAGCTGTTTTATACTCTCACTGTTTTCAATTGCTTTTTCACCAATTTCGTATTGTGATTTCCTAGATCATTCTTCATGTTCTTGCTTATTGTTTTGCATAATTCGGCATATTCAATTTTTTAGTCCTGTGTAGACCATATTTTTTCATTTCCCTTCCCTCCTTTATTAACATTTGGGTTTTGATGGTAATTTTGGATAAAGTTGGTGTTCTATTTTTTCTTTCAGAATATCGAATCTTGTGCTACATCTTACAAGTCTGTGATCACTGCCTGTCAAACCTGTTCAACCATAGAGTAAGTATGTTAGGTAGAGTGATAACTCCGCATTTATTAAATCCCCAATGTGTATACACTTTCGATTTTATCAAATGAACTCAAGGGAGATGCAGCCGGAACTGTTTCAAAATGTGAGATATACACATTTATGCAGTTTTGAAGAAATTACAATGGAATTGACTGATCATGATAGCAAAGCAGAAGGAAATTGTATTATTTTACAGATTGTCCGTGTCATGACAGCCCTGTAAAGGTAATATTTGTTAAATTGGCAACTCGATGACCTGCTATTGCTTTCATGAATTAGAAACTTGAAATTTCAGCCAAGAAAGCACAATAAGATGTTGGCATTTTCATGAAGACTTCCATTATAAAACGGAATCATGAAATTCCCTTGATAATCAGCATAATTTCCGCTTAGTTAGGATGCTTATTGTCAAATATTCATTACTTTTGATATCCAACTTGTTGCATACTACTTACATAGAGGAATCATCTCGGTAGTATATAATTTGGCAAAATTTTGACTTTTTAGAACTGCTTAAATAATTTTTTGGACCACGGGAACGTAATCTCCGCAAGAAACTGAATCTTTTCATGTAAAAATTTTCATTGTATACAGATACTTTTTTGAGTCGACACTCTACCTATATATCCCTACTCTATGTGTTCAACATTGAGGTATCTTGGAGGCGTTGTCTCTAGCGTCTGTAAGTATATGTTGTCAATTTCATTTTTTGTACTCCCCATTTGGGATTTCTCCAAGTCTATTTTCTGCTGTCTTCCTCTTTGAAGAAAGATGATGTTATCTTAAGGTCATGTAATTGTGTGAAATTTAGCAGCATTTCTCCGCGTTCGTTTCTAATGTCGTAACCAAATTCGCCGAAGTTTCGTCATTGTTCTGCTTTTTGCGAACATTAGCGTTGAAATCATCCATCACTATAGTGCATGTTGTTGTATTTTCCCCCATTGCTTTGTTCAAATCATCATGAAAAATTTCTACATCCTCGTCTGTATAGGTGCTAGTTGGGTCATACACTTCAATAATTTTCAAAGTTTCAAAGCTTGATACTGTGATTTCGATTAGTGCTATCCTATCTCTTTATCCTTTGTATTTGGTGATTTTATCTCATATCGCATTTTTAATCAAAAGCCAACTCCATTTCGTGAACCGGTGTGGTTTCCACTGTAGTACATGACGTTCACCCTTTTCATTTTTATGACATGCTCTGTTGGCCTCCGAACTTCACGTAGACCGATAATATCCCATTTAATGTGTTTCGCCTCGTTTTCCAATTTGATAAGCTTTTCGTCTGTTCTAAGAGTTCGACCACTTGAAGTTCCGATTTCCATGGAGTGCGTATTTGAGACTGCCCGAAGATTCTTAGCACCCCTAATTTGCCGGGTACTGGGAGCCGTTCTCTTTCATGTCAGTTCATGTGAGAAAGAGGAGGTTTGGGCAATACGTGACCGCGCTGGCCCAGTGGGAGTTGGTCACACCTTTTCTTTTAGGGTAGGTCCCTTAGTCTTTGTGGTGCCAATCAATATCTGCAAGACAGCAGAGGACTCAATTGACAAGGCTGTCTTTTATAGAGGTCAGCTCCTCTACATCCGAAATAATCTGAATTGTGGCACTTCCTAGACCAAAATGATGCTCTCAAATATAAAAAAGTCTAGGTGTAGGCATCGAACAACACTTCGTTGAGATACACCAACTTCGCGACTTAGGCGGCGTGTTGAGATGTTTGGATCACTTTCCACAAGCGGTTTTATCGAAGTGAAAATATCGTCTCCGATTGCAGATATTGGGCGACCGCGACCTTCCTTACGATGGTTAATGTCACCGTACAGCAGGAATCTCTTCACCCAGCGATGAACCGTTGAAGGGACTGGTGCTTCTTCCTCAAATTCTTCGCGAAACTTGCATCTCGCCTCAGCAACGTTTTCGAATGCGACTGCCCAAGCGACAAGTTTTGCTTTCCTTTCCATACTATGAATGAAGTTCAAATGACTTAGACCAGATTTCTTGGATGGATCAACTATCGACTTCATGATTTGAATTTCAACTAGGAATAATAAAAATACTGCCCAAGCGATATAGAACGCGATATAGAACGCGACTATAGATATAGAGCATCAATAGACGAGGAAAATCAATGGCAATTGAATACTATTTTTCGATATAATTCAGATATCGTTTTTTTTACTCACCCTGTATATAATGCATGTAATATCATTTAAACTTGAGGCTTCATTGCTTGCTCACAAGACTTCAAGGGCTAATAATCGTTCAGTAAAGGATTTCATAATTGAAAAATCAATTGATTTGACACACTCTGGTATTGCAATATGCATTGATAATTGCAAAACTTGATTGCCCTTCTTTGCAGGCACTTGATGACACATTGAAAAAGATGGCGAAGAAAGTGGCTGAAACATGTCCCACACAGTCTTCGATGCTGAAAATTCACAGATGTAAAAATGTTAATGGTTCAGACAATACAGGAATTATTGTTTACTCTTCGAATACACGATTCTACAACAATTTCGTGACAAATCTGTTCCAATCCGAATTGATCCAGTATCTCATGCAAGAGGTAAAAATGGCGGAATCTGCGAACAGTGCACCTCAAGGCCTGAATTTTACCAATGGAAACTCCAGCATCAGTATTACAGGAAATCATGTGTTGGACCTCCATGACATGGTAAGTGTTTATTCTTCCAGCTTCATTAAATTCAATGGTTTCAAAATGTTCGATTGCAATTTCAGCAAGAGAATAGTTTGAAGCATAGAGTAAGTATATTAAGTAGAGTAGCAACTCAGCATTTATTAAATCCCCCAATGTACATACAGTTTCGATTATATTAAGTGAACTTGAAATGAACACAGTTGGCTATTGTCACCAAATGTGAGATATGCAAGTTTTCGCTGTTTTGAAGAATTGCCACGGAAGTGACTGATCATGACAGTTATGCAGAAGGAATGATAGTATTCTAGAGATCCTCCGTGTTATGACAGACTTGAAGAGATAATTTTTACTGAATTGGCAATTCGATAGGTTGCTGCTACTCTCATGTTCAACCTCAAGAGTATTAAGCAACCTGCCACTGGTACAGCAATAATCAAAGACAATGATTTCAATTAGCTTTAAAAGATGCAAATGGATCCGCATCACCACTCAGATTCAAGAAATAAAACATAAATTTAGTGAATCATAAAATCATGCCGATGAAAATTGAATTAAAAACTTGAAATTTCAGCCAAGAAAGCACAATAAAATCTCGACTTAACACTTGCATTATAATGTGGTTCATGAAATTCTCTTGATAATCAGCTTAATTTCTGCTTAAATAAAATGCCTGCTAGCAGAAATTCATTCCTTTTGATATCCAAGAAGCTTCACACTACTTATATAGTGGCTTCACGTTGGTAGTATATAAACACGGGAATAATTTGCAAAAATTTGGCTTTTTCAAAACTGCTGAAATAATTTTTTGGACCGCATGAACGCAATCTCCGAAAAAAACTGAATCTTTTCAAAATAAATTTTCGTTGTATACAGATACTATCTTGAGTCGACAATCTATCTACTATACTTACTCTACGGTTTGAAGAATTTGTATCGAATTTCACAAATGACGTGTACTTGCAACTAATTTACTTTGAGGACGAAGCAGGTGTTGATAAGCAGACGAAATTTCACAGTTTCCGGATTTCCTTAACTTTGTGGTGAGGCACTGCAACACTCAACTATGCAATGTACCGGTGCCGACCGCCATGACTATTTTCTACTTCTCCACTCAGGTGGTATTCCATTATAGATGGCGCACTATTCTACAGTAGCAGCCTATTGTTGGGCTATCCAGCAATTAAAGCGTTCAAAAAAACAATGTCCGTTTACATTCTACTTTTTAAAACTATTGTTTCGCAAATTTCCATGCTAAATACCGGCAATATAAAGTACATTTGAAACAAATCAGATATTACGGCAAGTACGGTTTAAGTTTATATAAATCAATGCCAATCAGACTTTCTCTAGGTGGCTAATGATATATGTAGAGATTCATGATTTATAAATGCTTTCATTACATCATCTGCTTCCACAAGATGGCCTCCCAATTCGAATGAAGAGTGGGAGCTCAAAATATGTAATATTTGCAATATTGTATACTGTCTTGCCCATAAATACAATGAAGAAATGGGAAGAAGGCGGGTACACAACTAGACCAAATTCCACTTATCCACTTATTCACTTTCTTGCTATGCATGAAACATGAAGGAATTATTTGGAATATGCTGCTGATAAGCGATTTTAATGAGTAAATTTAAAAGTAGATATAGGACAGCAAAAAAGCATGCGGTGAAAAGTAGTATCCATGTACACAAGTGGGCAAACTTTCTCTACACTGCAGCACCATCGGGTCCAAAGCAAGGTTTTTGTTATTATCTAGGAGATTAGCTACTTTTATATTATAGTCACTGATTATATGATTAATCGACTCCTGCAATCTATTAATTACACACAATAAACCCTATAAGCAGTCATATTTCTTGGAAGGTGCCTATGCTACTTAGGTAATAGAAGTAGAAGATAATATTTTCCATAGCTGTTGTCAAACTTTCCATAGTTGATGTCAATTTCTCATTAACTCAATGTTAACAAAGAATGCATTGAAATGAAGATATCTCTATCCATTGTTCCACAGTTGATGACAAAATTTGCATACTCGATGTCAATGTGCAGATATCTATGGTACTTGTGAAATCTAAATTTTTTCAGCGTGTAAGTCGCATTCTTGTTATATCTGTTGCATAAGGAAAGTCTATCTTTGCTGCAAGTCACTAATCATAACTTTCAAACCTGATAAATTCCAAGTTTTTTTCCCGTTAATTGTTTTTCGAAGCAACATGTCTAAACGACGAATACCTGATGTCGATCGCAATCGTTTGATAGACGCTTACATATCTGGCAAAGATTACATCGATTTGGCAGATTCACTTAATGTGAATCAACGATCAGCTTATCGAATAATTCGTCAATATAAGCAATCAGGCAAGCGTGAAGCTTCACAATCTGGGGGTGCTCCTCCAAGAAAAATTTCTCCTGAAATGGTTAATGAACTTATTTCGTTCATTGAAACGAAACCGATGCCACGTTGGCAGAGATGAAAAACTACATATTCCAACTCCATGGAATATCTGTAGGTATCACGACGATCATGCGTCATCTCGATGGTGCTCTCATAACATTAAAGTTGACACGAGCGGTTCCATTCCAGTGGAACTCTGATCTTGTGAAGATATAGCGCAGAGAATACGCTGAGTGGATGATGGGCGGTGGTGTTGAAAAGACACTAGTCTACACAGACGAGTGCGGTTTCAATCTGTGGACAGCCAGAACACAGGGACGATCTGCCCGCGGAAAACGAGTGGTGAGAATGGTGGAGGGCCAGCGAGGTCTGAATTTGACTGTTTGTCTCGCTGTATCATCACAATATGGCCTCGTTCATTTCACCTTTATTGAGGGTGGAATGACAAAGGATGCATACTCATCCTTCATCAGTGAAGTTTCCTCATTATTGGAGGATGAGGAAATTGTGATTATTCAAGACAATCACATAAAGATGTCCCACATTTTAATGATAGCCATTCTGTTTTCTCTCTTCCGCGATATTCACCATTCTTAAATATAACTGAAAATGCCATTTCTTGCCTCAAAAGTGCAGTAAAGCGCCAACTATCTTCTCCGGACGTCCAAAGATCTGTTTCAAACAACGATGTAGCTCGACAGCAGGGCATTACTCTGCAGAGACTTCGCCTGAATATTCTGAGAGACATCATTGAAAATAATTTCCATGTTATCACTCCAGCAAAATGTTCTCGATAGTTTGCGCATTCACTAACATATATGGATTGATGTCGTGAATTTGAAGATATTTTGAGTTAGCTTTTTGAATACAATAAATTCATTTTTGAAATGCTGCCTTCTTGTATGAGACTTTGAAACAGTATCCTACGAATAGGTCCGTACATAGAATGCTTTGATTTGTTAGATGATCATTTTAAATTCGTGATTCTTTTATGGGTAATGACTGTATACATGGAAATGATGCTCGCGATGGAACAATGCTCGCGACTGTCCACTTAAAGGCATGCAAACAAATGAAAATTATGTAAAAATAGGCTATATACATATAGAAATCTGAAGAATTTAGGGTTAATTAGCAATCTATTCGAAGAATAGCAAAGATGAATTTTTGATTTCTGCAAAAAGACTGCAAGTTAATGTCATTGCTTAGATGTACCATAGATATCTGCACATTGACATCGAGTATGCAAATTTTGTCATCAACTGTGGAACAATGGATAGAGATATCTTCATTTCAATGCATTCTTTGTTAACATTGAGTTAATGAGAAATTGACATCAACTATGGAAAGTTTGACAACAGCTATGGAAAAAGGTATATTATTGGATAGACGCTCGTATTTACTTAAAAATTCTGCTTATTGTGGACGTGTTCAAAAGTTTTTGAAAGATAAAGTCAGTTAAGCTAGCAATTTTGACAGAACTGAGGACACTTGCGAAAAGCAAGCGGGCGCCTAAGCGTCAGCGTTTTGGTGCCTAAAATTGGACCTAAATTATTACTGATAAAAGAGGACAGCGACTACATTTGCTTAAGTCAGTGTCCGATGTCCCAAATGTATTAACTTACTTCTGAATGATTCGTGTTGCTTTCCATTTTTCTGTTATGAATATAGTTTTATTTTTCAGCGATTTACTGGAAGCCGAGGAACCATTGTGTTAATTGCTCAATAGTAATGTATATAAGACCGTTCTAGAACAAGCAAAAAATAAAAAAAAATAAGGTACCCAAAAATGCAAAGAAAAATGAATATATGACCGATTCAGGACAACTAAAGAGAAAAAGATGAATATATGACCAGTCCAAGATAAGCAAAAAAATAAAAAAAATAAGGTACCCAAAAATGCAAAAAAATGAATATATCACCGATTCAGGTCAACTAAAAAAATATGATACCTCCAGAATGAGTATAGGAAATATTTCATACACTGAAAAAGAGTTTTATAAATAAAAATAATTTTAAGGATAAAATCAAAAAAAAGTTTTAAGGTCGTTGGGATTTTTTCATATACTGAAAAGACGTTTCAAACATTTCACGTGGTCGAAAATTTAAGTTGTCCAAAATTTCACGTAGTCCAAAAGTTTACGTAGTCTTTTCACATAGACCAAAAAATATCAAAATATTTATTAAAAAATGGAAACCTCAAAAATGGAAGAAACCTCAAAGACGGAAGAAACTTCTAGAATATATCCTTCGTTATCACAATTAAAAACAAGTGAAATGGATATAGAAAAGCACCAAGATAGAGTTAGGTATATGAAAGATAAGGAATCTCAATTATTATTAAGATTAGAGCATTATGATAAATTAAGAAAGAGATGGTCTAAAGTTAAGAATGTTACACAAGAAATTGGCATCTTTATAACAGTAAGTTTAGGTGCTTTAACAATTGTTATATCTTCAGGTGTTTTAGTAATTCCAGTAGTTGCTACTGCTTTAACAGGTACGGGTGTTTTTGCAACTTCACTTGTTACAATGTTAGATAAATCTTTAATTACTAAGAAACGAAAATCATTAAAAAAACATTCTCACGTTAAAGAAGTTTATGATAAACTGCATTATTACTTCCAAAGAGTATGTGATGATAATGTTATCACGTTAGATGAGATTGAAAAATTTGATCAAATAGCTAATGAAGTAAATCAAATATCATTTCAATTACAGACACAAGTTAATGACAAGAATAAACAGGTTGGTAAAATTTCTAATGAAGAAAATGATAAATTTTTTTAGAAGAACTAAAAACTTCATTAAACAAAACTTTAGACGAAAAGATGTAGACGACAAAGCAATAAAAAAATAATTTGTTCAGTAAAATGTTTTTGTTGTATTCCAATGTTACCACAAAATTCAAATATTATATTTTAAAAATGGATAAAATTAAAGCTGATAATCAAAAAAGAATTCAACAATTAGATGAGTTAATAAAGCAAAAAAATATTATGAAAGAAAATCATACGCAGCATAGAATGACAAAAGCTGGTATTCAATCTGATATGTTTGAAAAAATGCAGCAAACCGAACAAGTAAAAACTGATTTTGAAAAACTATTGAACCATTTAAAACTCTTGAAAGAGAACTTGCTAATCAGAATAACCGAGTAAATATAACAGATCCAGTACTTAAAACATTATTAGATGATTATGGATTGTTAGAAGCAAATATAGAAAAAAAATTACCGAAATCTATGTTATTTGAACATTCTACTTTCTTTTTAGATAAAAAATTATTTGCAAGATTTTATCTTGGCGGAAAAGAAATATTTCCACAACCTTTACGGGGTTCAATTTTTTCACCAGACAAATCACCTATTAGTTTAGATAGAAATTTTGTTGATCTTTTAAGAGGAGCAGATTTAAAAAAATATGGCGTAGAAGATCTTATAAAATATAAAGCCATGTTAGATAGCGTTGGTGCAGTAAAATCTCTTGGACGTTATAAACAATTAGAAAATTTATTACCAACGGCACCTAAAGTAGGAAAAGGTTTTTGTGACGTGATGCATGATTGATCTGCATGAACGATTGTTCATGCTGGTATAACAGCCGTGTTGCATGACCAATAGAACAGAACTCAGCATACACGCCTGTCTTCTTGATCTCGTTACATGGTGTCAGAAGTTATCTGTGATTGTCTCATTTGTCTGCATGGCAGGAATTGGATTGCCGCCACCACAGATATTAGATATTCATGGATCGAATATTGCTGAAAAATGGAAACGCTTTGAATGTGCTTGGGTGAACTATTCTTTAGCAACTCAACTTACTGAAAAGGACGAGTCAATGCAGGTTGCAACCCTTCTGACTGTAATTGGTGAAGACGAAAGAGAGGTATTTTCAACCTTCAAATGGAAGAGTGATGATGATTCGAAGAAAATTCAGGAAGTATTAGCCAAATTTAAATCTTATTGGTTACCATGCAGAAGTATTCCTTTTGATCGTTATCTGTTCAATAAACGGAATCAAGATGCAGACGAGTCATACGAACATTACAGAACTTGTTTGAGAAAGTTGGCTGAAAATTGTGAGTTTGATCGTATCACACCCGATGAAATTCTTCGAGATCGCTTGATTTTTGGTATAAATGATTCAAAAGTGCGTGAACGGTTACTGAGGGAACCTAATCTTACATTGGAGAAAACAGATGTTATTTGTCGAGCTGCTGAGAATATGCGTACTCAAATGGAAGTATTCAAGGACAGTGATCAAACAGTTAATGCCAAACACAAATTTGGCAAAAAAGAACTTTGTTTCGCATATGGAAAGCAGTGCACAAAATGTGGCAAGAATCATTTTTCTGTGAAGTGCAGAGCAAAGAACTCATATGATTCCAAGTTTGTGAATAATGTGGAGGAAAATGGTGATACAATATTCAGCGTTGAAATTTTCGCTGCTGATTGCGATGATGATCAATTTGTGTCCGTGGAAGTGAATAGAGGAAATCTGATCAAATTTATTATTGATACTGGGGCAAAGTGCAATGTTATACCCGTTGATCTGTACAGAGTTACCACTGGGGACAATGACCTTCAAAAAATATTACCTATATACGATTACATTACTGCTTACGGTGGATTCAAAATCAAAGTTATTGGTGAAGTTACTCTGGCCGTTTCAAGAAATTCTAAAGAATATAAGTTACGGTGCAAACTGGTTGAGGATCCGGATTTACTCCCTTTACTTGGAAGAAAAGCATGTTTGGCAATGAATATTGTTAAATTTTTAGACAGTGATGCTATGCGACCTCCCATGCTGAGAGGAAATACTGTTTATGCTTTGAATATGAACTTCTCGTCAGTGGAACTTTTGTGCAAACAATATCCTACTGTTTTTTCGAATATTACTGGTAGAATGAATGGAGAATACCACATAAAGCTGGATCCTGCTGCTATATCAGTGCAGCATGCTCCGAGAAGAGTACCTGTAGCCTTGCGAAGCAAACTTGAATCTACTTTGAATGAGATGGTTCTGGCAGACATTATTATTCCAGTGACTGAACCAACGCAACGGGTCAACTCCATAGTGGTGATCAACAAAAAAGATGGAAGTCTACGAATTTGTCTTGACCCGAAGGAGTTGAATAAATGGATTCAAAGAGAACATTATCCACTTCCTACTCTTCATGACATCTCAACTAGATTTAGTGGTGCAAAGATATTCTCTATAATGGATGTTAGAAATGGATTTAATCATATTGTTTTGTCAGAAGAATCTTCGTATCTCACAACATTCAATTCTCCTTTTGGCAGATTTAGATTCAAAAGGCTCCCATTTGGAATTTGTTCGGCACCTGAAATTTTTCAGCGCAAAATACATGAATTAATCGAAGGACTTACTGGCGTTGAAGTTATTGCCGATGACTTTGTGATAATGGGTTTTGGCGCATCATACGAGGAAGCCTTAAAAAGTCATGATTCTAATTTTCAAGATTTTTTACTGAGATGTAAGGAGAAGAATGTACACCTGAATCCGGATAAAATTCAATTACGGAGAGACAAGGTTCCATTTATTGGCCACATTGCAACTGCTGATGGTTTAATGGCCGATCCAAATAAGATTAAAGCAATCAGTGATATGAGCATTCCTACAAATGTAGCTGGTGTTCAAAGATTTTTGGGCATGGTGAATTATTTGTCGAAATTTTTATCGAAATTATCCGATGTTGCAAAACCTCTTCGTGATTTGGTTCGCAAAGATATTGAGTGGTCGTGGGATTATCCGCAGCAAGAGGCATGGTGTGAAATCAAGGATATGGTTTCTAAAACTCCTGTTTTACGATATTATTGACTGACTGATGAGGTAACTATTCAATGTGACGCCTCGCCTACTGGATTAGGTGCCTGTCTGATGCAAAATGGACAACCGGTGGCCTATGCATCGAGAGCTTTATCCAGTGCAGAGTCACAATATGCTCAAATAGAAAAAGAATTGCTCGCAATTGTATTCGGATGTGAACATTTCAATACATATATTTACGGTCGTGATATGGTGACTATCGAATCTGATCATAAGCCATTGTAGTTGATTATGCAGAAGCCACTACATTTTTGCCCCTCAACGTTTACAGCGTATGTTTCTTCGATTACCACGCTACAACCTTAAAATACAGTATAGAAAAGGCAAAGAAATGTTTTTGGCAGACACTCTTAGTCGTGCTCATTCGAATGAAATTGACATATGCTCATTATCATGTAGTGAATTGGAGGAGTTTGATCTCACGGACGTGCTTCCAGTTTCAAAGGAGAGACTTTCAAAAATATCAATTGAGTCCCAAAAAGATCCAGTGATATCCCAGCTTGCTACAATAATACGGAAGGGTTGGCCTGAAAACAAAAGAGACTTACCTGAATTTTTTCATCCATATTTCATGTTCCGTGACGAGCTGGTTGCACATGGCAATTTAATTTTCAAAGGACAGCAGTTGTTGGTTCCACGGAGTCTGAGAAAGGAGTTAATGACCATTGCTCATGCTACTCATATTGGTATAGAAGGCTGTCTTCGTCGCATGAGGGAATGCTTATTTTGGCCGCGAATATCCGCTGAGGTTAAAGAGTATATATCATCGTGTGATACTTGTATGGCCCACAGAAAAAACCAAGCCAAAGAACCAATTATACAACATGATATGATTAAGAGACCGTGGGCGAAAATAGCAGCTGATATTTGTCATTTACATGGTCGAAATCTTCTGGTAGTGGTGGACTACTACACCAATTATTTAGAGGTGGTCAAATTAAGCACTTTATCTTCTGAAGCAACGATTCGAGCTTTGGCAGAAATATTTGCAAGGTATGGCGTACCTGATGTTCTAATTACGGATAATGGGACCAACTTCTCATCGGTTGAATTTAAAAATTTCGCAAAGAAATGGAGCTTTGATCATATTACCTCATCGCCAAATTATGCTCAATCTAATGGGAAAGCAGAAAACGCAGTACAGACAGTCAAAAGATTGTTCAGCAAATGTAGAGAAACAGGAGAATCAGAATTTATTGCCTTAATGGACTGGAGAAATACTCCCTCGGAAGGAATCGGTTTGAGCCCTTCTCAGCTTCTAATGGGAAGACGGTGTAAAGTTTACTGCCGATCGCAGGATCATTACTTAATCCAAGGTATCAGACAGAAGAAGAATTGGATAAGATCTCAAACAAGAAAAGGAAGCAAGTTGCATATTACAACCGAAGTAGCAAGTCACTTAAAGCCCTCAAACCTAGTCAGATAGTATCTATGAAGTTACCTGGTGAGTCAAAATGGTCTAGTGGTGTTTGCATTGGTGAAGCTGGGCCCCGAAGTTTTGACGTTGAGATAGATGGTAATATTTATCGCCGAAACCGCCGACAATTGATTGGGCATGAATCCAACAAGAGTCGGTGACACAAGAATCGACTGCCGCTCACATGGATATGGAACCTGAAGAGCTTAGCCCCTCGCCATCAGCTGAATTGACCATGCCGCGCAGATCCGCGAGGATAAAGAAGCAGACTGACTTTTTAAGTGTTCGTGAGTTACAATTTGTACTGATGTTATATTTTATATTTTTTCTTTATTTTTCTTTGGGAAAAGGATGATGTGACGTGATGCATGATTGATCTGCATGAACGATTGTTCATGCTGGTATAACAGCCGTGTTGCATGACCAATAAAACAGAACTCAGCATACACGCCTGTCTTCTTGATCTCGTTACAGTTTTAAAACAGAAACAACTATATTTTTACCAGATGATCCACAAGAATTACTAAATATATTAAATATTTTAATATCTGCAATAAAAGGACATAATTCTAGTTTCAATGAAATTCATGCTATATTAAAAAGACTATTAGAAAAGAAGATTATAAATGAAGAGGATTATAAAAGTATAGCTGAAATATGTTGCTTTTAATTTTTATAAAAAAATATTTATTTAAAATTTGTATTTAGAAAATGTGTTCAACAGATTTAGAAAAAATTAATAATCAGTTAGAAAATTTGACAGAGATTTTGGGTTCATCAAAATTTAGTACGACGTTAAAAATTATAACAACTACTTCATCACACACTTGTAATTTAGAACCCATTCTACATTTGGAACAAAATAAAAATTATCAAATTGCATTAACTAGTTTCTCCACATTTAACACTATTCAAGACGTTATCAAAGATGTGAATGATCAATTTAGATATTCTACTGATAAAGGCAAAACGTGGAAAGTACTAACTTTTCTTCCTGGTTCTTACGAAGTTGAATCAATATCAAATGAAATTAAGAAACATTTAGGTATACCATTTAAAGATAAGAAACAATTACATTTCGCAGTTGAACCGGCAGTTAATAAATTTTCTCTTACTTTAGACGTAAATCATCAAGTTGATATTAATCATGATAGATCATTATCAAAACTATTGGGATTTAATAAACAAACCTATAGTCAAGGTTATCATTTAGGTGAGAAGATTCCAAAAATAACTGAAATAAATTCAATCGTTGTACATTGTGACATTATTGAAGGAGGATATATAAATGGCAAACTGTCAAATTTCATTTTCAGTTTTCCAGCTCTTACTGTACCCATTGGTTATAGATTAAATGTAATTCCACAAACATTAATATATTTCTCTATTACAAGAAAAACTATTAACAGCATTAACATTAGAATTACGGATGAGAAAGGACAAGAAATAAATTTTGGAGGTGAAGAGATTATGATAGATCTTTTGGTTAGAGAAGTTTAATTTTCTTCTTCTTAAAAATAAAAATTATTTTATTAAAAATGAGTGAAGAAATTTCTACAAACCTAGCATTAAATAAAAAACTTAAATTCAATCATCACCGTAATCTATCCAATAAAGTTTTATCAGTTATTTGTGGAAGATCAGGATGTGGTAAAACATCTATTATTTAAAATTCTAACTACTCCAAATTTTTTAGATTATGACAATCTTATGATTTATACAACAACAGCAGAACAACCTGTTTATCAATTTTTAAAAGATGGATTTGAAAATAATCTTAAAAAACAGAAATTGCTTCCTTATTTGAAGGATATAAAAAAATCTGAATATGAAGAGGAAATAAGTTCGTGGTGTGAAGAAGCAGCGAAAAATAAACAATAAGTAGAATCCGATAAAAATAACCATATAAAGATACAATTAATCGATGATAGTGGTAATATGCAAGGTCCTTGTAAATTAGATAAAGGAATGAAACATTGTGTAATTTTTGATGATTGTGTTAATGATAGAAATCAGTCAGTTCAGAGAAATTATTTCACAAGAAGTAGACATAATAACTGTAGCGTTTTTTATTTAATACAAAGTATGTATTCATTAGATGGAGGTGTTATTAGGAAGAATGCAAATATATTTATACTATTTGAAATAAATGCAAGAAATTTATGTTATTTGTTAAGAGATTTATGTATAAGAGATAAAGATGAATTTAAGCATTCGTGTAATAATGCTTGGTCAAAAGATTATGGCTTCATTACAATTAATATTGATAAAAAAATTCATGATAGAGTTATCGAACAATTGTTCTCTGACTAAGCTTCGCCCCGACTGAAATGCGATAGAAAATATTTTCTCGGGGTGATCGAATAATTTAGTTTTTTCTTAATCTTTAGAAATTTAAAAATTAGAAAATTTAAAAGGTGAAGTAGTTATTCCATCAGGTATAATTTTTCTTTTATCATCAAATGGATCTAATGCTAATTCATGTTCCTCTTTTAAATACATTTTATGTTTCTTTGAATTAAGTCTATAATTACATGCTGTTTTTATTTCATTATTAAAAAATGCATTCTTATAATTTTGAAATGTTATTTGGTTAGCCACTGATGCCTTTGAAATTCCTTTTAATGTTTTAGATGTATTTGAATTTGTGTTAGAATTTGTGTTAGACTTTGTATTAAAACAATAACATTTCGCTTTTAAAAATACAGCTTCTGTTATGTACGCTTCATTTCCTTCTAGTTCATCTTTTACTTTACATAAATCAGAAGGATGAATGATATCTTTTATTTTATCTATTTCTTCATCAAGTGTAGAATTATACGGTATTGTTAATTCTAAGAAAACGGAATCCGTATCTGTAAAGTGTAATTTATAGTTTTTGCCATAAGCAGGTGCTAAATAATCATATATAAATCTATACATAAATATTTTAGCTAATTCTAATATAGTGAATCCTATAAAATTAAACTTATCATGTTTTATAATGCTTCGTCTTAGATGCACTGCACATAGTTCATCACTAAATCTAGTAGTTCTTTTATATGTAGGTTTCCTTGTTAAATTTTGAAACCTATCTCTATCATAAACTATTTCAATATTTTGTCAATTACGGACATTTTCTAAAGTCTTACCATAAAATGCATTATTCATTAATTTGAAGAACACGTTTCCAAAATCATCTTTATTTCTTTTAGCTATTTTACGTTTTTCAATATTGAACTCTATATAATCTTTTAACCACCTAAATTTTCTATACACTAGTTTCCGGTGAATTTTAAAAATAATCATTCCATGATCTAAATACCAATCTAGCATTCTTCCTTCAACAACATACTTTCCTTTATTACTTTTTGTTAACATAATTTTTTTTTGTTGGCCTGTATTTCTTAGGAATTAAAGATTTTTGATAATCTGAAAAATCTTCTATATTGGTAATTTTGTTTTCGGGACCGAAAGGATAATATTGTGTTGCGCCTTTTATATAATCAGGGTATGCTAAATCAACTTCATATATATAACCATCATTATTTTCACCATCTAATGTATGTTCGTATTCAAGAATGGTACTCCATTCCATTTCACCTGTTGGTACATTAATTCTTGTATCATACAAGAAGAATATGAGCTATTAAAATCATAATATAACAAATAGTTTTCTCGCATGAATTCATCAACTGCTGCTTGACTCTCTTCATTTGATACAAGTCCTTCTATATTTTGATTAAACAATTTTATAAATTGATCTTTTCCTTCTGGATTTAAAAATTTTAAATAACCGTAATCATCAGGATTTACTTTCTTATTATAACATTTAACATATCTATTACCTAGAACAGATGAAACACCACCTCTAATTCCAGATTCCAAAAATAATAATTTATCATAAGAACTTTCTTTATAATATTTAAGTTTAACATTTGTATGTTTTAATCCTGCCAACCATGTTAAACCTGGTGTACTATTTGTATAACATGGATGTATTCCATAATATTCTATACACATATCACGAAAGTTTTCAAAAAGATCAGCAAGGATTAACACATCTATCTGAAGATATTTCACTGTATAATCATACATTGTTCTACAATTTAACTCTTTCCAATTTTTTTCAGCTTCTGCATAATCTTCTTCAGATAGTTGTGATTGTTTTAATGTTGATTTAAATTTGTCACGTGAAAAAAATTGATGTTCTTGCATTATTTCATTTATTCTATTTATATTTCCAGTTAAATATTGTAGGGAAAAACACCTTTTGAAGGTTTTAAATTATATTTATTTAATATTTTATATTGTTCAGGTTTCAAAGTTTTTACCATGAACTATAATGAATAAGGATTAAAAAATCTAAATGCATCTAATATTCTAATACAACCAAATTGCATTGAAAAATATTCTTCTTCTCTTTTACATAGTACGTTTGTTCTTAGTTGTTGTAATTTTTCAGATGAGAATAGATGTTTTATTATTAAATGGAAATCATATTTAGAACCATTGTAAAAATATAAAGGTACAAAGTTATATCTAAATTTATTAGCATTAAGATTACAAGAATTATGTGCTGCACCTCTATATAATCCATTTAGATGATCATGATCTTTTACTTTATAAGTTGTAAATTCTTTTCCACAGTAATAACAATTGTTTTCATTATCAAATTGTACTAATTGGTCATACGTTAATGGAAGCATTTGTTTATTTGTTTTAAGCAATTGTGAAAAATATTTTTGTAATTCTTCTATTTTCTTTGTAAACATTTCTGAACTATCTTCACCATAGTATTGATAATACTCTGATTTAAATAATTCAGGATAATTTGAATGAATGTACATTCCCCAACATAATGGTTTTTGTTCAAGCAAATGCTTACCAGAACTTTGTGTCATGTTAACATTATATGCTTCAAAATCACAATATATAATAAAGGGTACTTTATTTTTGTAATACCATTTATTATATACTAAATAATCTTCTTTAGTAAAAGTATTTTTAACTGCTTCATTTTGTTGACAATTCTCCAAATGTCTATTCATTTCTTCTTTAGTTCTAAAGCTCGTCATACATTGGAGACAGGGAAAATTAGCATTATCTGAAGTTTTTGTAAACATAGAAATATCTTTACACAATATGTAATGACCTTGATAATATAGTATATTCGTTTGTGCTGGTTGCATTAACTGCTGCTTTAGCATTTTTAACTTTTGATATTCCTGTTGTAATATTTCTAACTGTTCTTGATATTGTTCTTGATATTTGTTTTGAAATTGTTCTTTATAATGTTTTCGACATTGTTCTTAATATTGTTCATGATATTCCTTGCTTAATATATTTTTACTCATATTGTATTCTTTTAGATTTTTTGGTGACAATATTTTTTATATTGTTGCAGATTTTTTGGATGACATTCTAGTTCATTAAATTGAGAATTACATTGTTGGTGGACTATGTATGATAATTTTGAATATTCTTCATCTTCAAGATTCCATTCGTCTTCAATATATTTGTGAAATAATATAGTTTCTTCTTGTCAATATTCTTGTAGATATTGATTATGTAACATTTGTAACTCTTGTTGATATTCTTGTTGATATTGTTTTTATATAGTTGCGGTAACATCTCTAACTTATGTATATATTCTGACAATATCCACATCCTTTATAATTTTTATAATTAATCATTATTGGTGATACTGTTTTTATAATTTCATATTTTTCAGTACATATTACATTTCCATTGTAAATAATATTATGATGCATGTAATTTCTTCTTTCATTGTATACTATTTTTGTTTGGCATAAATTTTTGTTATTCAAATAAAATTATTTTAAGTTGTTATAAACAATGTTATTAACTTCAATATCTCCGGAATATAAGGGAGTAACATCACCAATAGAAACATACTTCACATTTAATTCAAAAACATTTACTTCTATTAAATTTTTATTCTTTTCATGAAACTTCATTAATTTATTATAATTATGCGGACCTTCTTCTAAGTCATCAGAGAGATCAAGTTCATTTATATATTCTTCTTTATTATAATGACTTAGTCTTTCTTTGTGATATTTTGCAGGATGTAAATGTGCTATAACACTCCACAGAAAACAATATTCATCTTCATTCTGTATGTTGATTATTTGTGGAGAACTGAAAGGAAGGGGTATGTAGAACTACCACCAGTATTATTTTTATATTTGTCAATTACTATTTTCTTAGATAGTATTGCAACAAATCTCCAACCAGATTCACTCACTGAGCTTCAGTTATATCATCTTTTAATTTATTTATCATTGTTTCAAATATGGGTTGTATATCATTTACATTATGAATTTCTTGTGTCTGTGTAAAATGTCCTTGTATTATTTCTTCAGTCATTCCATTGGATCCAGTTTTTGTATAAAGTACTTCTACATTCATATAACATTTAAAGGATTTCTTAAATATATCATAGAAGTTTGTTAATACATCATAAAAAGTTTCATCGGTTTCATTATGTTCAACAGACTCATCAAATAAATATTTTATATCTGTTACAGCTTCGTCGGTTTTGTCAGTTTCATTGAATAAATATCTTTTATCTGTTTCGGGCGAGGTACTAGAACTTTCGGGCGAAGTACTAGAACCTTTGATTTCCCCAAAAAGATCTTCACCATTAAAAACTTTTTTATTTTCCGAATGTGAATAATCATCAAATATTTTTTTAGCTTTTATATCAGTAAGTAATGTATCTGGATAGTTTTTGTAATTATTTAATTTTGATATATTTCCCTCATCAGCTCGATCTACATTTTGTAAATGCATTTTACTTTTTAAATGAGATTGATCACTTTTTTTGTTTGTAACTGTCTTTTACATAAGACACAATAAAACTTGGTATTTTCCATTATTTGCTTTTTAAAGAAAAAATTTGTGTTTTAATTTTAGATATAGACATTCTAATATCAAATGATGACACGTGGGAATGATAACCTTTTTATTACATCTAAAAATTTCATTACATATGAAAATTTTATTGCATCTAAAAATCTATTACATCTAAAAATTTATTTATAGAATATTTTGTTTCTAATCGTTTTTTACAATATCTAAAAGTTTAACATCAAATTTTTTAATATTATTAATTTCTTTCAAATAAGAGATAGCATTTTTTTATTCTCCGAAACTTAAATATATAAAATTAATTACCGTTTTATCATGATGTGAAATACAAAAATATATTTCTTTATTACCGTCAGCATAAATTTCTTTTGTAACATTATTTTCATGACTAGAATAATAATTAGGAAGATAATGTAATATTTCACGTATAATATCACGTTCTTTAGTTATTTTATTTTCTTTATCATATAAGGTCTTATTAAAAGATAATTTAAATTTATTTTCACTAACTATTGATTCTTCATCAACATTATAAATTACACTTTCTGGTATAGGATGCCACTCCATGATAGTAATATTCAATTCCAAATTATGCTTATTATCTGATAATAATATAATAGAGAAAAATGTTGGTCTTTGATCTCTATTGGAAAATTTAATAACACCACCATAATCTGAATCATTTTTAGTTTTTATTAAAGATGATAAAATTTTAAATTGATTAGATGTAAATCCTAATTTAAATTTTGTAGACCCAACACATAGTTGTCTAATAGGATCTTCAACTATTCCATTATTATTATTTTCAATTGTTAAAAAATGAAATTTAGATAAATTTTGATTATATGTAGTATTAATATCATGTTGAGATATAAATTTTTCTTCACTTAAATTTCTATAATTACTAGTATTTTTATTATTTATTTGCTTTAGTGTATTAGAATCATTATTATGATTATTATCATCATTATTATCAGATTCTTCAATATGATTCACAGGATTATTTTGATTATGATTATGATCATGATTATGACTATGGTCATTGTTAATAGTATAAGGTGTTGTCCACATATAAATATTTTCTTGTTGTGCTAAACCATTTATATATGATTTTAATAAATTAATGTTTAAATTAGAATAGAATCCCACATATGTGTCATTGTCATATCTTTGGAGCATTTCTACAATTTCTCTTTTATAAACAGTATCTCTATAATAATGTTGACATAATAATTCATCATTATGTTTTTTACTTTCAATATGAATATTATATTGATTTAATTCGTCTACAAATAGTCTAATTTTAGATTTTGAGAAAGATTTAGATTTTTTTACTTATTCTCTAATGTTGATATAATTGATAATTTTAGTTTCAATCCAATCAGTATTACTAATTGGTAAAACCGCTCTAATAAACTCATATACACTATTATACCCTATGATAACCATATTTTCTTTATTCAGTTCTACATATGCAACATCATTATATTTACTTACAATATCCATAAAATTTATAAATGGTTCGCCAGAAAATATACAATAATTCGTCTCAATAGAAGATAAACCTTTAGTCTGTTCTTTAAATATTTCAGCTTGTAATTCAAACAAAAAATTAACATCTATACATGGATTGTTATTATTATTATCAAAACATTTAATTTCAAATACCGATGATCTCGTCGAATAAGAAGAACAGATGATACGGGCGAATATAATTTTTCTAAATTTCCTTTTTCCATTTTTTTCTTCAATATAATTTTTTGAAAACCTAAACACATTACTTTTGCTTTTAAACAATCCGTACACTGATATTTACTATCATAGAACTCTGACTTAGAATTCATAATTTGGCACATTTGACTCATTTCCATTTTTTTATTTTTATTAAAAAAATATTTTTTTATTGTTTAAAAAATGATGTCACCAAATCTTGGTGGAGGTGCATATATCCCGAATAATCGTGAATCAGAAACAGAAATAGAAAATTATATAATGAAAACTGGAGACGTTTTATCTGGCCCATCACATCTTTCTATTCTTCCACAACAAAATACAGAGTTAACGAATAAACAATATGTTGATACACAAATTAATGACTTAAAAGAAAAATATAGAAATGATGTTTTGGTTCCACTGATGAATGAATTAAAGTTGCTAAAACTTAATGACAAATCATTAAACGAAAAATTGTTAAAACTTGATAAAAAGGATAGAGAGCTAGAAGTAAATATAGCAAATTTTTTTTAAAAAAATTCAGAACAATCAAAAATTTTAATATTACTTTCTATAAATTTAAAATCTGCAGTCATTAAAAATAAACATCAGGTAAAAATGTTAAAAGAACAATTAGAAGATGAAATAGAAAAACTACCTGAAAGAATTAAAAAAAATTTAAAGCAGTTACAAACTACATTCCAAAAAGTGTTGATGAATTAAGTTCTAAAATTACTCAACAAATGAAAAGGATGAATAGAATAATAAATGAAGTAAACTCACTAAATCAAAAAGTTTATAAAATGAAAACTCTTAAAATTAATTTAGAAAATGAATTGAAGAAAAATTATAAAGGAAATGAAGAACAATTAGATGCTGTTAAAAATCAGTTAGATGTTCTTAAAGTTCAATTGAATGCACTTAAAACGGCGTTGAAGATGAATCAGGTGAAAATGCAAGTTAATAGAAAAGAAATTAAAATACATCACACGCTGCTTGACGCAATAGATAAAGTGCAACAGAAAATTAATAAAGTTATCACGTGGTTGTTGTCCATTCACACACGTAAATCTTAATCGGACCAAAAGTCCTCAGGTTACTAACCTATAGAACCTTGTTCAAAGGCTTTAGCCGATCACTTTTGTTCAGGTTACTAACCAATCATAAACGTAAATAATTTCCCCCAAAAGTCAAATTTAATCCTAAAAAATGCCTATAATTTATAAACACAATCTTCAAAATTTTGCTTCAAATAAAAAAATTGCCCATGAACCATCTATGAAATCTGTTTACCATTATAACAATGTAGAAACTATTCAAAAAGAAGGAGTTGGTATATTTTCTGGCATCAGTGATAATATAGGAGGTATCGTTAATGTTATTAGAAATAATAAATATTTGATTGCATCTGCTGCAAAAGGAGCAGCTGCTATAGGTAGTACAGCTAGTGCAATATCAAATGCTGTTAAGTCTCAAAACGAATTAAAACAACTAGAAACTATTCGTAAACTTAAGAATGATTCTGAAGAAGTAAAAAAATTTAAAAAACTCTCAGAGGAAACAAAAAACAAAATTGCTAACATAACAGCTGATAGTAAACATGAGGAGAAATCAATTGAAGAAATAAGAGGTAATGGTTTAGCAAAATTCTAAAATATATTCTGAAAAGGAATCCTAAGAAAATTACTTTTAGAAAAAACAAAAAAGTCAAATTATTTTTTATAAAAATGTCTTCCCTGATTGAAAGTAAATTTAGATTAGACGATCCTCCGTTCGTCAGTTATAATCAAGAAAAGAATGACTATATAAGAATTGCTATGAATCCCGGTTCTTCCAGTAGAGTAAATACTGGAGGAGATATAATCTTTGAAGTTGATAATCAACAAAGCTAGTTATATTTACCTGATTCCTTTTTACACTGTGAATATTCTTTATATAGTGATGCCAATTTTACAACACCATTACCAGATACCGATAATATTGCATTAGAGAATAATTTCTTTCCAAGATTATTTACACAAATGCGTTTAGATGTTGCAACTCAAACTATAGAAACAAAAAGTGATTCTTCAGGTGTAATTGATACTATGCTTAGATTTGTAACAATTGGTGAAAATAATAAGAAGCATGAAATCGAAGGTTGGTTTCCAGATAATAATAATGGAATAATTGTAGATGATTAAACTCACGCTGGAACAGATGCAGCAGGAATTGCGAAAGATGTAGAAAATATTGCAAATCATTTAAATAAAACAAATAATACTGCATATAAAGAAAGACGTGAGTTTAACAAATAAAGTAAACAGACAGTAAATTGGTCATTGTCTCCATTATTCGGATATTTAGATTATGACAAAATATCATATCAATTAAAATTTAGATCAATAATTCATCGCACAGCAAATAATGAATTAATCTTTTATGGTAAGACTGGAAAAAAGCATATTCAAAAATTGATAGACTTGAATGGTGGATAAAGCATATTACTCCTAGTTTAGAGATTGAATCAACTATTGCAAAAAGATTAAACACTAACAAACCAATTCCAGCAAATTTTCTAAAGCGTACTGCTAGTTCTGTAACTTTTTCAGAGCAAACATTCAACCTGCATTTTACGAGAACTTCCAATACTCCAAGATATTTATTACTAACTTTTCAAAGAAATGATTCTCCAAGTTTTGATAAAAACAATAATCTTTTCCATATTAACACAATTCGAAGTTTACAAGTTGCCTTGAATCAAACCCGATATCCTATTGATCCATTAAGATTCGATGATACCAATAATCAATTTATGGAAGGATATGATGCTTATCGAAATCTTTGTATAGAATTTGGAGTTGAACCACAATTAACTCCTGGAGATTTGAGACATTTATATCCTGTTTTCTGTTTCGATTTAAGTGCACAATCAGAAGATATTGTTAATGATGGTTGTGATGTAACAATTTATATTGAAAAGAAAGATTCCACACCTTCATTAATGGCTCATGGTTTATTGCTAGAAGATGTAAAATATTCTATTGAAATTCTTAATGGAAAGATGGTTAGGATTGGTTAATTAAAATTTTTGGTAACTTAAAATTTGTTCTTAACTTAAAATTTTTTATTAAAAATGTCGCAAGCGAAAAGTAATAATAAAACTGTTGAATTAAAACTACGTAACATTGTTGACAAAAATACACCTCAAACTATTACCATTGATAAAATGAAATATTACATAAGTAAACCAATGATAGAGAATGTTAAATTACAAGAAGAAAAGAATGGTGGAATTCTCTCACTAATTCCACTAATAATAGGTGGCATAGCAGCAGCAGGAAGTGTTGCAGGTGGGACAGCTGGTATTGTCCAGGCAGTAAGTAACAATAAATCAGAGAAGGCAGCATTAGAAGAACAAAAACGTCATAACAGAGAGCTAGAGAAAGTTGCCAGGGGTGAAGGAATAGTAGATAATTCTATTAGTAAATTAAATTTAGTTGATGAAGGAAAACGAGTTCTCAAAAACATTCTACATAATGTTGATGATTTAATAGAAATAAAAGAAACTACAGATGGTTCTGGAATATATCTAAGTCCTAGTATGATTAGGTAAAACATTTATTTTATTTTATCTTTAAAATGAAATCCACAAATTTTATAAGTTCTACAAATTCCGGAAATTTAATTAAATTAAAAATTTCTAATTTAGATTTATTAAATTATCTCTTAAAAGTACATTCAAGCCATCGGCTGCACACCAGTGGTGATTCAACGTCGCTGCATTCCGGAGGTGACATACAAAAAACATTAGAAAACTTTCCTCGATTTATTTGTAGTAAATATTATAAAGAAAAACATCTTCCTGGTCATTCATATACCGGCCCAGGAACTCGATTAGATATAAGACTAGATGACAATAATAATCCAAAACCAGGTGAGGAACCAATAAACAGAGTTGATGCAGCAGCTTGTAGACACGATTTAGCTTATCAAAATCATGACCTAAGTTCTCGACATGAAGCAGATAAGAAAATGATTCAGGAATTAGATAGTGTTCAAAATCCTTCCTTTAGAGAAAGAATTGAAAGAATGTCTGTAAGGAAAGCATTACAAGCAAAAATACTGTTCGGTCAGGGTTTAGACAAAACTCATGACTCTGAAACCTACGCGTCCGAAATTCATAAAGAATATAGAAAACCAAAATATCTATTGAAAGTAAAAGTATTTAATAAAGATGAAATTTGGAGTGCTGATCTAATCAATATGCCGAATGAAAGAGGGTTTAAGTACGCATTGACCGTTATAGATTTATATACACGATACGCTTGGGCAAAGCCTTTAAAAAACAAAAGTGGTTTGTTAGTTAAATATGCGTTTGAAGAAATCTTTAAAGAAATTAATAGAAAGACAAAAAAATTGTTTGTTGATAAGGAATCTGAGTTTTTTAACAGAAATGTTAAGCCATTATTTGAAACTGTTTATTCCACAGAAAATGCTGGCAAAGCTGTAGTAATTGAGAGGTTCAATAGAACTTTAAAATATAAAGTATTCAAGAAATTTACAGAACAAGATAATCAGAAATGGCTAAAAATATTATCAGGAATTGTAGATCAGTACAATAATAAAGTTCATTCAGGTATTGAAGAAACTCCAAAGAATGCTTTTGACGATCCTGATTTGATACGAAAGAAAATATTCGAAAATAATTATTCGAATGAGAGTAATCCGAATTTGCAGAAACGTAGGCCGAAATTTAAGATTGGAGATAGAGTAAGGATATTCAAATATAAAAATATATTCGAGAAAGGCTTTGTTGGCTATTGGACTAAAGAGATATTTGAAGTTTGCAGAATAAATCAAAATTATCCGATTACTTATGAAATAAGAGATTTAGATAATGAGGAAATCACTGACAGATTTTATGAAAACGAATTACAAATAACCGAGCTTCAACCTTTTGGTGGCGCTTTGGCTAGCTTCGCTTGATTTTTTAATTATCATTAGAACTAACGTTTTTTGGGAATTAAATTCCCTTACTCAATTCCCTTATTCAATTCTAACATAATATCAAGAAATGGTACTCCTTTCTGTAATTTAAATAAAAATAAAGACATAACTGACCGCAATAAGTTGTTTCTAGTTTTTGAATTTGAAATGTATTATAAATTCCATTTCCAAGTAATTCTTTGACTTCACTTGTAGGTGGAAGTCCGTATGAGTCGAAATAGTAATTGTCACCATTTTTATTAGACATACCTGCTGACCAATGTACTCCTTTTTTGATCTAATGTGTGAAGATTTGTTACGAAATTTATAGATATTTATTTATATTTATAGATGGCTTTTTTAAGAATTGTAATTCATCCCTCATCAATAGGTGAAAATTCTTTATTCCCAATTGATTAGCAATTTTCTTTAGATCAAAATTCGTTGTTGTTTGTTTCCCATATATTTTTAAGAACTCGGTAATGCTAGACATTTTATAATAAAAAAATTTCTTATAGGGACCCCTAGAAGTCAGAAGGGGGATTGAGTTAAAAAAACTGTCGCATAATGATGACTTTCCTTACTACTTATTCGATTTTGAAATGATTTAATTTAATCTAAATTAAAAAGTTACATTATTTAACAGATTTCCTTTTTTCATGAACTTCTCAAAATGAATTAGAAAAAAACTGAGTTTTAGATATTTCTTGAATCACTGTTTGCTTACTTGCTTTTCAGATGTAGTTGTCATTTTCTTTCTTAGTTAATTACGTAAAGACTGAAAAGTGACGACGACGTTGACAGTTGATAAATCTCTATCCATCAGAACAAAAAGGAATACATTAGCCTGCAGGACAAAAGAATAAAGAATCGCAGATTCCCACGAAGCGTCAAACTTCAATCTAAATGCTACAACTATTGGTGTTGTTGATTATCTTCTTCTCTTTGAGCATGCTGTTGCCGTTGTTGCTCTTCTATTCGCATTTGTTCTTGTACTTGTTCATATGTTGCTGGGTTTGATACTTCAATATTAATAGGTTGACTTGTTTGCTGTATAATATTTTCTTCCTCCATTTCTGATAATTGTCTATTCATATTATAAAATAATTTCTGTCTCTGTTCAATAAGGTGTAGTATTTTTTTTCAATTCTAAAATTGACTCTTCTTTCACCAAGATTTTGAAACAAGACACCAATGTTATGATCACGAAATAAATTGCTCCTCGATTGAAGCTGTATGATTTGCCTTGTTAGTCCTTCTATTCTCTGACGTTTTACTTGAAGTCGAAGTATGCGTTCAATAGATCCAACTATGATATTGTGATAAAGTCAACGCTTTACGCAAGTACTCTCTTTCAAACGAACTGAGATAAGTTTAAAATTTGTTAAATGAGATATAGTTTATAAGCATCAATGAAATCCCTCTATGACAACGTTGACGCGACAATTGTAACTTTCTAAAACAATAGCGTTCAAGTAACCAATGAATCGCTGCCAATTTCTGAGCAGTTTTGGATTCCAAAGCGGTTTTGGATCCAAATGTGGTCGCGGATGGAAAAATGGCAGCGCAGTTGGCAAGTGTGGGAAAGAGAAAGACATAAGTGCGGGTAACAGCTGTTTGATCTGTAATGCAATGGTTCATGAATTCGGGAAGTAACTGCATTGTTTCATGAATGCGGGTATCAGCTGTTCCCTATAATTAAGTGTTCATCAAAGTGCAAAGCAGTAACAATAACAGACATTCCAATACCTAGTGTTACATTCTTAAATTTAGACCATTTCTTTCTTAATTTATCATAATGCTCTAATCTTAATAATAATTGAGATTCCTTATCTTTCATATACCTAACTCTATCTTTGTGCTTTTCTTTATTCATTTTTTCAATGTCCAATTCACTTGTTTTTTATTGTGATAACGAAGGATATATTCTCGTCGTCGTCGTCCCCGTCAAAGTTTCTTCCATTTTTGAGGTTTCCATTTTTTAATAAATATTTTGATATTTTTTGGTCTATGTGAAAAGACTACGTAAAGTTTTGGACTACGTAAATTTTTGGACAACTTAAATTTTCGACCACGTGCTATTTTGAGACAACTTAAATTTTCGACCACGTGAAATTTTTGAAACTTCTTTTCAGTAGATGAAAAAACCCCAACGAGCTTAAAAATGTTTTTTTGATTTTATCCTTAAAATTATTTTTATTTATAAAACTCTTTTTCAGTGTATGAAATATTTCCTATACTCATTCTGGATGTATCTTATTTTCATTTTAGTTGTCCTGAATCGGTGATATATTCATTTTTTTGCATTTTTGGGGTACCTTATTTTTTTATTTTTTTGCTTATCCTGGACCGGTCATATATATATATATATATTTTTTTTTCTCTTTGGTTGTACTGAATCGGTCATATATTCATTTTTCTTTGCATTTTTGGGGTACCTTATTTTTTTTATTATTTTTTGCTTGTCCTAGAACGATCTTATGTCCATTACTCTCAATATATTCAAATGCAATTAATACAAAGTATCTGCAGCTTAAGGCAGGAGCATCATTCATCATCTGAATGTTTCGTGTTGCTTTCCATTTTTCTGTTGTGAATACAGTTTTATTTTTCAGCGATTTGCCGGAAGCCGAGGAACTATTGTGTTAATTGCTCAATATATTCAAGTGCAATTAATACATAGCATCTGCAGCTTAAGGCAGGATCATCATTCATCTTTTTTCCTTTTGCATCAAACCGGTCACTAAATAACAGTCAATCACTTAAGTGATATATCGATATTTTAGCGATTATTTTAGTGAATTGAAATCTAAAAGTGATCAATGAATGCATGCACAACTGGTTATCAACAATAAGATGAAGTATTTGTAGATTCCAGACAAAGATTACAATATGTTCAGTGGGCAAAAGTTGGCAAATGCATTAATATAGGAAAACAATCATATAACGCCCACATCAATATGTAGATAAATGGGTCGTCTATTAAGTACCTTAACAATCAATTAATTTCTATGCCAAATCAACTCTGACATTCTAGCCATAGAAATGGAACTTCATCTATGTTTTTGTCTTCCAATCGTCTACGGATAACTATGTGATTTTCCGCTAATTCATAGTTTTGACATGGCTGTTCAGTCCCTTCCATTTATTAATTCAATGCTCTTCTGTTATCAATTGAGATATCAAATAAAACTGCTTATAAGAGCTGGCGAAAAAGTAATATCATAGATGTCCCCACAAATCATGCTTTGATTGCATACTTCACTTATATACTTAGTTTGTGCAAACTACACAAGTGGAACCATCTCCTTTTTCCATATCCTACACATTAACTGTCATCCTACAATTGTTGCATTCAGAATTCTATGCATACAAGCATTCGAAAGCTCGTCATGTTGACCAGACTATACTTTCATGCAATTTCTTAACATTCGTTCATGCAGCAATTATCACCAATTTCAAAAATCTGTATTTTATGCTGTCTTCCCAGCCAGATTCTTCGTCAGCTAGAGCCATTCAATCAAAATAAGTGAGATTGAGTTTCAAACTCAAGCATAGAATATTCTGTCATCTGCAGGACATTAACTGTTCTACCCTGATGTTACTCTACAGACTATGCTTGTTATTTGGTAATATGCCAAATATAGCACTTATAATGATTTTTTTAGCCAACAGACAATCATCCAATTGGATGAGTTTTTTTGGAAAATTCATTGATAAAACATTCAGATGGTAAACCTATCTTGACAACGAGAGCGTTTAAGGTCAACTGAGTAGCGAAATTAAACTCAACTTTTATCCAAAATATTTCTGAAAAAAGTAAAATTAACCATTATAATTGGTTAAATGATAAATTCGACTTGAAAGTTCTCTAAGTTAGCATTTAAAATCCCTTTTATTATATTCAGCAAATAGTAAATGATTGAGCTGTCTTCTTTATTGATTAGCAATTATCTTTCTTATGTATCTGTACAAATGTACGTATCTTACTCTGTGCTTCTGTGTATCTTACTCTGTGTATAAAAATGTGTATTTGTACAGTAAGGTATGTTGATCGAGAACAGTTGAGAATTGCACAAAGGAGGGTACACTCCGGCTGCATTTTTGCGCTCCAGTTTCGCTGACTCAAGTGTGCTCCCAGCTTCGATTTCTGAGATTTTGGGGTTACACTCCGCGCTCCGGACTACACTGATAAGAGTGATGAACTTTTGATATGGTAATCAAGATTGAAATACATGTTTGTATTTTTGTCGAAGGCATTGTGATTCGTTCTATAATAGCGAATACCTCCATGGAACAATCCACGAACTCGTCGGATCACTGATCGAGTGACAAGAAAACCAAGTATTGATGCATGCTACGTCAGTTCAGCCATTACGAATCATATTATTATTTTGACTAACCATGATATGATGAGCTTAAATAACAGAAATTGACATCATGGATATAGATAGAATTGACTGCATCATGTCAAGCCAAGGACTGGATATAAACTGAAATTGTGCAATGCGAAAGAATTATCTTATCACAAGTTCGATCAGTAGGTACGTAGTTAGATGGGATTTAGTATTATGCTGCTTGATTTATGACATGAGAGACACTTTCCTATACGAACAATATCGAGAGACTGACGCATCAAGATATCAATGACAACATACCGGTACATGTATTTTCAAAAGGTGTGAGGACAATTGCACCGCACTTACCAGTAGACGCATTTTAAAATTAATGTAACCCGACGCTTATCTTTATATTAAGGGCCGTATTCATAGTCACTGCTATATCTTAGCTACAGCTAAGCTGTAGCTAACTAAACAATATTGGTATTCATGGTTCACAGCTATCTTTTAGAGCTTAGATGTCGTCTTTTAGGTTCCATTATAATAGTTAGATAGCTTATTAGATGCCTAAACTCTATATTAAAGACTTGGTTTGGCCATGAATTGCATTTCTACAGTTATGGCTTACTTCATTACCAGAAACAACCGACGGAAGAGATATCACTGCGTTGAAAATCCTTTTGAGAATTTCTGCGACACGGAACTTGTTGAGCGTTACCGCTTTGACAGTTCTGGACTTGCATATCTTTCCGAAATAGTAGAGCAACACATGCCAAATATCAACAGCAACCGTGGTCGTCCAATCTCACCTTCTGTTCAGCTGGCTACTGCCTTGAGATACTACGCGACAGGCTCCTTTCAAATTGTATGTGGTGACTTCGTAAACATCTCGCAACCTAGCGCCAGTAGATGCATTACACAAATTACAGATTGTCTATTAACTGAAATGAAAAATTTTATCAAATTTCCGAATGGTGAAGAATTGAATAGACAGAAATCTCTATTCTACGACTTGCATGGAATACCTTCTGTGATCGCGGTTGCATCGACTGCACACATATACGCATCAAAGCACCAAGTTCTCCGGACTCATACGCCTACATAAATAGAAAAAACTATTATTCTGTGAATTGCCAAGCAGTGTGCGATGCTGAAAGACGCTTTACGAATTTTTATGCCGCTTGGCCAGGAAGTTGTCATGATTCTTTTATTTTTCGCCAAAGCCAATTGTACAACACATTGCAACAGGGACCACATCTTGGTTATCTGCTGGGAGACGCTGGCTATCCTGGTAGTGCTTTTATGCTAGTTCCGTATGCAGTGCCAAATGGACAAGGTCAAGCGCGATACAATTTTGCTCATAGTGGCACTCGGATGCGCATTGAGCAATCTTTTGGCATTTTGAAGCGACGATTTGGATTACTACACAAGGAGCTACAAGTAACTCCCGAAAAGGCTTGCAGGCTCGCCACGGCATGTGTGATTTTACATAACATTGCTATCACTCGCATTATGCTTTTGCCACAGATGGGTAGAATGGAAAATGTTAATGAAGGAACACATTTCCAAGACAACCAAGCTGAAGATGAACAAGTAAATGAAGGTGGACGGATCATTCGTGACAATATAGCAGCTTCGTTTTTGCAATGAAATTTTGATAAATTTTGTGATAAAAATTAACTGTGCTGATGGCCGGAAAGAAGACAACGATTGATTATAATAACAGTTTTATGTTATTTATCAAATACCACTCGTATAAGAGAGCATGAAGAAAATGACTATACTGTTTTTTTATGTACTAGATATTATTTTCATATCCCAAGTTCTGTGAGAGCTGTTCTCTCCACATGGTGTAACAGTCATGCGGTACCTGAAGCACATCATAGTGCTTCTTCAGCACAGTAGCCTGCATCTTGCGTATCTCAGTATCGGTAGGCACGCTTCCTTTCGTTCGAGGGAACCCTGTGTCCCCTGCTTCCCGTGTCCACACCTGAGGATTGTCTGGTCGTACCTGAACTGGCTCCAACTCGTGCATTGTGACGTTCTCCACCGTAGACTGGAAGCTGCTACTCGCATGACTCCTCTCTTCCTCTCTGTCAGGCGTCTCAATAGCAGAGTGAGTGTGGACTTCAGTTTTACCGAAATCAAACTGTCTACGATCAATGGCAGGTGCTCCGCTCTCAAGGCCACCTGTGATGCCATGAAAAGAGGCACTGCCATCATACACAGTAGCCACTGCAGTCATGTAGGTCGGAAGTACAGAGATAGGAGAGCCACCGCCTGTTCATTGGGCATGTCTTCTCTGTTGTGCCAGATTCTCTTTTGTCATCTGCTTGCAGTTGCTCCACTTCTTTGAGGCTTGCTCCCACGTTCTCCCGTGTCCGAAGCGGCTGTTCAAAACCGACGCAATTTTCTGCCAGCACTCTTTTCGCATTTCCGTACTAGACTTGTCACCAGGCATCGGTTCAAAAATGCGTTTATACTTGGCGTACTCTTCTACCAGAACAGCAATTTCATCATCGTGAAAAGGTGCTTTCCGCTTGCGCTCTTCAGATCGGGACATTGTCAAACGTCAGACGGCCGAGTACAATGCAGCCAGTCTCCCTCACAGCTGTGTTCACACAATGCGTGCATGCGAGAAATCAAGGTTTGAAGCTAATTGGTTCTTCGATGCTTAGCGGCAGCTTAGTCACGGCTATTCTAAGAAATCTTTATGAATCCCAGTTTCCTAAGTCGTAGCTTAGCTGCGTCTAAGACATAGCTGAAGCTGCCACTATGAATACGGGCCTAAAGCACACAATTTAGTATCCAACATCTTAGTTCCTGCAGAAAGATTATCAGCTGTCAAGGCAAAATTGGTCATCGGTTGCCATTCCCTTGAGCACACCTGGGGAAGAGCCAAGGTTTCAATGATCTTACAATTTAAATAAAGGTGTAATTAATTTCGGTTGCTATTAAGCAACCATCATCAGATAAAAGGAATTAAACATAGAAGCAAACGTCATAAATTCAAATTTTACATTAACATAGGAGATAAGGGAGTAGTTGAGAAATCTAGTAAAGTGCATAAAACTGAGATAGTATTGGGCTACATCTTGCCAATAGCAATAGTAATTGATCTGACTAGAAATATTACTGTAAAAATATACAAAATACACATGTACATGCAAATGTAGAAAAGGAAGGTAATGTGAAAATTGACTTAATGACCTATGGTGAGATTTAGAAAAGATCGAATCACAAAATGAAGAAGAAGTCCTTGTAGCAATCTAATTCTGTTTTTGTTGTTAATTATTGGTTTCAGTTTGCGAATGACCATTGCTTCTCGTAGGCGTAAATTGGCTTCATCTCGGTCATAGGCAAGGATGGTAGTAAAAAGGTTGCTCGTTTTGCATAATCGAAGATGTTTGTTTAGTGGGAAGTCAGCATTGTTCTTATGTTCTCTGCATCTGATGAGTAGTTCTCTTATTGTGCTTCCGATGTAAAATTCATTGCATTTGTCGCATGTAAGTTGGTAGATCACATTCTTGCGACAGCAGATTTTGTTGTCATTTATTCGACAATTTTGCATGTTGTGTGTTTTCATTGTTCTATTGTTAGATAAGGCGCTTCGTAGTGTGTAATTTTACTTGTAATTCACATTTTGATATTTTCTCGTTGGAAGACAATTTTCAGTTGTTTATCTATTCTGTCAGAAGTAATGGGCAAAAGACCGTTCCAGGCCACCATAAAATTCAAAAAAATAGTATCTTTAAAAACGACATAAATTCATGAATTTGAACCCTTTTTCAGGTTTTTAAGACCTAAATACATGAATTTAGACCGTTCCAGGCCACCATAAAATTCAAAAAAATGGCATCTTTAAAAACGACATAAATTCATGAATTTAGTCCCTTTTTCAGGTTTTTAAGACCTAAATACATGAATTTAGACCGTTCCAGGCCACCATAAAATTCAAAAAATAGTATCTTTAAAAACGACATAAATTCATGAATTTAGACCCTTTTTCAGGTTTTTAAGACCTAAATACATGGATTTAGTCCATTCAAAAAGTACCATTTTTTCAAAAATGGTACTTTTTAAAAACGACATAAATTCATGAATTTGAACCCTTTTTCAGGTTATGAAGACCTAAATTCACAAATTTGGGCGTTTTTAAAAATACCCAATTTTCAAATTTTTCAAAATCTCAAAATTTGAGAATTACAATCGGGCGAAGCCCTAGAACCTTCGGTTCGATTTTCACCCTCGCTTAAATCATGACCGTTCCAGGACACCGAAAAAATCATAAAAGTTAAGAATCTCAAAATTTGAGAATTACAATTTTCACCCCCGCCAAAATCATGACCGTTCTAGGACACCGAAAATTAGTATTTTTAAAAACGTCTTTTAAATCCATTTTTCAGGTTTTTAAAATATATCATGTGACTAAAAATATTTCTTTAAAAATGGAAGAAACAAAAGTGGAAGGAACTTCAGAAATGGAAGGAACCTCAAGAATATATCCTTCGTTATCATATGAACGTAGTTCTACTTTAATGGACATTGAAAAGATTAACATTGAAAAAATGAATAAAGAAAAACACAAAGATAGAGTTAGGTATATGAAAGATAAGGAATCTCAATTATTATTAAGATTAGAGCATTATAAAAAATTAAGAAAGAGATGGACTAAAGTTAAGAATGTAACACAAGGAATTGGCATATTCTTAACAATAAGTTTAGGTGCTTTGACAATTGTTATATCTTCAGGTGTTTTAGTAATTCCAGTAGTTGCTACAGCTTTAACAGGTACGGGTGTTTTTGCAACTTCACTTGTTACAATGTTAGATAAATCTTTAATAACTAAGAAACGAAAATCATTAAAAACTAAGCATTTACATATTAAAGAAGTCTATGATAAACTACATTACTACTTTCAAAGAGTATGTGATGATAATGTTATTACGTTAGATGAGATTGAAAAATTTGATCAAATAGCTAATGAAGTAAATCAAATATCATTTCAATCACAGACAGAAAAAGTTGATGATAAAAATAAAAAGGATGGCAAAATTTCTAGTGATGCTAAAATTTCTAATGAAGAAAATGACAAATTTTTTTTAGAAGAGCTAAAAACTTTAAGCGAAAATTTAAGCAAAACTTTATTAAACAAAACTTTATTAAACAAAACTTAAAACGAGAAAACTTAAAACGAGAAAACTTTAAACGAAAAGATGTCAAACAACAAAGCAATAAAAAAATAATTTGTTCAGTAAAATGTTTTTGCTGTATTCCAATGTTACCACAAAATTCAAATATTATATTTTAAAAATGGATAAAATTAAAGCTGATAATTTTAAAAGAATAAAACAATTAGAAGAGTTAATAAAACAAAAAAATATTATGAAAGAAAATCATCTTCAACATAGAATGATAAAAGCTGGTATTCAATCTGATATGTTTGAAAAAATGCAGCAAACCGAGCAAATAAAAACTGATTTTGAAAAAACTATGAAACCATTTAAAACTCTTGAAAAAGAAAGTACAAATAATGATAAACAAATTGATATAACAGATCCAGAGCACAAAACTATATTAGATGACTATGGATTACTAGAATCAAACATTAATAAGAAATTACCAAAATCTATGCAATTTGAACATTCTATTTCATTTATAGATGGAAAAACAATACCTAGATTTTATCTCGGTCAAAAAGAAATATTTCCACGACCTTTTCGAGGTTTAATTTTTTCACCAGATAAATCTCCTTTTAATTTAGATAGAAATTTTGTTAATCTTTTAAGAGGAGCAGATTTAAATAATTATGCTGTAGAAGATCTCATAAAATATGAAGCTATGTTAGACAGAGTTGGTGCAGTAAAATCTCTTAGACGTTATAAACAATTAGAAAATTTATTATCAACGGGAGTTAAAGTAGGGAAAGGTTTATCTGAAAGACAGAAAACTGAAACAACTGTATTTTTACCAGATGATCCACAAGAATTACTAAATAGATTAAATATTTTAATATCTGCAATAAAAGAAGGACATAATTCTAGTTTCAATGAAATTCATGCTATATTGAAAAGACTGTTAGAAAAGAAGATTCTAAATGAAGAGGATTATAAAAGTATAACCGGACATCTCGGATGTCCTCCAGGGCTTCGCCCGTAGCTGAAATATGTTGTTGTTTTTAATTTTTTATAAAAAAAAATATTTCATAAAAAAATATTTATTTAATTTTTTAAGTTTAAAAATGTGTTCAGCAGATTTAGACAAAATTAATAATCATTTAGAAAATCTAACAGAGATTTTGGGTTCATCAAAATTTAGTACGACATTAAAAATTATAACAACTACTTCATCACACACTTGTAATTTAGAACCCATTCTACATTTGGAACAAAATAAAAATTATCAAATTGCATTGACTAGTTTCTCTACATTTAACACTATTCAAAACGTTATCAAAGATGTGAATGATCAATTTAGATATTCTACTGATAAAGGTAAAACATGGAAAATACTAACTTTTCTTCCTGGTTCTTACGAAGTTGAAACAATATCAAATGAAATTAAGAGACATTTAGGTATACCATTTAAAGATAAGAAACAATTACATTTTGCAGTTGAACCGGCAGTTAATAAATTTTCTCTTACTTTAGACGAAAATCATCAAGTTGATTTTAATCATGATAGATCATTGTCAAAGCTATTAGGATTTAATAAACAAACCTATAGTCAAGGTTATCATTTAGGTGAGAAGATTCCAAAAATAACTGAAATAAATTCAATTGTTGTACATTGTGACATTATTGAAGGAGGATATATAAATGGTAAATTATCAAATTTAATATTCAGTTTTCCAGCTTTTACTGTACCCATTGGTTATAGATTAAATGTAATTCCACAAACATTAATATATTTTCCTATTACAAGAAAAACTATTAACAACATTGGCATTAGAATCACTGATGAGAAAGGACAAGAAATAAATTTTGGAGGTGAAGAGATTATGATAGATCTTTTGGTTCGGGAGGTATAAACTCCCACGCGAAGCTAGAGAAGTTTAATTTTCTTCTTCTTCTTTAAAAACAAATATAAAATAAAAATAAATTTTTTATTAAAAAATGAGTGAACTACCTCCATTAAATAAAAAAAAACTTAAATTTAATCATCATCCAAATTTATCTAATAAAGTTTTGTCAGTTATTTGTGGAAGATCAGGTTGTGGAAAAACGTATCTATTATTTAAAATTTTAACGACTCCAAATTTTTTGGATTATAACAATCTTATAATTTATACAACAACGGCAGAACAACCCGTCTGTCAATTTTTAAAATATGGATTTGAAAATAATCTTAAAAAAACAGCAATTGCTTCATTATTCAAAGAATATGAAAAATCTGAAGATGAAGAAGAAATAAGTTCGTGGTGTGAAGAAGCAGCAAAAAATAATCAGTTAGTAGAATCTAATAAAAATAACCATATAAAGATACAATTAATAGATGATAGTGGTAATATGCAAGATCCTAGTAAACTAGATAAAACAATGAAACATTGTGTAATTTTTGATGATTGTGTTAATGATAGAAATCAGTCAGTTCAGAGAAATTATTTCACAAGAGGTAGACATAATAACTGTAGTGTTTTTTATTTAACACAAAGTATGTATTCATTAGACGGAAGTGTTATTAGAAAGAATGCAAATATATTTATACTATTTGAAATAAATGCAAGAAACTTAAGTGATTTGTTAAGAGATTTATGCGTAAGAAATAAAGATGAATTTAAACAATCGTGTAATAATGCTTGGTCAAAAGATTATGGCTTCATTACAATTAATATTGATAAAAAAATTCATGAAAGAGTTATCGAACAATTGTTCTCTGACTGAAAGTCGATAGAAAATATTTTCGCGGAGTGATAAAAATATACAAATATAGTGTTACAATATTTTTGTATTTTATTTTATATATATATCAAATTTGTCTATCTTAGAAATTAGAAAATTAAAAAGGTTCAGTAGTTATTCCATCAGGTAAAATTTTTCTTTTATCATCAAATGGATCTAATGCTAATTTATGTTCTTCTTTTAAATACAAGTTATGTTTTTTTGAATTAAGTCTATAATTACATGCTGTTTTTATTTCATTATTAAATAATGCATTTTTATAATCTTGAAATGTTATTTGATTAGCCACTGATGCCTTTGAAATTCCTTTTAATGTTTTATGTGTTTTAATATTATTAGTTGTATCATAACAGTAACATTTAGATTTTAAAAATATAGCTTCTGTTATGAAATCTTCATTTCCTTCTAATTCATCTTTTACTTTACATAAATCAGAAGGATGAATGATATCTTTTATTTTATTAATTTCTTCATCAAGTGTAGAATTATACGGTATTGTTAATTCTAAGAAAACAGAATCGGTATCTGTAAAGTGTAATTTATAGTTTTTGCCATAAGCAGGTGCTAAATAATCATATATAAATCTATACATAAATAGTTTAGCTAATTCTAATATAGTGAAACCAATGAAATTAAACTTATCATGTTTTACGCTGATTCGACGTAAATGTACAGCACATAGTTCATCACTAAATCTAGTAGTTCTTTTATATGTAGGTTTCCTTGTTAAATTTTGAAACCTATCTTTATCATAAACTATTTCAATATTTTGTCTATTACGCACATTTTCTTAAGTCTTACCATAAAATGCATTATTCATTAATTTGAAGAACACGTTTCCAAAATCATCTTTATTTCTTTTAGCTATTTTACGTTTTTCAATATTGAACTCTATATAATCTTTTAACCATTTAGATTTTCTATACTCTAGTTTTCGATGTATTTTGGTGAGAATCATTCCATGATCTAAATACCAATCTAGCATTCTTCCTTCAACAACATACTTTCCTTTATTGCTTTGTGTTAACATAAGTTTTTTTGTTGGTCTGTATTTCTTAGGAATTAAAGATTTTTGATAATCTGAAAAATCTTCTATATTAGGAATTTTGTTTTCGGGACAGAAAGGAAAATATTTTGTTTTATCTTTTATTTCATCAGGGTATACTAAATCAACTTCATATATATAACCATGATTATAATTTCCATCATATGTTTTTTGATAATCTAGAATATTACACCATGACATTTCACCTGTTGGTAATTCTTGTATCATGCAGGAAGAATATAAGCTATAAAAATCATAATATAAGAAATAGTTTTCTCTCATGAATTCATCAATTGCATTTTCACGTTCTACTCCTTCTCGTTTCGTTCGAAAAATTTCTAATATTTTTTCTTTTTCTTCTGGAGATAAAGGTTTCATTATTCCATATTCTTGTGGATTTACTTTCTTATTATAACATTTAACATATCTATTACCTAAAACTGATGAAACTCCACCTCTAATTCCAGATTCAAAAAATAATAATTTATCATATGTATTTTCTTTATAATGTTTAAGTTTAACGGACTTTGTCCTAGAGCCATCGGCTTGAACACCAGTATGTTTTAATCCTGCTAACCATGTTAAACCTGGTGTAGAATAACAATAACATGGATCTATTCCGTAATATTCTAAACACATATCACGAAAGTTTTCGAAAAGATCACCTAGTATTAATACATCTATCTGTAGATATTTCATTGTATAATCATACATTGTTTTACAATTTAACTCTCTCCAATTTTTTTCAGCTTCTGCATAATCTTCTTCAGATAATTGTGATTGTTTTAATGTTGATTTAAATTTATTTATTGGAGGAAGTTGTTTTTCTTCCATAATTTTATTCACAGAATTAAAATCAGTCTTCGACTGTGAACCACAGGTTTTATCTCCAGTTATATCAGTCTTCGACTGTGAGCCGCAGGCTATATACTCATACGGAAATATTCCTTTTAAAGGTTTTAAATTATATTTATTTAATATTTTACATTGTTCAGATTTCAAAGTTTTTCCCATAACATCTAATGAATAAGGATTAAAAAATCTAAATGCATCTAAAATTCTAATACAACCTAATTGCATTGAAAAATATTCTTCCTCTGTTTTACATAGTACATTTATTTGTTGTTGTTGTAATTTTTCAGATGAAAATAAATCTTTCATTACTAGATGGAAATCATATTTAGAACCATTGTAGAAATATAGAGGAACAAAGTTATATTTAAATTTATTAGCATTAAGATTACAAGAATTATGTGCTGCACCTCTATATAATCCATTTAGATGATCATGATCTTTTACCTTGACGGCAGAGCCATGGCTTCGCCTATCAAGATATCTACCTTTGCCATTTTTATAATTTTTTGTAAATTCTCTTCCACAGTAATAACATTTTGTTTCATTAATAAAATTTAATTTTTCTTTTTCTGTTAATGGCATCATTGGAATATTTGTTTCAAGCAATTGTGAAAAACGTCCTTGTAATTCTTCTACTTTCTTTGTAAACATTTCTGAACTATCTTCACCATAGTATTGTAAATATTCTGATTTAAATAATTCAGGATAATTTGAATGAATGTACATTCCCCAACATAATGGTTTTTGTTCAAATAAATATTTTTCTTTACTTTGTTCAGCTGAACTTTTTCCAGGTGCACTTTTTTCAGAATTATAATTTTCAGAATCGGGTGAAGCCCTGGAACTTTCCGTTCGATTTTGTGTCATATTAACATTATATGCTTCAAAATCACAATAAATAGTAAAGGGTACTTTATTTTTAAAATACCATTTATTATATTCTAAATAATCATCTTTAGGAAAAGTATTTTGAACTGCTTCGCTTTGTTGACAATTCTCCAAATGTCTATTCATTTCTTCTTTAGTTCTAAAACTTGTCATACATTGAAGACAAGGAAAATTTTTATTATCTGAAGTTTTTGTAAATATAGAAACATCTTTACACAATATAAAATGTCCCTGATAATATAATATATTCGCTTGTGCTGGTTGTTTTGACTGTTCTAGTTTTTCAAATTTATCTTGATATATTTCATGTGTTTCATTAACTTCTTTTGTAATATTAAATGTATTTTGATGATAATTTTGATTTAATATTTGTAGCTGATAAATATATTCTTTATCATATTGTTCTTTATATTGTTGTAGACATTTTTTTAAAGATTCATTTATTTTTTGATTGGTTTCATTTTCTTCATTATTTAATTCTTTATTATTTTCTTCATTTAATTTTTGAATTGTTTCTATCTCATTTTGATATTTATGGTGATATTCTTGTAGCAACATTTTTATTTGTTGTTGATAATCTATTTTACATTTTTGTAAACTTTTATTTAAATTTTCTAATTTTTGTTGATATTCTGAAGATAAAGATGAATATTTGTAATTATAATCATTAGTACGTCCTTTATAATTATTATGATTAATCATTATTGGAGATAGTGTTTTAACAAGTTCAAATTTTTCAGTACATATTATTTTTCCTTGGTAAAAAATATTATGATGCATGTAATTTCCTCTATCATTATATACTATTTCTGATTGACATAAATTTTTATTATTCAAATAAAATTTTTTTGAATCTGAGTAAAGTGGAATAATTTTACCAATAGAAACATAATTCACATTTAATTCAAAAACATTTACTTCTATTAAATTTTTATTCTTTTTATGAAACTTTATTAACCTATTATAATCATATGGAAATTCATCTAAGCCATCAGAAAGATCAAATTCCTTTATGTATTCTTCTTTATTATAATGACTTAGTCTTTCTTTATGATATTCTGCAGGATGTAAATGTGCTATAATACTCCACAGAAAACAATAATCATCTTCATTTTTTATGTTGATTATTTGTGGTGAACTGAAAGGTAAAGAAACATAACTACCACCAGTATTATTTTTATATTTATCAATTACTATTTTCTTAGATAGTATTTTAACAAATCTCCAACCAGATTCACGTAACTGGGCTTATATTATACAATTTTCTAATTTAAGTATCATCGATTCAAATATGGGTTGTATATCATTTACATTATGAATTTCTTGTGAATTTGTAAAATGTCCTTGTATTATTTCTTCAGGAATTCCATCAGGTCCATTTTTTGTATAAAGTACTTCTACATTCATATAACATTTGAAAGATTTCTTAAATATATTATAAAAGTTGGTTAGAATATCAGAAAAAGTTTCATCGGTTTCATTATATTCAAAAGACTGATTAAATAAATATTTTATATCTGTTACGGGCGAAGCCCTAGAACCTTCTGTTTGTAAGGCTTCATCGGTTCGTTCAGCTTCATCAAATTCATCTATTTCGTTAAATTCATCAGTATCGCTAAATAAATATCTTCCATCTGGTACGGGCGAAGCCCTAGAACCTTCGGTTTGTATGGTCTCATCTTCACTATTAAAAACTTTTTTATATTCCGAATGTGAATAATCATCAAACATTTTTTTAACTTTTATATCAGTAGGCAATGTTTCTAGATAGTTTTTATAACTATTTAATTTTAATATATTTCCTTCATCAACTCGTTCTACATTTTGTAAATGCAATTTACTATTTAAATGAGATTGATAACTTCTTTTTGTTTGCAACTTTTTTTTACATAAGACACAATAAAACTTGGTATTTTCCATTTTTTTTATTTTTTTAGAGAAAATTTAAGAAAAAATTTGTGTTTTAATTTTAGATATAAACATTCTAATATCAAGGACTTGAGTGTTATTTTATATTATTATATATTTCACGTTCTTTAGTTATTTTTTTCTTTATCACATTAAGTTTTATCACATTAAGTTTTATCATATTAAGTTTTATCTTATTAAGTTTCATCATATAATGTTTTATCAAAAGATAATTTAAATTTTTTTTCACTAACTATTGATTCATCATCATCATCATCAATTGATTCTTCATCATCATCATAAATTGTTTCTTCATCATCATAAATTACACTTTTTGGGATTGGATGCCCTTCCATGATAGGATGCCATTCTCTTATTGGAATATCTAATTCTAAATTACATCTTTTATCTGATAATAATATAATAGAGAAAAATATTGGTCTTTGATCTCTTTTGGAAAATTTAATAACACCACCATAATCTGAATCACTTTTAGTTTTTGTTAAAGATGATAAAATTTTAAATTGATTAGATGTAAATCCTAATTTAATTTTGTAGACCCCACACATAGTTGTCTAACAGTATCTTCAACTATACCATCATTATTATTTTCAATTGTAAGAAAATGAAATTTAGATAAATTTTTATAATTACTAATATTTTTATAATCTTTTTTACCATTTACACCTTTTTCAGATGTTACAGAATCATCATTATTATCATAAGATTCTCTAAGATCGGGCAAAGCCCTAGAACCTTCAGTTCGTTTATTATGAATATGATTATGGTCATTGTTAATAGTATAAGGTGTAGACCACATATAAATTTTCTCTTGTTGAGCTAAACCATTTATATAAGATTTTAATAAATTAATATTTAAGTTGGAATATAATCCTATATACGTATCATCATCATATCTTTGGGGCATTTCTAATGTTTCTTGTTTATAAATTGTGTCTCTATAATAAACTTGACATAATAATTCTTCATTATGTTTTTTACTCTCTATGTGAATGTTATATTGATTTTGATCGTCAACAAATAATCTAATTTTTTCTTTGGAAAAAGATTTTAATTTTTTAACTAATTCTTTAATATTAATATAATTAATAATTTTAGTTTCTATCCAATCAGTATTACTAATTGGTAACACTGCTCTAATAAATCCATAAACATTATTATGACCTATTATAACCATATTTTCTTTATTTAATTCAACATAAGCTACATCATTATATTTACTTACAATCTCCATAAATTTAATAAATCGATCCCCCGGAAATAAACAATAATTAGTTTCTATAGAAGGTAAACCTTTAGTCTGTTCTCTAAATATTTCGGCTTGTAATTGAAATAAAATATTAACATCTATACATGGATTATTATTATTATTATTATTATCAAAACATTTATTTTCAAATCCCGTTGATCTCGTCGAATAAGAAGAACAGGATGATGCGGGCGAATATAATTTTTTTAAATTTGGATTTTCCATTTTTTTATTTTTATTAGAAAAAATTTTATTTTTTATTTTTATTAGAAAAAATTTTATTTTTTATTTTTATTAGAAAAAATTTTATTTTTTTATTTTTATTAGAAAAAATTTTATTTTTTTATTGTTAAAAAATGATGTTACCAAATGTTGGTGGAGGTGCATATATCCCGAATAATCGTGAATCAGAAATAGAACTAGAAAATTATATAATGAAAACTGGAGACGTTTTATCTGGTCCATTGCATCTTTCTATTCTTCCGCAACAAAATACAGAGTTAACAAATAAACAATATGTTGATACACAAATCAATGATTTAAAGTAAAAATATATAAACGATGTTTTGGTTCCACTGATGAACGAATTAAAGTTGCTTAAACTTAATGACAAATCATTAAACGAAAAATTATTAAAACTTGATAAAAAGGATAGAGAGCTAGAAGCAGATATAGCAAAACTTTTTAAAAAGATTTCTGAACAATCAAAAATTTTAATATTACTTTCAATAAATTTAAAATCTGCTGTAATTAAAAATAAACATCAGATAAAAATGTTAAAAGAACAATTAGAAGATGAAATAGAAAAACTACCTAAAAGAATTTAAAAAAATTTAAAGCAGTTACAAACTACATTCCAAAAAAGTGTTGATGAATTAAGTTCTAAAATTACTCAACAAATGAAAAAGATGAATAGAATAATAAATGAAGTAAACTCACTTAATGAAAAAGTTGATAAAATGAAAACTCTTAAAATCAATTTAGAAAATGAATTAAAGAAAAATTTACAAGAAAACTCTAAAGAAAATAAAGAACAGTTAGATTCTGTTAAAAGACAATTAGATGTTCTTAAAATTAAGTTAAATGCACTTAAAACGGCGTTGAAGATGAATCAGGTGAAAATGCAAGTTAATAGAAAAGAAATTAAAGTACATCACACGCTGCTTGACGCAATAGATAAAGTGCAACAATCAATTAATAAAGTTATCTCGAAGTTGTTGTCCATTCACAAACGTAAATCTTAATCGGAGCGAAGCTCCTCGAGGCTTTAGCCGAACGTAGATATTTTTCCCAAAAGTCAAATTTAATCCTAAAAAATGCCTATAATTTATAAACACAATCTTAAACATTTTGCTTCAAATAATAAAATTGCTCATGAACCATCTCAGAAACCTGTGTACCATTATGATAGTGTAGAAACTGTCGGAACACAAAAGTTCCTAGGCACCGCAGGTGCCGTCCAAAAAGAAGGGGATGGCATCTTTTCTGGTATTGGAAGTATCGTTAACTTAATTAAAAATAATAAAGATTTGATTACATCTGCTGCAAAAGGAGCAGCTGCTATAGGTAGTACAGCTAGTGCAATATCAAATGCTGTTAAATCACAAAACGAATTAAAACAACTAGAAGCTATTCGTAAACTTAGGAATGATTCTGAAGAACTAAAAAATTTAAAAAAACTTTCAGAGGAAACAAAAAACAAAATTGCTAACATAGCTGTGGGGGGTGAAACCTTGAGGAGCGGAGCTCCGTCTAATAGTAAACATAATGAAAATAAAAATAATAAAAAAACAATTGAAGAAATAAGAGGAAATGGCGTGAGTAGCAACCTTCGGTTTAACCAGCAAAGCTGTAGCGGAGCTGGTCTAGCAAAATTCTAAAATATATTTTTTAGTAAAATTTTTTTAGTAAAATTTTTTAGTAAAATTTTTTTTAGTAAAATTATTTAAGTAAAATTTTTTTCTGTCTGTGAGAAAAAACAAAAAGTCAAATTATTTTTTATAAAAATGTCTTCGCTTATCGAAAATAAATTTAGATTAGACGATCCTCCGTTCGTCAGTTACAATCAAAAAAAGAATGACTATATAAGAATGGCTATGAATCCCGGATCTTCCAGTAGAGTAAATACTGGAGGAGATTTAATTTTTGAAGTTGATAATCAGCAGAGTTATTTATATCTACCTGATTCATTTTTACACTGTGAATATTCTTTGTATAGTGATGCCAATTTTACAACACCATTACCAGAAACCGATAATATTGCACTAGAGAATAATTTCTTTCCAAGATTATTTACACAAATGCGTTTAGATGTTGCAACTCAAAATATAGAAACAATAAGTGATTCTCCAGGTGTAATTGATACAATGCTTAGATTTGTAACAATTGGTGAAAATAATAAAAAGCATGAAATCGAAGGTTGGTTTCCTGATACTAATGATGGTATAATTATTGATGATTTAACTCACGCTGGAACAGATGCAGCAGGAATTGCGAAAGATGTAGAAAATATTGCAAAACATTAAAATAAAACAAACAATAGCGCATATAAAGAAAGACGTGAATTTAACAAGAAAAGTAAACAGACAGTTAATTGGTCATTGTCTCCATTATTCGGATATTTAGATTATGATAAAATATCATATCAATTAAAATTTAAATTAATAATTCATCGTACAGCAAATAATGAATTAATCTTTTTTGGTAAGACTGGAAAAAAAGCATATTTAAAAATTGATAGACTTGAATGGTGGATTAAGCATATTACTCCTAGTTTAGAGATTGAAACAGCTATTGCAAAAAGATTAAATACTAACAAACCAATTCCAGTTAATTTTCTAAAGCGTACTGCTAGTTCAGTAACTTTTTCCGAACAAAGATTTAACTGGCATTTTACTAGAACTGCGAATACTCCAAGATATTTATTACTAACATTTCAAAGAAATAATTCTCCAAGTTTTGATAAGAACAATAATATTTTTCATATTAATACAATTCGAAGTTTACAAGTTTCATTAAATCAAACTCGATATCCAATTGATCCATTAAGATTCGATGATACCAATAATCAATTTATGGAAGGATATGATTCTTATCGAAATCTTTGTATAGAATTTGGAGTTGAACCACAATTAACTCCTGAAGATTGGAGACATTTATATCCTGTTTTCTGTTTCGATTTAAGTGCACAATCTGAAGATATTATCAAGACTGGTTGTGATGTAACAATTAATATTGAAAAGAAAGATTCCACAACTTCATTGATGGCTTATGGTTTATTGCTAGAAGATGTAAAATATTCTATTGAAATTCTTAATGGAAAGATGGAAAAGGATAAGTTAATTAAAATTTTTTCATAACTAGAATAGATTAAAAATTCTTAACTTAAAATTTTTCATAACTAGAATAGATTAAAAATTCTTAACTTAAAATTCTTAACTTAAAATTCTTAACTTAAAATTTTCGTAACTTAAAATTTTTTTATTAAAAATGTCGCAAGCGAAAGGTAATAATAATAAAACTGTTGAATTAAAATTACGTAATATTGTTGACAAAAATACCCCTAAAACTATTACTATTAATAAAAAAAGTATTACATAAGTAAACCAATGATAGAGAATATTCAATTACAAGAAGAAAAGAATGGCGGGATTCTCCCATTAATTCCACTAATAATAGGTGGCATAGCAGCTGCAGGAAGTGTTGCAGGTGGGACAGCTGGTATTGTTCAAGCAGTAAATAAAAATAAATCAGAGAAGGCAGCATTAGAAGAACAAAAACGTCATAATAGAGAGTTAGAGAAAGTTGCTAGGGGAGAAGGAATAGTAGATAATTTTATTAGTAAATTAAAATTAGTTGATGAAGGAAAACGAGTTCTTAAAAATATTCTCCACAATGTTGATGATTTAATTGAAATTAAAGAAACTAAAGATGGTTCTGGAATATATCTAAGTCCTAGTATGATAAGGTAATAACCTCAGAACCTTTGGTTCTTTTCGGTAAAACAATTATTTTATTTTATCTTTTAAATTTTTTTTTATCTTTTAAAATGAATTCTAAAAATTCCGAAAATTTAATTAAATTAAAAATTTCTAATTTAGATTTATTGAATTATCTATTAAACAAAAATAAAAACTTAAATTGTAAAATTTATGAAGGTAACGACGACAAACAAAGTTTGGCTACTACCTACGGTGGTGACATACAAAAAACATTAGAAAACTTTCCTGGATTTATTTGGAGTAAATATTCGAAAGAAAAACATCTTCCTGGTCATTCATATACCGGTCCAGGAACTCGATTAGATATAAGACTAGATGAGAATAATAATCCGAAACCAGGTGAAGAACCGATAAATAGAGTAGATGCCGCAGCTTACAGGCATGATTTAGCTTATCGAAATCATGATCTAAGTTCTCGACATGCAGCTGATAAGAAGATGATTCAAGAATTAGATAGTATTCAAAATCCTACATTTAGAGAAAAAATTGAAAGAATGTTTGTAAAGAAAGCTTTACAAGCTAAAATATTATTCGGCCAGGGTTTAAATGAAACTAATAACCCTGAAAGCAACGCTCGAACTAATAACTCTGAGAGCAACGCTCGAACTAATAACTCTGAGAGCAACGCTCGAACCTACGCGTCTGAAATTCATAAGGAATATAGAAGGCCTAAATATTTATTGAAAGTAAAAGTATTTAATAAAGATGATATTTGGAGTGCTGATCTTATTCATATGCCGAATGAAAGGGACTACAAATACGCATTGACCGTTATAGATTTATATACACGATACGCTTGGGTAAAACCTTTAAAAAATAAAAGTGGTCTATCAGTTAAATATGCGTTTGAAGAAATCTTTAAAGAAAGTAATAGAAAGCCAAAAAAATTGTTTGTTGATAAAGGATCGGAATTTTATAACAGAAACGTTCAGCCACTATTTGAAACAGACGAAAGTCATCGCCAAGGCTCAGTTTATTCAACTGAAAATGCAGGAAAAGCTGTAGTGATAGAAAGATTCAATCGGACGTTAAAAAATAAATTATTCAAGAAATTTACTGAGCAAAGAAATCAGAAATGGTTGAAGATATTACCAGGAATTGTAGAAGAGTACAATAATAAAGTTCATTCTGGTATTGAAGAAACTCCAAAGAATGCTTCTGACGACCCTGATCTAGTACGAAAGAAAATATTCGAGAATAATAATTTGAATGAGAGTAATCCGAATTTGCAGAAACTTAAGCCGAAATTTAAAATTGGAGATAGAGTTAGAATATTTAAATATAAGAATAAATTTGAAAAAGGCTTTGTTGGCTATTGGACTAAAGAAATATTTGAAGTTTGCAAAATAAATCAAAGTTATCCGATTACTTATGAAATTAAAGATTTAGATAATGAGGATATCAGAGGTCGTTTTTATCAAAATGAATTACAGAAAACAGAGCTTTAACCTTTAGGTGGCGCTTTAGCTAGCTTCGCTTGAGTTATAGATTGTTTAACTCTAACATAATATCTAGAAATGGTACTCCTTTTTGTAATTTGTACAAAACGTATAAACATAATTGTCCACAATAGGTAGTGCCTGGTGTTTGAATTTGAAACGTATTGTATGTTCCCGTTCCAAGTAATTCTTTTACTTCATTTGTAGGGGGCAAACCGTATGAATCAAAATAATAGTTCTCAGCCTCCGGGCGGTCAAAATAATAGTTCTGCTGATGATTTTTAACGCCTGCTGACCAATGTACACCTTTTTCATTTGACGTATGAAGATTTGTTATGAAATTTACAGTTATTGATGGCCTATTTTTTAGGAATTGTAATTCATCCCTCATCAATATGTGAAAATTCTTTATTCCTAATCGATTAGCAATCTTATTTAAATCGAAATTCGTTGTTGTCTGTGTTCCATATAATTTCAAAAACTCATTTATGTTGCTCATTTTATAATAAAAAAATTTCTTAAGGGACCCCTAGAAGTCAGAAGGGGGGGGTATTGATTTAAAACTGTTCTCTAATGATGTCTTTCCTTACTACTTAGTCAGAAGGGGGTATTGATTTAAAACTGTTCTCTAATGATGTCTTTCTTTACTACTTATTCAATTTTGAAATGATTTAATTTAATCTAAATTTAAACGTTACATTGTTGCATTGTGTTAGTGTTTAACTACATAGAGTTGGTGTTTCGCTCATCTTTTATCAATAGTAATTCATTACTCATCAATATGTGAAAATTCTTTATTCCCAATTGCTTAGCAATCTCATTTAAATCGAAATTTAATGTGGTTTTGTTTGCTGTATATTTTTTGGAAGTCTCTGATGTTTCTCATTTTAAATGGAATAAAATCTATTTCAGAACTTTCTCAAAAGAATTAGCGTGTAGCAGCTGCTAAAATTGTTTCAGCTGATAGGGGTGAAGGAAATCACAGACAATAGCGCATAATGCGAGTTGTGAAATCTCATTCACACTATGAGAACAAAAGAACAAATACAATCTAAACACAATAGACATATGAGAGAGAAGAGAAATGAATGAGCATTTCTCTTCATTTTGGGTTTCCATAACAATCATTCATGCGACATTGCTTTGAATGGAAAAATACACCAACTGTCGCGCCGATGTCAGAAAGTTTGTCGATAAAGCTGTCGACATGGTTCGATAGTTGGTGTATTTTTCCATTAGCGTTCAAGGTCATTCTATTAAAAGCATATGGGAATTATTCTCATTGAAGACAAGCAATTGTTTTAAAGAATGCATGTCATTGTGAATACAATATTCCTGTAACAGACAGGAACGAGAGAGAGAGAGAAAGAAAGAAAGAAGACACGCTGCTCCGTAAAAGTTTAATTGAGATAACGAAGGATATATTCTTGAGGTTCCTTCCACTTTTGTTTCTTCCATTTCTGAAGTTCCTTCCATTTTTGTTCCTTCCATTTCTGAAGTTCCTTCCACTTTTGTTTCTTCCATTTTTAAAGAAATATTTTTAGTCACATGATATATTTTAAAAACCTGAAAGATGGATAAAATTCATGAATTTGAAATTCTCAAATTTGAGATTCTTAACTTTTATGATTTTTCGGTGTCCTGGAACGGTCATGATTTTGGGGGTGAAAATTGTAATTCTCAAATTTGAGATACTCAACTTTTATAATTTTTAGTGTCCTAGAACGGTCATGATTTAAGCAATGAAAATCGAACCGAAGGTTCTAGGGCTTCGCCCGATTGTAATTCTCAAATTTTGAGATTCTTAACTTTTATGATTTTTTCGGTGTCCTGGAACGGTCATGATTTAAGCGAGGGTGAAAATCGAACCGAAGGTTCTAGGGCTTCGCCCGATTGTAATTCTCAAATTTTGAGATTTTGAAAAATTTGAAAATTGGGTATTTTTAAAAACGCCCAAATTTGTGAATTTAGGTCTTCATAACCTGAAAAAGGGTTCAAATTCATGAATTTATGTCGTTTTTAAAAAGTACCATTTTTGAAAAAATGGTACTTTTTGAATGGACTAAATCCATGTATTTAGGTCTTAAAAACCTGAAAAAGGGTCTAAATTCATGAATTTATGTCGTTTTTAAAGATACTATTTTTTGAATTTTATGGTGGCCTGGAACGGTCTAAATTCATGTATTTAGGTCTTAAAAACCTGAAAAAGGGACTAAATTCATGAATTTATGTCGTTTTTAAAGATGCCATTTTTTTGAATTTTATGGTGGCCTGGAACGGTCTAAATTCATGTATTTAGGTCTTAAAAACCTGAAAAAGGGTTCAAATTCATGAATTTATGTCGTTTTTAAAGATACTATTTTTTTGAATTTTATGGTGGCCTGGAACGGTCTTTTGCCCATTACTGTCAGATACGAAAGAAAAATGAAAATGAAAGCATGATGGATTTTCATCTCTCTGCTTGCTTCTTCGTTTCAGCCGTTTACTGTTCGTAATCATTTCATTTGAATAATGTCTCTGAAGAATTTCGTCGAACTCACTCACATGTTTCCGCTTTATCATCATAACAGAGTAACGTTCTGTTATTCTTTTATTTTCATTCCTTATGAAGAGTTGTTTTATACGAGTAGGTCCATGTGCGTTACTGTGCACGAATAAATTCTCTCTGGCGGATTTCTTATAAAATTCAAAATGTGGATGATCGTGGGTATTCAGTGTAACTGAGAAATTCAAAAGACTCTCTGTTGTTTTCGTTTCTAGGGAGCTCGATTTCAAATTTCATGCATGGATATTGATCGTTCAAAAAATCTCGACAGTTGCATTGCCTCTTCTTTGTCGGTGAGGAGAGCAAAACAGTCATCTACATCTTTTAAAAAGAGGCGTGTAATTTATCATTCGCAAAGCTGATCTTTCAATGACATCCATAAACACGATTGTCATAAATCCTGATAGCGGAGAACCCACTGAAAGTCCTTTGATTTGTTGGAATACCTTCCCATTGAACTCGAAGAACGTGTTATTTAGAGTTACTGTGAGTAGAAGTTCGATCTGGTTAATGCGTATTCCTTTCAGTTCGGTTATGCTATTTTGCTCTAATTTCTCAATGATCACATCTATAGCATCGTTGATAGGGATGCTGATGTACATGCTCACGACATCATAACTGCATGGAAAATAATGTCTAGTATAATTTAAGTTTTTTTGATACTTTCAATTAACTCTTCACTCAATTTAAGGTGTGCCGTGATTTGTTTCAGCAATGGTGATGACAGTTTTGATAGGAGCCATGACATTTTAGACGTGGGTTCCATTGATGTCGGAAACATTGGGTCGAATTTTCAAGTCTGCATCATTTTGTGTGTTTTAATCAAATTATAAAAATGTGGTATACTCGAATTTTTTGTCACATAACTTCGTTTGACTGTGTTTGGGTAGTGATTTTCGTCTGCTACATTCTTCCATGCACTGTTGATCTTCTTTTCGATTGTTTGGACAGTAATATGGTTGATTGGTCTATATGTCGTCGTATCTAATAAATGCTTCATACCTGTTTCTATATAGGCTTCACTTTGAGTAACACAGAATTCTGAACCTTTGTCTGAGGGTAGATTCGTTAATTGCTTTTGTTCCACTTGTTTCAGAGTTGCTTTTTCCGAAGTTATAAGACACATTTCTATTCCTCCTTTTCCATACTGAGGCTTGTTGAAATAGTTTTATATACACTTTACTAGATTTCTTATCTACTCCTTTTCTTCATGTGTTACTGTTGAATATGTCTATTTCTAGCCAATGTTACTAAAAATGCTACATCTTGACATGCTCTAGTGACTTTTACTGTTCTTTTTGATTTTCTATTTTCCCTTACTTTTCTATTTTAAAAATGTTACTTGTCTAAAAATTTAGCATTTTCTATGTTAATTCATTGACATAGATTTAAGTAAATTATAACATCATTAAAACATTGGATCTTCCTCAACCATTAAATATTTAGCATTACTGTGTCATTAAAGATCAAAATATGATGCTTCCACGTTATGTCTTTGGTTTGAATAAGAGAAGCCGGTTCCAGATGGCCTCGGAGATTTGATTACACAAATTAAATGTTTGACCGTCATTGAGTTGAATAGATATTTCAATGCGTTTAGCCACAATCACAGATGCTAGCATGCCAGGTGTTTAACTCTAACTTTGCTTCTATCTAGATATTTAACAAAATTTAATGACAGTCTTTTGATATTTGTGTCTTTATATTGAGAATATCCTATTGAACTTTTGATTTTCATATTCATTCATTTTCAGTTAATATCGGAGAGTTTTACAAGAGGAGCCATATTTTTTCATAATGATGCAACCTGTCGTTTCAAACATAGAGCCGCAATCGTGGTTGCTACAAATCCGTGGTGAGTATTCAGGAGTATTTCATAGCTTCATAATGCAGAACTGCCAGTCAGGTGGCATGTAGATGATTAAGGAGATTGACTGAAAATGGGAACATAAACTAGACTAAAAAGTTTAATTCTTGTAGATCAAAGATTATTTGACTTCGCTATATCCATGATATTTTACAAGTAGCCTGGTTAAGTGAGCATTTGCACCAATCTACTAACTGAGCACCAGCCAGTTGATAGTCTTGTGGGGGAGAGATGATGTGGATGTATATAGAATCACAAATTGGGAATCATAAAATGCATGTAATTGTTACCTTGCACTTAATAGCTATCAATGAATATGCGACAAAGGTGAATAAAGGTCTGTTTATACTTCCTCTACAGAGTTTACATATCTGTAGAGTTCTTATCGCAATATATGCAGACTTATTGATTTGCAGAGCTCTGCAGACGTCTAAACATGATTGTTGATTACCATCTGTAGAGCACGCCCTTTATACTTCCTGCATATGCACGTAGCATTCAGAAATTTGACGTAAAGAGAAAACATCAGAGGGAAGATATTCCATGACGAGGCGTATGAGCGCATGTTCATGACCGTGCATCAACTGGCACTCTCGACGACATTGTGTACTTTCCGTCCTTACGTATGCGTAAGTATTATCTATTTTCTAGTTGTCACTCTGCCATTGGCGGCCGAGTTCTGATCTCAACTGATGTTCGAAAGACTAAATTAAATTTAATCAAATTTGCTGATTAATTTAACGTGATTTTGCTTATGATTAATGATTGATTAAATTTTCAAAGCCTTGATTATAATTGAGATTAATGATTAAACTAAATTTCAATGACGTGATTATGATTAGCCTCAAAAAGTTAATTGACTAGGATTTTGATTAATTGAATGATTGATTAATCCAGATCTAGTATGAACCCCCATTAAGATCAATTACAAATTGTAGAAGATTTGAGGATGCTTATGGTGGGCAAAATAGAGTTCAGACGAACTGTTGTTCTACATAATGGAACAGATATCCAGCACTTGGCAGCCGCTGTGGAATAACACCGATGATGGTTGTCTCATCACAGAGTTTGCTGATCGCAGCTATGGGCCTTCCAGTTGATAAATCAGAACAGAGTTGGAACCAGCCCGGGCTCGGCCCGGTCTGAGACTAGATTGTGATGTCATCTATGACAGTATATATAAGATTATAGCAGTTTATATTTAGCATTGTGATACTACGGTGCAGTATATCTACATATACACGAAGAACTCATTGACTGTATCTGATTCCATGCATCGTCTAATGTAATACTCAGTGACAAAAAGAATGAAACAAGTCCTGATATGAATACTTATGACTTAAACTTGGTTGTACTGTACGTTTGTTTGTTGTTTTTAAAAGGAGAACTCGAATGCTTTACTCAAAAACATTTAATTTGATACTCATGATTTTATCAACTTAAGTTAGAAACGGGTGTGACACCGCGAGCATCCAAACAGGCATCGATGCGTGAGGGCATGGATGAGCACAGTCGCTGGATGAATGCCAGGTCTAAGAGGTTCCACTGTTCGATCAGTCTGTCGGCCAACATCTTCAAAGACACTGGTGGGTGGTTGTACCTCTCCCTCACTCTGCGACCAAGTTCATCCCAGCAGTGCTCGACGGGGGAGAGGTCGGGAGAACGTGAGGGCCATTCCAAGCAAGGTTGGGATTCCACTGCTTGCTATCCTGTTAGAGACCACTGAAGCGCGATGGGGCCTTGTGTTGTCATCCTGAAAAATCAATTGATTCGATGTAACTGCTGGAACCACGACCGGTGTCACGATCTCGTCGGCATATCACTGTCCTGTCAATGTTCCTTTCACTACGATTGCTGGTGTTTTTCCATTGTGCCAGATACCGGCCCAAACCATGATACTACCGCCGCCGCACCGGTCGTGTTCTTTGACGCAACATGGAGCAAATCGTTCACTTGGCAAGCGATGAATAGGGATCCGACCATCGTTGAAATCGAGAGTAAACCTCGATTCATCAGTCCAGAGCACACATTCCCACGACTGTCACTCCACGACTGATGACCTTGACACCACGTCACTCGTCTCCTTCGATGTTCCAGGCTCAGCGGAATTCTCACAGCGAGTCGTCGAGACTGTATACCAGCTTCTCGCAATCTTCGATATGCAGTTCGAACGCTACAGGCAACGTTCCCAGCAACCTTCCAGTACATAATTAGCTTCGGGACGGACACAAATCTGTTTCTTTTAGCAGCTAAAACTAAGCGTGCATCTGTCCGCTTGGATGATACCCTTGGTCTTCCTGATCCGTTCTTCTTTTCCACATTTCCTTCTGCTTTCCAACGACACCACCACCTCCATACAACGACCCTTGAAATTTTCAATTCTTTCGCAACAGTTGTAGAACTTTGCCACAACGCATCATCCCAATTGCCATTCCTCTGGTAAAGTTATCGTGCGCCATTTCATAAGTCAAATCTGGTCAGCAGTAGGTGGTGATTCTGTTCAACTTCTAGCTGTTACTGTGATCAATATCAAATTTTGAAATTTGATGATCCTATATCATTTCCCTTATCATATGGAGTTCAATGGTGATACATAGAAAGCGAGATATCATCTCAAACCATAGAAAAAAATGAAACAAACTTCCATTCAAGTCAATGATAGTTGGTTTCATTATTTATGTCAGTGAGTATATATTTTGCTTATAGTCACTTTGTTAATATCCTATTGTACGTATCAAATGCATCAAGTGTCCAATAAAGGGGGCTTAAAGATTAATTCTTTTTAATTTGATTTAATCTATTGCCGGATTTATTGCAATTTCAAACCAGCAGTAACCAATCATTTTGTAAACTAGGGTCTGGATGGTAGCTAGCTATCAATTCAAGTCAAGTTAGCGTTAATTGATTTAAATAAGAATCACAAAGTAATCTAAATACGCAAATTATAGTAGAAAGCAATCGCATAATCGAGACAAGGCCATGTAATGTAAGGATAGTGGAGTATTAAGGCTTCGGACAGGATTCGTTGCAGCTGGACTTTAGCTATATGCGAATATATACAGGGTGGCAATAAAGTTACCATACAGTTAATGTTAAAATAGAGATATTGTTATAATTCTATATTATTGCATTATTTCTGCTAATAAACATAAGTAAAACAGTATAAGCTAAGCTCATGATATCGATTAAGTGATAGCACAATGAGCTAAGCTCATGATAACACAACTCTCTTCACCTACTTACTTAAAGCCGTAGCTTAGAAAGTGTACAATCAGAATTTGAATCATGCCTCGTAAACTTTCTTTGCAAGAGCGCATACTTGTTGTTAAAACTTATTGGAAGACAGGAAATGCCCAGGAAGTAATTCGTCAATGGTCAAATACATACGAAACCTCTCCACCTGCGCGTGCAGCTATTTACGATCTCCGAGATAAATTTGATGCACTTGGAACAGTAGCAGATGCCCCTCGCTCTGGCCGTCCCGCAACAGTGGTTAATGAAGAAAACGAAATGCTTGTCGCCCAAGCTATTGCTGAATGCCCCCAGAAATCAGCAAGACGGTGCAGCATTGAACTTAATATCAATAGGCGATCCGTTCAGATGTTACTACATAAACTGAAATACAAGCCTTACATTCCTCGCCTCATACATGCACTTATCGGTGATGACGGAGACCGTCGTATGCAATTTTGTGAGTTATTTCAGAACCAGTGTACCGAAACGCCTGATCTACTGGACAAAATAGTTTGGTCTGATGAGGCCCAATTTAAATTATCGGGCCACGTTAATAGACATAATTGCATATACTGGAGCTCTCAAAATAATCATGTAACTATTGAGAAGCAGCTCAATCAGCCAGGTATTACAGTATGGGCTGGATTATCGTCTTCGGGCATTGTCGGTCCTGTCTTTTTTGAAGGTACTGTCACTGGAGCAATGTACTTGGAGACCTTACAGACTGCTGTTGTTCCTATTCTAAAGCAACGAGAAGATTTCCACGAAATGTATTTTCAACAGGACGGGGCACCACCCCACTACGCGACTACTGTACGCAATTATCTCGACGAAACATTTGAAGGTAGATGGATAGGCCGACGTGGTCCCATTGATTGGCCTGCGCGGTCTCCCGACCTCACGCCCCTCGATTTCTTCCTTTGGGGTGTAGTCAAGGATCGGGTTTATAGCAGGACGCCGAGAAGTATTGATGACCTTCGAGCATACATTACAGATGCACTTGCTGACATTGATAGAAATAAAGATTTATGTCAGAAAATTTGCAGAAGTGTCCTTACCCGATGTACTGAATGTATCGAAGCAGACGGTCTTCAATTTGAACAATTCCACTGATTTTTTAGTTTTATTCATGTTTGTGATCTTCAATTTGTAATTATACTGTTTTACTTATGTTTATTAGCAGAAATAATGCAATAATATAGAATTATAACAATATCTCTATTTTAACATTAACTGTATGGTAACTTTATTGCCACCCTGTATAATCATCTTCAACTCCCACAGTAAAATCAACGCAAGTCATCGTGATACGTAGACAATGTAGTGACTTCGAATTCTGGTAAAGTGGTGATGAGTGACATCGGGTTTTAAAATATTAGAGTCTTCAATTTAGGAACACACAATTAGCCACTACTACTTTGTTACTGGTGACCGTTCTTTTATGGTGACAGGATCTCAGACTTGGAATGATCTCCTTTGTCATTTGGGTCATACTATGATTCTCTGTCTATATTCAAGAGACGTACGTCTTAAGGAGTAACTGCATGCAAATCTTCTCTCTTGAATTATTACATAAATTCTTTTTTTTCATAGTTCAGTGGTCTAGAAGCCATGTGTAGCTATATGCCACTTAAATAAAACTCTATTTGACTTGACATACATGTACAATGTACTGTACACTGTATTCATACTGCATGCTGAGAAACACGAAACAAGAAAAAATTGACAACATAGATTATCTAGTCACATTATGCTGAACCTGAGTGAATCCTAAATCACATGATACCAATTCAAATTCGAAAGATGGACCATATGAATGAATAGTCAATTCATAAAGATATTCCACATTTATTTTATTTTATGCTGTAGGATATCCGTGTCTTTGTCGAAGGAGAATCTTCAACAGATGACTTTTCGAAAATTGAATTTGTAAAAAATACGAAACTGGTCACATAAAGTACTGAAGTTCCAGCAAGAAAAATTGATTCCATTGCAAATAGCAAGTGAATGAATGGGGCTATATCAGTAGTATCTATAAGCGACCCATACTGAAAAATCATAAATAGAAATATAATATCATTATATATAGAAATATTACATAAATATTGATATGCGCGCTTTTGGCTCCACTGTCAGGGTTAAGGTACTCTCTAGGATTCTATATTCCATTGAATTATGTGGAATATTACTGTGCTTACTTTGAATAATTTTATATCGGAGATATGCTGCATTTATGATATGTGAATAAGGTTCATAATCCATAAGTCAATCTTAACTCGATCACACACTGTACAAAACGCTTCTAATTAATTGAAATGCTGTTACTGTTAGAGTCATTATTGGCCTTCACCAAAATAGTGAATATAAGCATGATGCAGGACTCAACCTGAAGATGAATCATCGCGAAATAAATTTTTTGGACTTGTCCACGATCGAATAATGTCCACAAATGATAAAGGATGCCAAGGTGGCATCACTCAAGTTCGTGATCAGCATGCCAGAAAATGATAGAAAATGCAAAAACGTCGTGGGAACTCTCATACAGGGTTCTGTTAATAATCCCCATTTATCTGACAAGATTATTATAGTGATCAAGCCGAAGGCGAAACGTTTGTGATATTCCTTTGATGACTTCGACTTTACTTACTATATTCTCAGTTGAAGACTTGTTCCTTTTTGATTTCTTGCACTAAATTACAGGTTAAACTGTGTCATAGAAGATTTTCAATAATAAGTTATCTGATAATATTCCCTGCGGAAAAAGCATTATCGGTACTGGATTGTGATTGGTTGTTCTGCCCGTGAATGTATGCGTTTGTACGAGTACATTGCAATTTGTTCTCGTATTGCATTGCAAGCTATGTTTGCAAATCAGTTTAATGTCATCAGAACTTTTATGCCTGTATGTATTGTATTTGAAATTGAGGATCATAGGTCATGGCGAGATACTAAACAGTTTGTCAAAGATATTTCAAAAGACAGAGTTGTTGAATTTATCGTATGACACAAATTTTCAAAAAAAAATTGAGCGCAAACTTAACTTTCCGTACGTTGTTTATTTGATTTAAAGTATTAGATTCACTCATTCTATTGAAATGTAACCTCCTCCGATAGCTTTGATAGCAAAGTGAAAATCTGTCGACAGAAATACTTCTTTTGTCCTAGGTGTGTCGATAAATGGCGTTCGCTGACAATAGCAGATATAGTGTACTCGCATGTCTTCCCATTTTGTTTATCGGTGCTATTTTACATAGCCCAATTGATTATTGTATAATTGCTTGGATTGTGTGACACCCATCGATCGCGCATATCTCGTACACAAGATATTACTTCTACAATTAAATTTAGACAGTCTTGAATTTGAGTTTCATAGCCGTAGGGAGGAATCTGATAATTAATGCGAAAAAAATTTGCTTAAATTGTTGCGACTCTCGAATGACTTGCACTTAGTCAGATAACACTTCAGACAAAGTACCACTGTGAATTTGAATTTTCCATTAGATCTACCCAAATGAGGAATAAGTCCTTAAGTCCTATAGCATCACATCCCGACAGATCAGGTCTGATTTATTAAGATTTCAGTAAAACTGAACTTTTTTAATATTCAATAGTAGCAGAGTAACTTCAAATCTGAATTTCTGTATTTAGCAACACGAAAGAAAAAGATAATTGAAGCTAGCGATTTTGGAGTAACATGGGTGTCAAAATAGAAAGAATTATCATTATAGAAGGAATTCTTGTTTTGAAAAACTGGTCCGGAGTTCTTGATTATTCATGTTAAATTAATTACTGAATAATTCGCTTAGAAAAATTTGAATGCAGTCAGGAGTTCTCAATAATTCGCTTTAAATCAATAGCTTAATAATTCGCTTTGAAAACCCTGAATATAGTCGGGAGATCATAGTAATTTGTACACAGGCACGGCGGAATCGGTGGGGGTCACCGGGGTCCAAGGGCCCTTCCCCTAAAAAATTCAACAACTTTTCATGCCCTTCTCCCATAATGTAATTGATGTTCAACATTTTCAGACATCTCATTAATTTGACAGAGCCAGTCATCTGCCATCATTTGCAGAATGGAATCTCAACACAATCCACGACCGATTCACCAGAATTCTTCCATCTACAATTCTGTGAGCTCATAGATTTGTATTTCCTTGAACTAGGTCGCCGTTGCAATCAGGCGAAACATTCTGTCTTAGTAGAAATTGAGAAACTACTCTTATCATCTTGCAACGGCTCAACGAATGGGAGCTATCTGAAGCACTTATGAAATTATTTGAAAACGATGTTAATTGTGAGAATTTGACGTAAGCTTGACGTAATTTAACAGGAGCTAGCAATATTTGGTTCGAAGCGAGACTACGAATGTGAAGAAGGTTACTTCAATGAACACTATATCATGTCCCTTCGCCGATCACGAAACCATAAAGACAATATTACCCAAAAATTTATACACTCCTTCACATTTACTTACTTGCACCACTTGCTACTTCGTCAGGTGAAAGAATTACGTTTTCATCCTAGCGAAGACTAGACTTATATAAGAAGCCGAATGTCGCAAAAAGATACAACAGTTTACTTCTACTAAACATCCATAAACAAAGAACAGACAATCTCAACTCAACAGACATCATGAAACAATTCATTCAAGACCACCACGGCGACTAAGTTTTTTTTGAAAGTTTTTACTGATTGTATTTTGATTGGCCAATGGACTGTATTCAATGGCATTATGAACTTTCATGACAGAGTGTTTTATTTGAGTATGGTTCTGCTTCGAAGTCGGAATCTGCATGCTTGATAAATGAAACCTCGCGCAATAATTTTCAAGAAAAGTCTAATTAATTTGAATGTACGGAATTTTTAAATGGCTACACCCTGCGTACTTGATACGCATAAACTTTCCGATTAATTTGATTAACTGATGTTTCTTAAAGCTTATTCAACTAATAGAGCCTACGCGCCTGACATGGCATATGACACACATGTATTTACGCACACCCAGATTTTATTTTCAATGTCAGCAGCATTTTAGAATATATCCCATAGTTATACTATGTTGAAAACTCAGGCATAAAAAGTGCCTTTCTGATTTGGTGCCCTGACCCTTTCATTGTATCCCACCGTACCTGTTTGTACACTGGTATTTTCAGTGAGTTGATCATAGAGTAAGTACCTATTCCATAGAGTTGATGTATGAACATCGAAAGAGAATTTATCTTATAATTTGATAACAATTATTGAAGCAAATTACTACAATAATTAGCGGATTCCGTATACCTCATTAAATTCACGTTCACTAATAAAATTCATTATTAACGTTCACTGGAGATTACGGAGACTTTTATTTCAGTGTATGTATCCTATTCTCCTTCGACACAGACATCCCATCCCATAATGTAAAATGAAATGAATGTGGAATATCTTTATATGAATTGACTTTTCATTCAGATCGTCCATCTTTCGAATTTGAATTGGTGTTATGTGATTCAGGATTAACTATAGGTCAGCGCAGTATGACAAGATGATGTATGTTGTCACTTTTTTCAGTTTCGTGTTTCTCAGCATATACATGTAAGTTTAATATACTACTTATAAAGTACTCACCACAGTGATTTGATGAGCTCACGAGTCACGCACAGACATTCCATATAAGTTTGGGTCATTGCTGCCACGAAAAGATCTTTACTAGGTGAATATTTGATTTGTCTTCGAAGTTTTTGGTTTTTGGTTTTTGACCAAAAAACAATGGTCAGTTTTTTTAATCTTTGCAAGTTGTATTTCTAATTCAAAATGGTGTAAAATACTCAAGGATGCCTAAGTGGCATCACTCGGATTCGTGATCGGCATACCTGAAAATGGTAGAAACTGCAAAAACGTCATGAGAAATCGCTATTTATCTGCCGCACTATAAACAGCGAAGAAGTGAGCCAAAAAAAATAGCTGACATGGACTATTTTTGACGCAAGAATCCTCAGCGATTTCATGTCAGACTTGATGAAAAGTAACTATAAGTGCGACCGAAGACAACTGAAGTCTGTTATACCTCAGACCACTAAAAACTATTCGACTTATTGGTGCAGCGCGGTTCCAATTGGAAATAATACCCTTAGAGGCTTTATGAAACAAATTTGCAAGACATCTGGTGCTGAGAGACATAAAACAAACCACAGCTGCAGGGCGACATGCACAACCAGACTGTACGAATCCGGTTGTGATAACCACGGCATAATGAGAAGAACTGACCATAGATCTGGTGACGGACTCAAACCGCATAAAAGAGTGGATGAAATTCATGATTTCAAATCGACAACAGGCCGGGGTCACTTAATCTCAATGTAAACAAAACAAAAAAAGAACTCATATCGACAGCGTCAAACATATTCAACTTCAATACAGGATGTGTGGTGCATCATTATCAAAGCTCAAATAGTGCTTTCTGTGCTTTTCGTATTTTTACGAGTATATGAAGTTTGTGAAGTTTTCAGTATTTTCAATTATTTCTTTATTGTGGTTGCGATTTCATAGCTTTTAGTAGTCACCAACATTGATATCTGATTGCACTAAAATCATCCTTGAACTCCTTGTAGTATTTCGATATCTCAACACCTCATTAACCTCAATTATAGAAATATACATGTATAATACTCCTATGAATTTTAATTTACTTCTTATTAGCTGATATAACCGCATAAAGTATGTATTATATGTAAATAAAGCACAACAAATGGTCAATGAAAGCTGAACAAGGTATAAAGATCAGCTGATTGACAAGGGACTATGTATCAAACACAATGTATGTCGATGATAATCTCTTGCAAATGTAATGATTTGATGGCTATGGGATGAACCGCAGAATAGTCCGCAGTTCAATGAGTAGACTTCCCTTGGAAAAGCACTGTTATTGTTCAATAAAAATAGCAATAATCTGTGCTGGAAAATTCTTTGGTGTTATTTGTGTTGCACACAAGATATAATTCACAAACATAAATAATTTACAGATTGCAAGTCATTTCTTGAAATATGCAGCACACCTATCTTTTTTCATCTGCACATTCGCACGGCAAGTCAAGTTAGAGTTACATCTCATTCAAAATTCATAACGATTATCATGACTACATACATTAGAAACAATTAGATCAGGCATATAAATACATGTACATCAGCAACATAGACATACAGACATTCAAAAAACTATGTCACTGGCTTGGCCAACCTTACATCACAAAACTATGAACTATGAAATTCTATGCAAATAGAGGCTAGAGACTATTCGTCAGAACATCCTGGCCCCCTTGGACCGATCACGGATCGTCCAAATGTCATCATTATCATTGTCTCACTTTTCATCAATACACAGACAAGAATCATCTTTTTCGAGAAGATGCAGCTTCTGCATTGGTCGAGTTAGGAATCCTTTCTCTGTTTTCAACCGGAAAGTTCTTGCAAGACCGTCTTTTCCTTTGATCACTTCTGTTATTCTTCCCAGGGACCATTGTGGACGAGATATCTCATCTTCTGCAATTAGGCAAACGTCACCGACTTGAGGTGTCTCCTGTTCTGTCAACCATCGCTTTCGAGGCATTAGTGTTGGTAAATATTCAGTTGACCATCTTTTCCAGAAATGATTCAGGACATTTTGAAGATGTTTGTATCGCTTGTTGATGGACACTGGAATATTCCGATCATTCAAAACAGGGAAATTCTTCAGGGTGCGTCCAAAAGCCAAGTGTGCGGGAGTTATCGGCTGAAGGTTCATTGGATCGCTGCTCAGGTAAGTCAGTGGCCTTTGGTTGAGTGAAGCTTCAATGTCTGTTAGCAAGGTATTCAATTCAGAATAGCCGAGGCTTGCATGTCCCAAAACTTTGCGAAGTGGCTCCTTCAGAGAACGATTAATTCTTTCGTAGAATCCACCACGATTAGGGCTTCTTTCTGTAATGAATTTCCATTTGATACTACTATATGCAAGGAACTTGTTGATATCTTCACTTTTCAGATCAATTTTGGCATTGTGAGCTGTCGAAAATCGAAGTATTTTATCGGGCTTTTTTTGAACGTAGTCTGATTGTCACTAAATATAGTGCTGTACCATCCCCGTCGATTCATCATTCTTCTCAATGCTGTCAAGAATTCTTCCGTGGTCATATCATTCGTTAATTCAAAATGGACCATTCTACTGTGTGCGCAGGTAAAAATACAAATGTAAGCCTTTTGAGTGATTCTTTTTTCGTGTGATTTCAGATAAATTATCCCAGTGAAATCAAGTCCAATCTCGAAAAATGCCGGAGAAACACATACTCGCTCTTCTGGAAGAATTCCCATTTTTTGATGCAGGGGTTTCGTGTTTGCGTGTTTACAGATCAGGGATTTTTTAATCGCTTTTCGAACTTCTTCTCTTATATGAACAATGTGGAACCTTTGTCGTAACAATGCTATGGTTGTATCCTGCGGACAATGACAGTTGCTAGTGTGAACATAAAGAATCAATTTCTCAATTAAGGGATCTTTGTTTGGGAGAATTATTGGATGCTGTGTTTCTTTGGGTAAATCAGACATTGACAATCGATTTCCTCCAACAATTAGACGGCCTGAATCATCCCAATGAGGATCGTGGGCAATAATGCTTGACCGTCTAGACACTGATTTTCCGGATTCCAATAGGGTATATTCATCTTGAAATTTGATTTGTTGAATTCTTCTTAGCAAGAAGTTTTCTGCTTCCAATATCAAAACTGAACAAAATGTTCGTGCAGGCCAGGTTCAATATCCGAGATTGGTTTAAAGCATTTATTGAACCTGGCCTGCACGAACATTTTGTTCAGTTTTAATAACAAACTTTATCATCAGGTGGACGGTATGGCCATGGGCTCAAACCTTGGCCCTACCATGGCTGCTTTTGCGCTAGACATGATAAAGTAAATTTCATAAGTACGAAGGCAAATTGCCTTTCTTTTATCGTCGTTATGTGGACGATTGCTTCGTCATAGTCAGAGACAGAAGCGAATAATGTGGATGATGACATCCAATTTACTATTGAGGAGAGTAAGAACAACAGTATTACATTTCTGGATACTGAGGTCACTCTTCAGTCTGAAGAATTTCATATCGATTTCCACATGAAATCTACTAACACAGGAGTATACTCCATATTTCGCTTATGCTCCCGAGAAGTACAAAATGGCAGCAATTCGATCATTGTTGTCTTATGCGTTCAAGATTTGTTCAAATTGGGATCTTTATCAGTCTGCTGCTGACAAAATTATTGAGATTTTCAAAGATAACGGTTTTCCTGATGATAAACTATTCAAAATAAAGCAACAAATTGAGCAGAAAATTTGTGTGCAGACAAGGGTCAAAACTGAATCAAAATCGGAAAATGATAAAAAAATCATTTACTGGTCACTTCCGTTCATTCAAGAAGGCTCTAAAGAATTGAATAGCAGGATCCACAAAATTAACCAAAGTCTCTCTGAAGCTGTTATTAAACCCGCTTATAAAACTTCCGAGCTCAGAGATTTTTTTCAAAATAAAGATAAGATTGCATGTGGCTTGAAATTACACATAGTCTGCAATTATGCCTGTGACCGCTGTTCGATGCGGTACATCGGTGCCACCACTAGGCACTTTAACACTCGCATTAGTGAGCACCTTAGAGGCTACCTAACTCACACTGAAGTTTCGATGCACGAGCATGCACCGAAACAAGATAACTTTTCTATCTTGGGTTACTACAAATTTCCGTTCATTCTCGAATCAATTTTGATAGCTAACAATTTTGATTCTGACTGCCTTGCGAATGAACGGAACGGATCGTTTCCACTATTACTTAGATTGTGACGTAGAGTGTTTATGACACCGGTTGACATGTGACAAGTGACGTATTCGATTTGGTGACGCAATGTTGTATGAAAATGACTTGTACGCAATTTTGTGACTCTTTTGTAACCGCTGAAGATGATGTAAATATACATCGAAACTAGTTCAGAACATGCAATTCTTTTTGCTGTACATTGAAAGGATATATATATAATTAGAATGTAAGTTAGATCAAAGATTTATTGCCATTACTCCAAGTTTGACGATAAAAAAATGGTCATCGATCATCAGATGTCAATAAATGAATGGACACATACTTAGGTAGCTAAATCATGGTTACTTGATTAGAAAACAGTGAACTATGATGTTGGGGGTCTGAAACTAGACAACAGATATTTTCTGCGGTGTCTACACTTAGACATCATTTCACTTTTTTATTTATAAGAATGTCTGACTTTGATGTTATGATGTAGAATTTTTCTGTTAAGCACAGATTGCAGAAATGACTGCCACAAAAATACGGATTGGTCTGTTGCACGATACTCCATTTAATGCTGTATGGTGATCTTTGACTTTTGAGGGACCAGATGTACGTTGACAATGAGGTTTCGTTCTTATACCGGACGTTGTTGAATGACTTTTTGTGGTTGTTATATCTTGCTTTGAATTCACCTTCACACATACCATAATATACCTTTCAGTCACTTGAACCAGATGAAACAGTCGCTTTATAAACCAAACATTTTGACAAGCAACTACCTGAAAGTGGACATTCGTTTTTATTTCTGCAGTTGCATGTTGATTTTTCAGTATATTGATTTTCGCTTGTTTTTGTTGTTTTGTTAAGAATTTTCGTGTTATGACTTTTGATGATATTTTCCATGTTGGTTACACAACTGTAGCTTAGCTTTATGTTATTTCTATTGAATAGGCTGTGATATTTGTGGTGAGGAGGGAAATGTTTTTTCGTAAGTAATAGAAACTGTTTGCCAACATTGGTTTTCATATTAGCACTGAAAAAAAAAATATATATATATATATATATATATATGAAAATATATATATTGATGCCGTGTCCAATTATGCCGTAATTGGAGAATACCGGAACGAGATCAAAGAGATTGGAGAAAATCAGAGGAATATAGTGCTCGTTATATGAATAGCTTTAATAGGTCGCATTATTTTGATAGGAAATCAGCCTTCTATGATCAAAAGATATTTCCTAGAACATTTTGCCAACATAACATTCCTAACAACATTATATATACATCTCTATGTAAACATTAGACATGATATGAAATTGTACTGTACTTCAAAAATATAATCATTAATCCCTTGAGAAGGCCACGAAAAAGGACTGAAACCGGTCGGGATTTATATCCTTAGTTTTGATTGCCTTCCTTCGGGTTATTATTTTCATATACGAGTATGTATTGCCATTTTTGGATTTCCCCTTTTCTAATTATATATATATTCATAAAACTAAGACAAGGTCAATAATGAAATGTATTGAATAGCTTTCGACTACGTCTTTGTCAATTCAATAAAACAGCAACTACCTCTAACAGAGCAACAAGAAAAGAATGAAAGCATTTTTGACAGTATATCATAGAAAAATTTTAAAATGAGATGCAAACTGAATACTATGGTGAATGTTGAACAAGATATCATTTTACATATTGCCATACATTACATTGATTCCAGGCGTTTTGGTTTTGATAAAATATCTCTCACATCTCAATTGCTATAACAGTCTTGTTCTTCAACATTTATTATCAAAACAGCGATTGCCTCCATCTGCCAATGATATAAAAATAGAAATCTTACAACGCAATTTCACTAATGTTTACGAAAGCAAGATTTGTGAGAGATTTATTATTATTATTTGATTTGTAATTATATATATTCATATTTTTGTGTATACATATATAAGTCCCATGTTATAAATTTCACGTCGTTATTGTTTGGTTGAGCAACGTTGGTTTTGTGTCTTGCCTCAATTTTTTCTCGCATGCGCAAAATAGCTCTCTCATAAAATCCGTTTTAAAAAAGAGCTTGAATAGCAGAATCGGATTCTTTATAACTATTAGTATCGGAATTCAATTTCAAGGCACGATAAAAAGGCGAATTCATAGCAGCCAAACGATTACGTTTGCGAGCATAAGCAGAATTAGGGATGTAAATGCCGGTGCTTGTTTATTTGAGGTGCCAAGCGATATCGAAGGCATTCACACTTTTGGTAACTTTGATATCTAAAAACACAATACTTTCATTGACTTCTTGCTCCATCGTGAATTTGATATCAGGATGAAGGGTATTTTAAAAAGTCATGAAAGTCGGAAACATCGGAGCTTTTGTCAAAAATGCAAAATATGTCATAGACAGTCATTTTTCATGTGAGCTTCTGTCAACATGTCCATGGCAAAAGAGGACATAGTTGGGGCAAGACACGATCACATAGACATTCCATCGGTCTGCACAAGAATTATCAATATATAAAAATATCAAGTACATCAAATATATAATTTATATAATACACAAAATACAAAAATTAAATATAAAAAGATTATCAAAAATTCGTTTCTGCTATTCAAGCTCCTTTTCAAAAAACGGATTTTCTGAAAGAAATATTTAACGCACGCGAGAATAAGTTGAGGCAAGACACAAAGCCAATGGTGCTCGACCAAACACTCATAACAACTTGAAATTTATAACATGCGGCTTCCCCTACATTTCTGAGAGTGAACAAAATCTTCATTCTCGTGTCAAAGATATCAATAAGCTTTTACCGCCTGACATGAAAGTTCGCTCTGCTTTTTAAAACCAGGAAAACTGGCAATTTTTCGCTAATAAGGCCAAGGATGAAGTTGTGCCCGAGTTAAAGTCTAATGTTGTGTACAAATACATATATGAAAAGTGTTACTTGGGCAGCTCTATCCGCCATTTTACTACCAGAATCAACGAACATTTAAAAGCGTATCCAACACCAATCAAAATAAGCATGCATGTGCGTCCACCAAAAAAAGAAAATTTCGACATCATTGCCTTTACTGAATACCCTAAATTTCTGGAATCAATTATAATAAAGAAGTCTGACTTTAGCACTTACATGAATGAAAGGGCAAGCTTCATTGAAATGTTGTTAGATTTGTAATTCATGGTTCTAGTGTGCATTTTATTGCGTACCTTCAGAATTGATTTGTGACTTCAGTGATTTTATCTCGGTTACCTAATGACTTATAATCAGGTGGAGACCCAGTATCACCTGTGAGATATGCAGTTTTTACACATTTGGAAAAATGTGAGCTAATAGACTGTTAATGATAGCAATACAGAATCAGGAATAGTATTCCGCAATTCCTCCATGCTATGACAACTGGGATAGGTTATATAGTTTGTTAAATTAGCAATTTGATGGGTTGCCATTACTAAAACCTTGTCAGCTTTATTACAATTATTTTCTCAAGCGTCATCATATTACTGGCTGCTACTGAAAGATCAAAACATCGCAATCAAAGAAAGTGAACGCAATGAACTTTAAAACATGCAAATGGATTCACATTAATTATTCAGATTCAAGAAATGACGCCTTTGAATCATTAAATCATGCCGCTGAAAATTGAGTTAAAACCTGCCATACTAGCCAAGAGGCTCTTAAAAGATCTCAACTTTTCCATGAAGACTTGCAGGGACTTTGTCTTGTGGGTTTATGAAATTTCATTGGTCATCAGCTCAATTTCCGCTTAATAAAGATGTTTATTAATACAGATCGTATGTCGCTTTTATTCGCTCCATATTTTTATTTGCTTGTCCAGTTTATTGCAATGCACCGGACTATCTATTTGATAAAATGATGCGCTTGGAGAAGCGAGTGTTTAGGATTATCAATTCGAATGAGTTTCCTTCATTCATCGAAGTTGCCACTAAGATGTGTTACAAAATGATTTCATCAATTGAGGGGGTCGTCTTCTCACCCCTTGTCTGTTATGTTCCAGCCACATAATTGTCGACTAATTCGTTCTCAGTGCACTTTGCGTCCACCATTCGCAAAAACTGAACGCTTTCGTTGTTCATTTATAAAATTGTGTATTCTATGATCTTGTGCTTTTGTAATGCGTTCACCGACTGTAACCATGTGAAGCAATAAAGATATTATTATTATTAGCAAATATTCATTCCTTTTGATAACCAATTTGCTTCATGCTACTTATAAAGGGGATTCATGTCGGTAGTACATTAATTATCAAAAATTTCGCTTTTTAAAAACTACTCAAATAATTTTTTTAGACAGCAGGAACGTAATCTCCGCAAAAAACTGAATCTTTTGATTTAAAAATGTTCACTGTATACAGACACTTTTTTGAGTCGACACTCTACCTATATATACTTACCAGGTTGCCGTAGGTATGGGAATTCTGTGGGTATACCCATGGGCATGGTTGTTGTACTCGTTGGAAGAACATCCCAAAACTTCACAGACAAAATTTATAATTATTGAATAATTTCTGCGTCAAGCGTTTAAGAAACCTAGCGCTTTTCTGGAATAAACACATCGAAAGCTTCTTTTGCTACAGTCATATCAGATAAATGAAATGTCGGTGGAACTTTTCAATAAATCACTAAATGACATATGTAATATAATGTGATATAGTGTGATGATATTTTGGCAGCTGATATTCGAATGCATGCAGAGATTTTGAAAATTGCTCATAGATAATGAACAGGAGAGCCCTTTAAAGAAAAATGAATACCCGAAGATTTATTGGCCTCTGATTTCAAGCCGGAGCAATGCATGTTCTGTAAATCGACATTACAAATTGCACATGTGTCTGATTATGATCTTCATATATTATAGGAGCGAAATTTCAAAATGATGAACGTACAGAACGTTTTAAAGGATTTCCTTCTTTGTCATCCTGTCACCGCAGTATTTTGTAAATTCATTATTGCTTTTGTGCACATGATCTTTGGATAAAGGGCAACAATTTAGATCACAAATTGGCTTGATAAATATTAATGACAATCAGAAAACAAGAACACCAGTTCGCACAATTTGCTTTTTGCCCCAACTAAGTTCCCCCGGCGTGTGCCATAATTTTTATGCAATTTCCATTCTAGGACTTTCTATGGTATTGTTAATTTCTATAACAAGAAGAGATCATAGTGAACATTAAGAGGCCATGTTCATTAAGATCTATGCACCACCCCTCAATTCCATTTGCAGCATGCTATGTCTATCTACCCCATGTATTATTGCCGTGCAGTAAAACTAATTGATGTATTCCAATTTCTATTGAATTATGCATAGAATCAAATTAATTGCACTAGTGCAATCAATTTATATAACTATCAACAACAAAAGTACATATCAAGATTATACACTGCAGATAAAGTCAAACAAAGATAGAAACCGTTGCTCCGTTCTTTTGAATGATGCAAGTTGGTTTTTCACCAATGGCTGTCGCTGATTGAGTGCTGTTTGCTAATTTCACAGTAGCATCAACTCCTTCATTTGTCACACAGATCTTCTGAGAGGTGGAAGAAGCTGAACTCAATTGGCAGAAGTTTATCGCATCGCTCATTTTTTGCTGTTTTTTGGCATTTAAGTCCAAATAGTCAACCTCACTTTTTGACAAATGTCCTGTCTTCTTAGTCACTACATCTTGCCCAAATCCTTCGTCGCACAAAACTGTTCGCGTTTTTCGTTTTAAACTATGGTTAGTGAAAAAACTTTCAATTCCCGCTCTATCAAAGAGATTTTTGACCACCTTTGACAAACTGTTCACACCCATAGGAGATCGTTTGTACCATATCTTTGTTTTGGGTTCTTGAATCGGTGTCAAGTAAAATGCATCAACATTTTTTGGGCGATGACTCACGTATTTGTCGTATAACGCAACAATACAGCGTTCTCTATTGATCATATTGTCATACGCTCTTGATTCCCTTGGTTCAGCGCGACGATCATGCAAACCACCTTTGCTTGTTTTGGAAATGTCTTCGCAGTACTCAAGATAATAACGTTGCCCTTCTCGATCAAAATGCTTTTCGATGCTACTTATCGTCATTCTTCTATGCTCATCTCTACTACGCAATGCAAAGTTCTTGCCATTTAAAAATAACAATGTTTCATCCAGTTTTGTAGGAGAATCATCGCCTAATAGATTTTGTTTCCAAAGTTCGTCCTCCATCTCCTCACTTATAGATGCTGCTCTACGTGTCTTGCGATCGATGCCTTCAGCGCGACTAACTTTCATAGCCAGATCCAAATTGTTGCGCGTCTTTTGAAATTCCGAGATGGACCATCCTTTAAGCATGCACTCTGTTATAATAATACTGAATCATTGAAATGAGCAGCTTCAATGTTCCGCTTTTGTATTTGCCTCCATTTACCGTTCTAACTTCAAGAATGAAGTAACTCAACATCAAATTCAATTCGTCCTTTGTCATTTCTTCTGGTGTTTTAAATACATGCAAACCTTTAACAATTCCTTGACTGTTCCTATGCTTTAACCAAGATCTCAACAGGTTCATTGCCCAGGCTTCTTTCTCCATTGTTGACTTTGGTATATTTAATGTTTTTAGCTCTTCGATCTCCTCCTCGGTGAAAATGGTTAAAAAACGACTTGCAGTGCTAGTTTGAGGACACAAATCTTCTACTGACATGCTTACTCAGGGATGCTCAATAATGGAATGAATATTTCAGTAGCAACAACATAAAGGCAATTCGAATTTTAAAAATAATCAAACCGTGGATTATATCATGGATAAATGTTATGTTATCTACGTTTTACCATTACTGTTAAAATTCAAGTAGCTATCTATCAACTGATACTTTTTGGCGTATACATGGATTTTTTAATTGTAGATTTCTACTATCAAGATAGCCATGGACGTCCATGAGATAGCCATGACATAGCCTGCTGCAAATAATATTACTACATGAGTTGCCTTGCTTATACATAATTTTTGAACTCATGGATATCTTAAAGCACTCGACGCTTCGCGTCTCATTCAAAGACATCCATTCGTTCAGAAATAGTATAAGCACGGCAACCCATGTAGTAATGTATACATGAAAGACTCTATGATTTCTCCTAAAAATCAAGATATTTCATTTATGAAATCAAATTTCTGCTGTATAATTTCTATAGCAATAAATGTGAATCACTTACCGCCTTGAGAAGTCAGACTACTGGCAGAAACATGTCGGCGTGAGATCAGCAGTTTTTCATTATTGAGATATATATTGACACACAATGAATCCAGTGTGGATGTCATGGCGATCAAAAACAAAGTTTTCAGCCGGACATGTTTCAGTGCTGACGCACCATCTTCAGCGGACAAATCGTTTAAAATAAAGTAAAGTTCGCCTTTCATATGAAGATCGCTAAAGCATGAAATTGAACAAAATTTACAATTGCTGGCATCAGTCAGACAATCCGAGGTAGAGCGAGTGAGATCCATTCCGTTCATTGGACAGGCATTTTGTGTCTTGTTTAATAAATATTGATTCCAGAATAATGGGCATCTTCTGCCGACCTATGACCTTGAAATTCATTTTGTTTGGACTGAACACTTCTGTCGGTACAGGATAACCTTTAAGATGCTCAGCAATGCGAGTGTCAAGATGGCGTTTCGTAGCGCCGATGTACCGCATGTCACAACGGTCACAAGTGTATTTGTAAACATATTTTTAGCGTATTTGTAAACGCATCGTACGATTGATCGGAGCAAATACGAAGACCCCTGTAAAATATGGATCTCATAGCATCCAATTTCTACTCCTTGGGTGCATGCGCTTGAAAATGCATATAAACCCCAGTGCTGGTAGTTTTCAAATAAAAATCAATTTTGAATTGCTCTCTCTCTCTCTCTCTCTCTCTCTATATATATATATATATATATATATATTATATATATATATATATATATATATATATATATATATATATATATATATATATATATATATATATATATATATATATATATATATATATATATTTATCTCCTGTCTCAGCACCACTCACATGTCCTGTCTCTGCACCACATCCCCTGTCTATGCTCCAATTTTCAAGAAATTCATATATCTAAGTCCTGTCTCTGCACCATTCACCCCTGTCTCTGCTCCACAACATACTGTCTGTGCTCCAAAACCCCATGTCTCTGCACCATATATCATGTCTCTGCACCACCAAAACGGATTCTTTTTGAAACAACGCCTGTCTCTGCTCCAGTATTCCATGCCTCTGCACCTTTTTGTCCTGTCTCTGCACCACATGTAAACGAATTCTGTTCAGACTCACGCAACTACTTAGCATTCCGATAACGTTACCTACAGGAAAGCATTTACCATGGCAATATTATCAAATTAAATCAAATTTTCTTTTTTTAAGTAACTATAAAATGAGCGATGGAATGATAACTATCTACAAACTAAAGAAAACAAGTTTGCTGTAAGGCCGAATCAAAGAAGATCTGCATGGAACTTTTGCATTTTAATACTTGACACTTTTTCTAACATTCTAATCACAATAGCACAATATTATAATTTTAATTATGTGATGCTTTCCCTTCGATTTCAATGTTGTTGTACATAAATACCTCTAAACTGACATCATTTCGAATGAGATATGATATTGGAATTGTTAAAAATGTACGTTTAAATACTGTCTTCTGAAAGTTTGTCTTCACTAAGAAAATAGGTCGGTTGATTTACAAAAGTATGATTTGGGAATCTACATTTTATATTGAGTTTAACAAATAACAAAGTTAATCTTTAAATGTCGTCCATTCGGCAGATAGCCGCGTTGAAACATTTTCTCCGCTTTCGAGGAGGAGTGTTCACTGCGAAGTTATAAGCAGATGCCTGATGCAAACCGTCGGTAGCACCTGTTCCGGCACCACCTCTTGTGGTAGCATCTCCCGTTGCATTTACAACAAAAATACCACCATTTATTACAGACAATGCCTCCGTGAATATTAAAAACCTCTTTGCTTTTCCTATACGTACAGATGCAGTGTAGCAGGGCTCAGGTAGTCAATGTTTGTATGCTTACTCCCGAAGCACTGGAGTGGAGCTTTATACTCCGATACAAATACACTGATTGCCGATGAATGATGAATTTGAAACCTTTCTGGAATTGTTAATCCGCTGGTTAACTTGCAATTACAAAACATCCCTCTAAGTTGAGTAAGACACATTTGAATTTTAAATAAAGGCCATAGTTGCATTATTTATTCGGTCTTTCCGTAAACTAAAAATTAAAAACTTTCTTTAGCAATTCAGCTCTAACTTAACTATCACACTCATTACATTTATTTCATAAAGCATGACTGATTCACAGGCTTCCCATTGGGTATTGGGATTCCCATTGGGATTGGGCCACCAAAAATTAAATAAGCTAGCACTACCAGGTCTTGTCCACGAAAAAAATGACATGCAAAAATTAAGAAAAATCTGAGCATATTTTTCATATTAGCCCATTATGGAAGGAATTTATTCTTTATTACTGAAAGGTGCTTCAATTGATAATTAACAGGTATGTTTTGGAAGCATGATGCTAAAATAATGCAATGACATCTATAGAACACTATAGGCCCAATTTTTTCTTCAGATCTACACCTTATTATGAATAAGCCTAAATGAATTTGTGGTTTTGTTTTCCTCTTTCATTCCATCCTCGAAATCAAGTTTACATTCATTTGAAACTTGTGATTCAGATTATCGCACATCGTTATTTCTTTCTGATCTATTGACCTGAATGCATGCAATTGTGAAATTACCGGGACAATGAAAAAAATTCAGCAAAATTTGCAAAAGGAATGATAATTTAAAAATAAGGAGGAAATAAAGGATAAGGTGGAAAAATGAGAAATGGAGAATGATTTTCGGAAAAGCGGAGAATAATGAAAATAAAGAAACTCTTGGTATCACGTTCGGATTTAGAAATAGGCATGGAAGCCTGAGATTGAATCGAAAATTCCTGGAAATTTTTCTTAGAGAAAGATTAAGTGGGAGTGAGCGTAAACCTAATTCTAATTGAAGGCTTCAATAAGAGCTGTGAAAATTGATTTTGCGTATCAGAATTGTTTTGTAAAAAACTTCGGCGTCCGGACCTTTACTCTCTTGGACAAGCCCAGCAGAGACCGCACCCCACATTATTCTGAAGAAACTAAGCAACTAGCAAAATTCTTCAACTGAAAGAGGTAGCAAACAGAATTCTATCAATCCCTGGATCCAGCGCGGATTTAGACAATCTTTAGTGAAACTGGAATTAACAATTTTCCCTTAGCGTCGACGCACATATGCCCAGACTTAGTATGAGCCCTGGTGTATCTCCAATATCAGTAACGAGTACAACATCCGTTGAAATCTCTGTTGATTTCGGTAAATGCAGACCGTACAATATCTGGGGAGGCAGTGAAAAGGGTTCTCGATTACGAGAACGAGTAGGCCAACTATGCATATGTGCAAGTACCTACTTCGAACAAGTTCTGCAGAGATTTTTGTAAACAATGATTTGTTTTGCGGATTTATTGATTGATTCATGCCACCAATGTCATCCTCAGTAAATGAAGAATTTATTGTTATTAAGGATGCTTTAAGGTTTTTTTATACAGACCGTTTCCTAAATCGTTGCACAGCACAAAAATTCCTGCGTGTTTTGTATAGACCATTCTCATCAAATTTAATCGCAAACTGATAACTAATTTCTAAATTGATTTACTTGGTCAGCCGAGACAATTGGTTTAGAAACAGTGTGGTTTGCTTAAATAAATGAAGTAATGAGTGATGGTCTGTTTTGTTATTTTGAGATATCATGTTGTTGACCCTCTTATCACTCACTGTCGTGTCATCATTGATGAGCTGCTCCTGTTGATCCATTTGTCGGACGCAGGCGTCCGAAGACTGCCCAGGGCAAACCGCGTGGAGGTTCTATCATGTCTTGCCCCATGGTGGCCCTTAAGAGAGCCGATGGTTCGTTCTCGGGGTGTGAATTAAGTTGACTATTGGCTGGAATAGTCAATGGGTATGACGGTTAGGTTGTCATAGACCCTATACCGCCTAGGTCGTGCTGGTGCATCTGGCACCTTTCGGATGCGAGTGGTATTCGGAGTCCACACCCCATCCGTCCAAACGATCTTCTTGATCTTCCCCTTCTTATCATCCTCTTCATCCCACTCGTCGAGGATGATGAACTCGGGAATGGCGTTGTCTTCATCGATGAAGACGGGAATGCTGTTGGCAGGAGACGTTGCTTCCATCGTGACTTGAGATTGAATGAGAAGCGCTACAATCTTCTGGCTTATATAGGGTTTTCAACAATGAATTGCTCAACAGCGAATCAGAATGCTTCAGGGATAGCAATCGACTGCATAACGTTCAAGTTAGCTGATAGCAGATTCAACTTAATGATAGTATTCGCCAGTCCGAAGACTGCCCGGGGCAAACCGCGAGGAGGTTCTATCAAATCTTGCCCCATGGTGGCCCTTAAGAGAGCCGGTGGTTCGTTCTCGGGAGTAACGTCATCTTACACCTTACCAATTCTGCTGAGAGAGTCTTTGACTCTCTCTTTGATAGCAGTGTCGACTTCCACACTAATTGGCACATGGCTGAAAAGTGGAATGTAGCGCCATTCCGTTGGATTGACAACAGTTGCTGTCATCGGATTGCCAATCCGAGCACGATTATTGTGGACTCTGTCTTGCTCCTCTAGCCTGACAAACTCCTCAAATAAATTTCGCGGCCTTAACTGCGGTCCGCGAGGAGAGCTGACTTGACTGTTCGGCGTCTGCATTATTGAAATGAAATGAAATGAGAGGCAGTGGTTTATATACCCCTCTAACGCGACGCAACGTTCAAGTTGACTGATAGCAGATTCAACTTAATGATAGTATTCGCCAGTCCGAAGACTGCCCAGGGCAAACCGCGTGGAGGTTCTATCATGTCTTGCCCCTAGGTGGCCCTTAAGAGAGCCGATGGTTCGTTCTCGGGAGTGAATTGATGGGGTGGTGAAGGCGGGCAAAGAACTGCAATGAAAATGATATGTATTAGAATAGGATATACTATCTTATTTACTTTTTCACTTACCAAGTTAGCCATCCTTTGGCAGTCTCGCGCGCTTCCGAATAGAAAATTTGTGGAGATGACCGCGCATTCTCAAGCTGGCATGGAGACATTTTTTGGTTGGATGGCCGTTATAACATATTATTGACTCGTCGAGACTTTGATTTACAAGGACTTGTCCATCCAAATGATTATCCCGAATAGGGATGTGAAATTCAAACAACCTATCCTCATTCACACGATTCCACTCATCCCTCATGCGCTCCAACTTCTCAAACGCCTGCTTCTCATCACCCCGCCGAGCCACAGTCCTCTCCAACTCAACATTCCTCGCTCTCAACACACTCATCTCCTTCATCATCTCCTCAAACTTCGCTTCTGCATCTCTCATTCTTCTCTCCGCAGCACTCGCCCTCTTCTCACAGTCATCATTCTTCTCTTCCAACTCTCGCGTCTTATTCTTCAAATCAGTCACACTACGCCTCATTCGAATATTTTCATCCGCTACCTCCTTCGACTTCAGTTCCTTCTTTTTCAACTCATCCAACTCCTTCACAACTTCATCCTTCACATTCTTCAAACTCTCATACTTATTCACCAACAAATCATGCGCCATCTGCTGCGAAACATGCCTCTTCTCTTCATCCTTCAACCACCTCGCCGACTGCATACGAATCCCACCACTCTTCACTTTTGTGGAAGATGAGCTCTTCGGGGGGTCGGTGATGACAATGTTTGACACCTCCGACGACGAAGAGCTCAACTTCCTCACACGCTTCCTCACACGCTCCCTATCTAAATCCACATCATCCTCATCATCACTCTCAAGCACTCTCTTTCGCCCAATCTCAGCCTCCAACGACGCAACTGCTCTCGCCAACTCATCATTCTCAACAACATTCTCAACCTTACCCTCTCGCTCTATCGCCAACATTCGCTCCCTCTCTTCCACAATCAACTGCGTGAATCGCAAGTCATTCACCAAACCTCCACTACAGTCAGCATGCACTCTGTAAAAACGCGCCTCATCCTCATCACCCTTCAACACTCTACACTTCACACACGCAACCCTATTCAGGATAATCATGTGGTCAGTGCCCGCCTTCTTAACATACGCCTTGGCGTCCGCACTGCGATTTATTCGACCGCACACACACACATTTTGATGTGGAATTTTCGGTTCTTGTCATTTGCCATGCCTGAGATTTCTCGTTAACTGTAAGATAATGAAATTTGTATAAGTTTGGAATCATGTAGTACAGTCATATTCCTAAAGCATTACACTTAGTGAGGAATGATAGATTTGAGTGTAGTGAGTGGCACTCGATCCCGTCGACAGCCCGAAGGCCTTGTACTGATCACTAGGGAAGTGAGAGATCTTCCCCGATACCCGCTCTTTACAGCTGAAGACATCATTGTCACTGCCCCGAAGTGGTAACAGGAACGCCGAGTCAAAGGTAGTGATCAGTAGCTGGGATCTAACCTCTCAAAGCTGCCTTAGACTTAGTTAAATTTCAAATCTGATAGCAGATTTGAACTCAGGATACTTGAAAACCTTAGTCTACATGTTAAAACTTTGAAAAAACTGAAAATTAAGAATTTTTTAAAAATTCCGCATTTTACTACTCATACTACTTTTAAAAAATTTTATCAGTAGTAGACACTATCAAACTCTATCATACAAACTTTGAAGTAAGAAGATAGCTTGCCTACTTCAAAAGATAGAGTCCTTTGAAACACCCGATATCGGGAGCTCAGAGCGACGACCGTCGCTTACCTCGTCTTTCGATGAAGTGATCAGACTTACGTTGTCGGGGGTTTATATATATGCTCGGAAGAAAACTTAAAATGGCTCTATCTCCGAAAGTATTCATCGTAGCGACATGCGGTTTGTTGCAAACGATTCGTCTCATCATTCTCTATTATATGACACCTGAACCATTCTCATATGACCACGGGAAGTCGGTCCGTCAGCACATGTCCATGTAACATGCCACAAGTGAAAAAATTCCTAAGTGTGAGAGCTCCAGTGTGGTGAAAATTTTGAAAAATTTAAAACTTCCGAATTTCGACCTGGGACCTTTACCAAAACATTTTTCATCAAATTTCACGGACCCCCCCTCCCCCCCTCGTTCGGAGAAATTTGATGAAAAATGTTTTGGTGAAGGTCCCAGGTCGAAATGCCACACTTTGGAAAATTTTCAAAATTTTACCCATACAAAGCCACTCTGACACTTAGGATTTTTTCAGGTGAGCTCCGACCTAAAATCTTGTAACAGCTCTAACTTTTCAACGGCTGGTCCGATTGACTCGCGGCAAAAATGGCGTCGAGCAGTTTTTTCTCCTCTTTCAAACGAGTAGCTGTAAGACAAAATCCGTCCACTAGAACCAAAGTTAGAAGACTGCTGTCAGGGGGGGGGTCCGTGAAATTTGATGAAAAATGTTTTGGTGAGGGTCCCAGGTCGAAATGACACACTTTGGAAAATTTTCAAAATTATACCCATACAAAGCCACTCTGACACTTAGGATTTTTTCAGGTGAGCTACGACAGACCACCCTCCCAACCTGGCCGGCACACCACGCCAACCTGGACAGCACATCACCGCGCGCTATACGACGGCCGGACAGGAGGGGGGGAACGTCAGACTCGAAGCAACACGGCGGCACACCACGACCGACTCGACGGACAGGAGGGGGGATGTCAGCGACTTTTTCGACGGCGGCCATCTTGCGCGGTCCAGTGGTGGAGTTTTGCTTACTACTGATGGGAGTGGCCATTACTACGCCTGGTTTGGTGGAATTTTGGTTTGCGGCTAGTGCACTGGTAGATCAGCTGAACCGTTGACATTGATTGCTTCATAGGCAGATGAATGCAGGCAAACAAATTATCTACAAAAAATCGCTTGGAAATGTGAAATGTGTTTGCCTTGCTACAAGGGTCACAAAGTTTTTCAAAACAACTTAGAAGACGAAGAAAGACAAATCAGCCTTTCAAGACACACTCTGATGCTTATTCCTTATTATATTGACTCCAATATATATATATATATATATATATATATATATATATATATATATATATATATATATATATATATATATACACTGTATATATGTATATATATATATACACTGTATATATGTATATATATATACACACTGTATATATATATATATATATATATATATATATATATATATATATATATATATATATATATATATATATATGAGTATGTTCTCATTGTACAGTGGCGCAGCTGTTATGTAATAATCACATTTTTTATGAATTCATCATGAACTTGTTCGCTTTCATTGCTGATTTGGATGTCTCTTCGGTTGTGCGCAAATAATGATGTACTCGTATATTTCACTCCAATCATTTTTTAAATGGTACATGATTTTGCATGATGCTTTAGCTAGAAGTTTTTTTTCACTTTCCAAAAGTAAATCAATATTCTAAATGCAACTACTTATAAATGCATTTTTTCTTAGAACATGCAGGCTACCAGAATGTCCATTGTATCTTTGCTTTTTTCCGACGCATATTGGTATTGAAAGTCAACAGCAGTTTTCATGAAGGACCAAAAAAAGTTGATATGAACCATGTATACTAATCTGGTAGGCCATCCAAACATCGACCGTTGAAGGCGCTGGACGCCGAAGGCCTGTCTGACATACTTTTAACTTTAACTTGATTATATTGGCCTAAACTGAAAAGGGGAGTTTGAATTACCTTGTACAACTTTCTCAGAAAGATGATCTCCCGTCACCTGGTCAACTACATTAATCTGGTAGGCTATGACAGATTTTGCAGAGTTCTGTAAAGTTTTGTATTATGTGACCAGTGAATATGTATAGCCTATGCATGTATTTAGCAATTTGCTATACAAGAAATCTATTACTGCGATTGAAAACGAGTGAATACATTTTAAGATCTATCCATTTTTTCAATCTCAGCCACTGCATGACGAGGGGACGGACACATGTGATCATATTTATGAAAATGAGAAACCGATCTAGCAGGGTAATTTTTTACTTTAGTTTTTTTCTTTACTTATTTTAAACTTCAATTGAAATGCTTATACCAGTATTTTTTGAAGAAATCGAGTTCATTTGCCATTTCAGGTCGCAGAAATGCCTGGATAAAATAAAAAACCTAGGCCTATAACAAAGCCATACTTAAAATGACGAAACAGAAGGACAGGCGGTGCAGCACTAGCAGACGCAGAACAAGCTGAAGATGCAGAACACAGTGAATAAAACCGCAACTGAGTATAGTCACAACTAAAATATACAATGGAACTTGCGATCCGTGAACATTTTGTGTGTTTCGTATAATATGGTATTATGTAGTTGCTACATTTAAAGTTTTGAAGCTTTTATGACCTTGTGGTGGTGGTGGTGTCGACCCAGCCCCTCCCTGCTATTGAGAGCGGTCCCACGGCTTTGTTGTTTTCCTTGGTTGATTATCAAACTTCTCATTGTCAAGTTGTAATATGATTGAAACAATGTACCAGCACCAGCAAATTGCATTTGATGATTTATGCATATGATAACTGGGGAGATCAATCTCATGGGTGATGGCGACGAAATAGCACCAATTTTCGACATAAAAACAGTCCATCTAATACAATGCTTGTCCCCTGGAAGGATGGGAGACTAATTGTCAATAAACTTTCCCAGAATTGAGTGAAATTTAAAAAGTCATCTTAGAAATGAAAATGAGTAAATGCCTTTTGTGCATGCAATTTAAAATTACAATGGATATGACACTCTGGATGATATTTGATTTTTCACCCAACGAAGTTAGCTTTGCAGCGAAGTTACTTGCATTTGCATAGGTTAGGAAAAGATCAAGCATTAAGGGGTACGTAGCAGCTACAGCCAAGATGATTGATGACTACTAAAGCAAACATTAAAAAAATTTGCTATTTAATGGAATCGAACCGTCGACCTTGATGGAAATTTCCCAATGACGACAACCACAAAGCAATGAGTAAATATATTTTGGATCATGTTTGGTAAAGTGATGTTCTGACACCGAGCTCATTTTGTAAGTTCTGTTGATGCTCTCACATTGAACAATCCCGTCTTCAGGCGAGAATTTCAGCTGGTGAATTAATAAAAAATCACGGACTATTTTGTCAAGCAGATGCAATTTATTAAGTCGTGGAAGTTAGCAGCAGATCTGACAGTGGACTTTTCAAAATAATTTGTTCAACCCTGATTTTGCATATGCAGAAGTAAAATGAACGAGGAATGTGTTCATCCCACCATTTTTTAAAAATTCCTCAGCGGAAAATGGGTCAAATTTTGATTTCAAATATAAAAGTGTAATGAAAGATTAACTGATAGTTTCCTGATAATAGACACAATTTTATGCATGCAAACCAAACAGCTATGAACTTCTACTCTAGGAGCAATATCCGAATCTGCTCACCACGTTTGAAGTCCCCCACAGCTTTGCAAGATTCGCTTCTAGCATAAACACAGAAAAAATCAACGAAATTATCATTTTTTTTCACCTGCTGATACTTCCTGACGCCAAACAAGAATTTGTGCACATGAATCAGCTACGGATTTGTTCATCACACTTGAAGTTCCCCCACTGACTTACAAGATTTGCTTTTGACATAAACATAGAAAAAACAGTGAATAGTCGCCTTTGCTAGTATTTATCATTGTACTTTAAAGCCCTGTGCAACTTTGAGTCGGTAATGAGCAATCAAATGCTGGAATGGCAGTAGCCAATTCTAGCCCCTTATTCCCGCATTTGACCTTCAAAACATGTGTACTTTTATCGGTGCACTTAAGTACATGCCCCGGGCATCGGAGCACACGCCCACGCATCAGAGCACGGGTAGCGAAGAGGACAGGAAACGGAGCACACGCCCACGCATCAGAGCACGGGTAGCGAAGAGGACAGGAAACGGAGCACACGCCCACGCATCGGCGCACTTGGGGTAAGAGCACGGAGCACCAATCGGAGCACGCGGCGCCAAGCACGTGTGATGAGTCACCGCAGGGTATGTAAGGAAAGACGCTGCCACAGAAAATCATTCTCATCATATGTCGACAACATTAACGTTACGCCCTCTGGCTGCGACACGTCATCCCAAGGAGGAGATATCCTATACACCTTATTCATCGAAAGACTTTATTGTGGAACGAGACTGTAATACACTGTATATTATTCCGACAAAGGAGAAGAGTGTGTCGTTAGAGAAGATTATTGCAGAGCTTCGTATTCAGTTGTTGAATGTAATACTGTATGGACCACGCTTCTTGTTTGATATTCGAACATCTGCAAAGTTCCCCAAAGGTGCACTGGACGTGTCCTATCGCTATTTGAACATTGGTGACGATTGGGACGTGGAAGAACTGATTGATTCGTTGCCGAAGAAGTTACGTTCTCAACTGGAGTGTCGTTGTTTTGGAGGAATCTTGTGTATGCAGATTGACATTGGGTTTGGTTCATTGTTTACGTAAGATACATTATCTGAACCACGATATAATGGAGCCACCAACAAAGAAGAGACGAACCACAGTCCGTCCCCGCCCTCAACCCTATTATGAGTGCGAGTTTTGCAATAAACGCTTCCGACTGTTTTCACAATGTATCCGTCATGGACGCAAGGAGATAGGGAAGGAGTATTGCGATCGTTGTGGGAAATGGTGGACTACCGATCACCAGTGCTCACTGGATAGGGGTTACTGGGGCGACAAGGAGAGTGAGTTCACCTGCCTGCTTTGCAAACAAGACTATAATATGGAAGCTTACCATAAACATCCATGTGTGGGTCGGTGCAGGTACTGTGATGAGAAGATACAGGAGGAGGAGAATGAATGGAATGAACATTTATGTCCCTATTTGAGCATGTATATGCCCACTGAACCCTTGGACCCGAATCGCCCAGTGGAGTCGGAGAGTACGAATTCATATCCGTACGACTTGTCAAAAGTGAAGTTGGCACGCTGTCCCTGGTGTCATAACATGTACCAAGCACTCTTCTTATGGGAACATGTTTGCAAAAAACATAAGGAGGTGCGTGGAAGGAATCCGTCGTGGAGCAAGACGAATGAGGCATGCGACAACTTTGTCTATATGTGTGTCTGTGGTGAGATGCTACATCGTGACGTGGAGGAAGAGAAGGTCCGTCAATGTGTATCGCTGCATAAGGAGCATATGGCCAAGAAGATATGGAAAAATCAGCGCGAAAAGTTGAAACGGATATATGAGAGTCAACCGAATCCACCCAAGGAAGTGAACAGTGTCCCCCAAGCCTCGCTTCGACCAGAGAATAGAAATCGGGACCCACGCAATTATTCATTTGACTTTAGTAAGAAACGAGGGAGACCTCTGAATCCCATTGTTTTTAAGAACCAATTGAATTGGTTCACGTATAATGTAGATTTGGATGATGAATAAATGTAGTGATCAATCTCCTATTGTTGTGACTAAGTTCTGATTGGGAAGCGTAAGAACTAAGTAGAGTCATCTATCCTAACACAGCAATCATGCAACGTGGAGGTATTTATCGCGGAAGCCGTCGTCAAAAAGGCGGAGGTCAGAAAGGGGGTATTTACCGTGGTAGTCGTAGACAAAAGGGTGGAATCTACCGCGGGAGTCGTAAACAAAGAGGAGGTATCCTCCCATTTTTACTCCCCCTCGTCCCTGCACTTATTGCCGCAGGGAAAGCTGCAGCGTTGGGAGCAGCGGGTGCAGCCGGTGCCGCAGGCGTAAGTGCTATAGCGAATAAAATATCAGGAGGAGGAAAACGTCGAAGGAGACATCATCATCGCTAAACCAATCATGTTGTACACCACCCTAGGGACGGGTATATAAGTCGAGACACACAAGGTGAGATTCATTTCACGATGCGTCGGATTCAGCATTTTGGCGAGCTCATGCAAGGTTCTTATACCATTACATTTGATCATCCTAAAGTACAACAATGGTGGGTGGAGCAGAAGAAGCCGGTGCGCAATTTCATCGTATTTGATACGGAAGGAGATCCCATGCAGGAAGTCGCTGCCATTTGGTGTCATTATACACCCAGAGACGATAAACCGACCAGATATGTGACTATTACATCGCGCTTCCATGACTTTATCAAACATGAAACATCAGGGTGTGATGTTTTTGCCACTCAATTTATTCATGGTCTCAACCCACGTGTGATTGGGAAATGTGGTGCAGAAGAGAGTGTGATTATTCACCGTTTTAATTGCTGGGTCCATGAAATGACACGCGAGTATGGAGACGTGGAACTGATTGTAGGGAATGGATTATCGGAGATGGAAAGAGCTTGGTTGAAAAGCATAAAACTCTTGGAAAAAGTGACCATGGATAGTATTTCTCTCCCCGAATGGTCTCAACGCATTGACTCTCATTGGAATATATTCACCTCATGTATGCGGGATAGTGAAGTGTATAGGATTGGCTACAAGGAACATATGCGTCGCGGATGTCACTGGATGAATCATTCCCAGTATGAAGGGAAAGAGGCGTACCGTCGAACCCTGTTACATTTACGCCGAGGGAAAGCACTCACAGAAACGCAAGCTGCCAAGGTACAGTATGGGTACCACTGTGCGCTGTCAGATGTGGTCGAGATTCTTCTTCATTATTGCTTTGAACTACACTATCGACTTTATGTGCATACGCTGTATTTAAATTATGATTCCTGTGAAGCTGCATGGGCCTGGACCAAGATTGATCACATCACTGTGATGCATGAATCAACCACGGTGGACAATGGACAACTCCATAAGTCTTACATTGTTCATTATTGCAACTTCAGTGACTATGCCGAACATCGTACCTTGTGCAAGAATAATGCATGTTGTGAAATAACTCAAGAAAGTGCATCTCTAGAATAAATGTTATTCCAATGACCTGTTATTTTTGATAATCATTGACTTGGGAATACTCTCAATTGTATGGACCAGTTTTCAACATTAAAAATAATGCTAACTTGTAAATTTTATGAACGATTTCCAATCTTAAAATTCAATCATTCATTTTAACTTCTATTCTATCATGATATGTCCTATAACCCAGTTCACCCTTGAATAAAATAGTCATAGCTTACCATGTATGTTTATTGAGAAGAAATCAAGATAGAAAGAATAATTACACATACATTTAAAAAACCCAGTCACTGACTTCACTTATAAAGTCCACACTATCCAAGTTGGCGATGGCTTCGTTGATGTTATCCAATTCAGTGCGACAGTTGAATCTACTGCTGATATCCGTAAGAGGTTTGCGAAAGGGATGGCGAGTGGATAGAAGATCGAGATCAGGATAGTCAACAGAGCTAGGAGGAATATTCTCCTGCTCATCGTAAAGAAAGTCAAGTTCCCAATTCTCGCCGATCAGACTTGACGATCCGGGATCGGTGACGGAGGGTGACGGTGGGATGGGAAATGGTCCATCGATGGTGGGTGGCGTCGGCGGGAGGGAATACGGTCCGTCCGGATCGGGAATGGAGCCCCAGTGAGAGGGTAGATCCGTTGGGAAATCATCTTCTTCTGGGGTCGGTGGTGGAGTGTCTGGGATCACAATCACCTCTTCTAACGCGTTCCGAACCCTTAATCCGCTGAGATCGACCATCCTCTTGTATGTTCACGAGTGTTATGAAGGTGGAACATTTTCGTCTTGGCTTTATAGTTTTGCAATTGCCCCATCCCCTGCTCCGAGCATTAGACGTGCCCCATTCCATGCTCGGAGCACAGAACGGAGCATTGGGTGTGCTCCATTCCATGTTCGGAGCACCTATCGATTGGAGAACTAGGTAAAAATAGAGAAACGTTCAAGACACACACATGATGGAAGACTTTCACGTGTACACCTATCCAAATCAGCTCATTATTTACCCGAAAACGACATGTCAACCGCACGTGATGTTGGAGAAAGTGATTCCCTATGTGAAGGAGAAGATCAAAGTGAAGCCTGAATGTGAACTCTCCATGGATACATTCACGATTTATAAATACAAAAGAAATGGTTCTACACCATTGATGGGCGCCAATGAACGTTATTATGAAAGTGACGTCGAAGAAATGGATGACTATTTAGCCTCACTAAAGAACGTATGGGACTATGAATTTATGGACAGTGATAACAAAGAGATTCTTGGTGTCTATTGTATAACGTTTAATTTTGAATATATCTCTGTTGGATGGACATCAGAAGAAGAATATGTAAGCAATACAGACTAAGTATGAATAAAGAAAATGTCGTTGTATGAATCATGTTGCTTTTCCATATTATAAGTATTCTGCTATTGGGGTTGATAGATTTGGAAAAACATGCTACTTGTACTCCTTTTTCTTCTGAGAGAGATTGTACGCATACTCACCGCGATGAGTAACTATTTAAGTTATGGATCCTCACACTCTCTCAAATAAGATCATGTTACTTCTGCCCTATTATCGAAAAAGACGACATCGCCCTATTCGGACCAAACACCCTCGAAAAAGACGACCACGTGGAAGATGGACATCACGCCCACAGAAAGTTCGACATCTTCTTCTCACCAAGCGCGAATGAAGATCCTTATTGATTTTTGGTTCGATGAACGCATCCGAGGCAATGATATCCCCACATTAGAAGAGTTTACCGACACGTCCACCGTCTATTTGAATCAATTGGTACTGAATGACCGCTATTCCATCGTGGGACGTGTATATTTACTCATGGCTATTTTTGAGGATGATGTTTTGTATGAGGAAACACTATGGAAGTTTATGAATGAGAAACATTTGACCTATTTACAAGAGCTGTATCATAAACGTGTGATTTCAGCAGCAAGTCTTATTTATATCAAAGAGACATTGAATCGTATCTGTGCTCATTTCAGTGTTTTGTTTCAATGGCCAACGATTGTATTTAAGCATGCACAGGAACACACAACAAAAATCAACCATGAAGGGAGGAGCGCGTGAAAGTGAAGAGACCCTGACGTTGCGAAAATTGAGAATAACCCGATGTCCTATCTGTAAATTGCCTTATCAAAAAGATCGTCTGAGAAGACATATTTTTAATTCACACAATCTAAAATATAAATCAAAAGAAGAGATAAAAGCAAGTGAAGAGTTCATCTATGCATGCCTATGCGGGGAAACACTCGATGGAACGGTGGATAGGAAGACAGCTCAACAATTTGCGCGTCAACATACCCATATTTTAAACGAGCGAATGGAGGGAGAAAATGTGAGCAAACTCAACTATATTATTCAACAGCATGTTCCGAGATCCTCTTTGAAGGTATCCTCTACGTTGACAGGACAAGATCGTCAATTATCACCCACCGCACGTCGTGCAACTCCCTTGCGACCCCCTCAACCTATGAATACAGATTTGGATGCAGACGATAGTCTAGAAGCACTCATTCGACCTTCTCCAGCGGATCATCGCACCTTAGCAACACCTGATCCTTCTCACGCTATGCTTCAAGCTGTCGTGAAAAGTATGGTTGACGATCGAGCCAGAGTGGATGCTCCCCCGGATCCCACCCATACGGTCCATCAAATACAAGAAGAATTGAATCGATTGCCGCCCGATGTTTTAGCCATGGCTGCGAATGAGATTGATAAGAGTCCTCTATCGTTAGAGAATATTCAACCTACACTAAGTCATGTGACATTTGATAACTACCCAGGTCCTGTCAATGATCACAACAGTTATGTCCAAGCCATGTCGAACACAGTGGGAAATCCAGAGGTACAAGAATCAAGAGAACCTCGCCAACAACACTCGGTGGGGGTAGGAACCCCTCAACAACAACACTCGGCGGGGGTAGGAACCCCTCAACAACAACACTCAGTGGGGGTAGGAACCTCTCAACAACCCATGGACGCACACCCCGTGGAGGAAAGAATGTTTTACCCAGTCAATTCACCTGTCATTGACAACTCCCACGAATACATTATTCAACTGAACAATTTGAAAAACAGCGCCATTGTTCAACTGTTGAACGATTCTATTCGTCTCCATGAACGTCATTTAAATGCTCGCAAACGCATCTTGCACGTGTTGGAAGATGCATTTAATCAACACATTCATGAACCCAATTGTACAGATGGCAATGGAGACTATTTGGATGAGACATTGGAAAGCATGCGTGACTTGCTGACTCAAAAGGAAGAGTTTATTGCCCACTTAACCAACCAAAATGCAGACGTCCACGCACGCTACATGAATTTGGTGAACGCCATGTAAACTAAGTTATGTGGGATAGAGGATGATAGACAAGAATGACGTGTCAGTGTGAATCATGTTCAAGTCGACGTCAGGACTTTACCAATGTACTGAAATCCCTAAGTTCAGGGATAGGATGCTCGAAAAAGAAAATTAACCGTCATGTCGATCAATTGCCTGAGGAATATGTCAAGGATATGCAAGCACTCATGAGCAGAATGCGAGAGAATCCAGTGAAATTAACACCTTTACAGCACGAGTTTATTCAATCTTACAAAGGAATTCTCCGCAAATTTGTGAAACCACCCCCTCAAACTCGCAAATACTTGGGCCAAAAACGGAAATTTAACAAGAAACAAATCCCCTTCGCACAAGCCTATGCCATGGCATATCACGATAATCCAGCAGCTTTCAAACAAGCCTTACATGCATCGATCAGTTCCAAACACTAAGTAAACCATACCCACGTCATCAATAATATCATCATGGACAATGTTCAATCCATAGTGAACACACTTTCAACAGCCAACGGAGGAGATTTAAAATGTTCACTCATTGGTTCATTCAAAGAAACCCTATCACAATTCTTTACACTCGTCATATTCATTTTGGTTACCCTCTTATCTGGTCGAAAAATAATGAAACATATCAAAAACGTAAAGATAGTGGAAAACCCTTACTCGATGTGGAAGTCGTCAACTATGATATATCCAAAACGCCTATACTCAACCCCACCAAACCGCACAATGAAATTCCCATGAAATCGAACGATTTACCGAAGAGTGTGAATAAGTCACGTTCACACAGTAAAATTCCTATAAAATCAAACGATATACCGAAGATTGAAAGGTTGATTTTCCCATGACATCGTTAAAAATACTACGGATTTGATGTGTTATTTTCCCATGATATCAATCGATTCACTGTGACTTTGAAGAACACACTCTGTTACAAATCCTCGTAAAATCAGGTGATTTATCGAGAATTCTGAGGTACTTTTCCACACCAAATCGACTGATGTTATCGTAAAATGACTCAGCAAATTCCCATGAAATCAAGCGATATCTCGTGAATTTGACCTACAAAAAAGGACAAGCCCCGTACACCACCAAAAATGAATGATTCATCGTGAATTTCATGAGCACCAATCAGAGCACTTGTAGGCGTGGGTGTCAACCAATGAGAAGAAATTTTCCCACGCTCAACTCTATATAAACTGAACCATTTCAGTCATTTTCATTCAGTCATGGGTAAACGTACGAACACGTTGGAAGCTCCTCTCGCGAAGAAGGTGAAAGTCACGTATTCGTCAGATACACCGACATCGAAGCCAGTCTTTGTTGAAGCGACGGAACCCTATTTCCATACGAATGGGAAAGCCGAGAAGAACTATCTTACCAAGGCACAACCACAGTTGGAGCCTCTGCCCATCACACGTCTGGTATTGGGCAAGAAATGGAATAACACTGGATATTATCCCATTCGCGGAGAGAATGCGATGATGGATGCGATGGATTGGCAATCACGACGAGACATCTCAAAACTCGTGTTTGCCACGGGATTTTATGGACGGCGTGCACAAACGTACAATAACACTGGGTACGGTTCCGATCAACTCACCTCCCTCTTCACCATTTCTCAAGCCGTCTCACGCGATCTGGAGACATTGGAAGATGCGATACAATCCCTCTACAAACAAGTCCAACCCGAATCTGCCTACAACTTCACCTCCTGTCTCGGTTATGTACACAAGAAATCGGCCTACGACAGTGTCTTTATGAAGCTGAAGCAGGACACACCCATCTTCCTGATGAAGGAGAATGGAAAGAACAAGAAGGTTAGTTTGGCCACTATTGGACATCTTCTTGCCAATCTCAAGGCGAATACCTTCCTTCAAGCAAATGCCATCTTCCGCGTCACAGGCATATACTGTAATCCACAGACAAAGACTCTGAAACTGTGTTTTACTGTGGATCAAATCCAAGTCCGTATCAAACAGGTGGAGGAATGTCAGAGCACAGCGGTGGGGGAAAAGAAGAAGAAGAAGAAGAAGACAAAGCTGACACTCGATATAAAGAAGGCACACATTCCCTCCAGTGGTTTATTTGATCTGATACACATGGTGCAACCTAAACAGGATATTGATTGGGAGGAACTCAAACACCTTATAGAGGATCTCGATCATCTCTCTCAATCAGAGGACGGCACTGCACTTATGAAACAAAAGGAGGATGAGATGACAAACATGCTTTCTCAGAGGTGGAGTGCTCAACCCACGGAGGAGGAGGATTGGAGGAGGATGCGGACGGATTATGCCAAGGCGCAAGCACTCGGTGTGTACATTCGCATCCGGGAAGAGTCACACGCGCTGCATATCTTTGACGGTGATCAATACAAGCCGAGAAATGGATCAATCGATTCCTCGAAATGTTCAAGGATATGGTGGAACACAAACAGGAGAGTCAGTGGTATGTGTCATCCTCATGGTACAAAGCAGGACAGTGTGTCAATGAGAAGTGGTCTGTGTTGAACTATATTGAACATTATTTCATTGTGCGTAGTGCCTACGAAGTCCATCGTCGCGCCTTTCCCAACATGTTGAAGGAAGCATTTGCACGATACAATATGAATCCTCTTACCCATGACATGGAAAGGACATTGATGAGTGAAATGGTGACTGCTCTTGAAAACTCGCTCTTTAAGACATGTACACGTGGACGTTTTATTCCACCTCTTCTTTATTCTGGAAATGATTTTATGTTCTGGAAACAATTTTAAGTTATGTTTAATACATGATGCATGGAATATATGTCTGACTTTTATGATTTGACAAGATGGATTTCCGTTTAGAGAATGACTCATCCATGATTGTCTCGGGTCCTAGTAAATCGGGAAAGTCCACGTTTGTGGCGAATATGATCAAGAATCGTCATACTTTATTTAAAAAACCCATTCGTGAAGTCTGGTGGTATTATGGGATAGAAAGTCCATTTCATAAAGAGTTACAAGAGGTGATCTTGAAAATGGGTGTCCCTACCCAAGATGATTTTGATCAATTGCAAGAAAATGATTTAATTATTCTCGATGATTTACAACAGGAATCTCAAAACAATGAAACTGTGACGGGCTTATTTTTAAGAGGATCTCATCATAAACGGTTTTTCGCAGTGCAAATCACACAGTATTTGTATGGTGATAAAGAACAACGTATGCGTAATGGCAATGTCCATTATTTGGTCGCGTTCAATAATCCGAGAAATCAACAACAATTGGCTCAATTCATGGGGAAAATGCTCCCGAAAGGCAATATGAGCGTCGTACATGATATTTTAACGACATTGGTTCAAAAGTATGGGAATTATGCCTACCACTTTATTGATTTCACTACAAATTGTCCGTTTGAGTACCGATTTCGCACCAACTTATTTAATCCACCTATGATTGTGTTTAAGTTAAGCAAAAGACCCAATAAAACGAAAATGGACTTTAGTGAGTTAGTGGTGGTTCCCAAATCTGACATGAATGAACACACCGGTGGCGGACAGCAAATGGGCGGTGGTGGTGACAGTACCCAACTGATGTCGACCATGATGCAACGTCAAGCGGAAGATCAGAGGGTGAGAACCATGATGATGAATCCTCAACAAGCCCATCTTGACCGTATTGCACGAGAGATTGTGCGTCACCGTCCTTCCGCCAATGATATCGCTGCATGGAACGCCCGGTTGTATTTGTTCGATAAAGTTCGTCGCCAATTTTTCAATTTGGACAATGATCATGGGAAGCGAATGGAATAACCTCTGCTCACGCACACCGCAAAACCTTCGCTCACGCACGCCGCAAAACCTCCGCTCACTCACGTCGCAGATCCACCCGTCCTCAAGCGATCTAAAGGGAAAGTCGTCAAACCTTCTGTTGTCACCTCTCCCAAGACGAAGCGTTCTCCCTTGAAATCATCCATCAATACTCGTTTAAGTAAAAAAGGAGTTCTTGAATTGGGATCCTATGGCTCACCATTCAGGTAATGGCAACGGCAGCCGCGCCAATTGCCTCCTCATTCTTATCGCGTATCTTTGGACGTTGTTGCGGCCAAGGCAACGCAGACGACAGCGCAGAGACACAGTACACCATCACGGCGAGCTTTAATTGTTGTTCCAACGGGAATACCGCCTATCTTCAACCCCCACGTCAATACCAAGCAGATTGTGTCGATGGAGGACGTGTTGCACAAGATTTATTACAATCCCAAACATCCCGCTGGCTACGGAAGCGTCAATGCACTTGCTGCTGCTTCACATTATTCAAAAACAAAAGTCAAACAATGGTTAATGCGTCAACCGACCTACACCCTTCACAAATCTCGATTGCATCGTATTAAACCCTTGCACCCGTATCGTGTACACGGTCCGCAAATTCAATTTCAAGCGGATATTGTCGATTATCAAAAGTATGCACAGTATAATCGTGGCTACAAGTATATTCTCATGGTAATGGACATCTTTACACGCAAAGCCTGGACATTCCCTCTCAAGACCAAGAGTGCCAAAGAAGTGTCGGGGGTTTTAGAAGCCATTTTCGCAACCATTCCCACCCCGCAACGACTACAAACGGATCAAGGCCGTGAATTTTATAACCGACCGGTGAAAGATGTCTTGGACAAGCATGCTATTGAATTGTTTTCCATCTACAGTCCCTATAAATGTGCTCATGTCGAACGATTGAACCGTACGGTCAAGAATAAATTGGAACGTATCTTTACAGCCACCAATCACAAGAATTGGGTGGATTATATCGCAGATGTCATGTATGCATACAATCACAGCACCCATTCATCCACAGGTTTCATCCCGATGGATGTGAATGCCTCCAATACCGAGGAAGTGAAACGAAACAATGCGAAACGTCTCCGACAAAACTATAAAAAGTTTGCAGTCCCGGGGAAGACTATCCCTGTGGGAGCACGTGTACGTATTTCACGTGATAAAGGAACGTTTGAACGAGGGTATGAAGCGAATTGGTCGACGGAAGAGTTCATTGTCTCCAACATTCTCAAGAACCCCCATGGTACCAAAATGTACAAGATCAAAGACTTGAGTGGAGAAGAGATCAAAGGATCCTTTTATGCTCAGGAATTACAAGTGATTCACCGGGAGGAAGAAGTCTATCAAGTGGACAAAGTGCTCAAGACCCGACGTCGGAATGGACGACCAGAATATTTTGTGCACTGGCAAGGTTATCCGGCCTCGATGAACTCATGGGTGACAGACTTAGAACCTCTAGGTAATGTACGCCGCTATTGATTTGTAATCATGCAGGAACTGCATGAGGAACAACATGTGTACTTGTTGAGCAATACTCAACCCCATTTGTATGACAATAAAGCCAATCATTTCTTTACACGACTGGAAAATCCACTTTTTATTCCTAGTGGAGAAACATGGGAAGTAGGCTTGAAAGAGTTTGGGTATGTGAATAATGTGGATACGATTCCCGAAGATTGTTATATTACCGTGGGAAAAATGGTGGATACGAAAGATTTGAAGGCCTATTTGCCTTATTATACGATGGAAGGGACCAATGTGGTCCGTCGTCACACCATTTTTGAATCCGATCAGGGAAGTGAAACGAGTCCCCATGATCACAGCGTTGGAATTATATACACGCCGCACCATTTCCAACATGATGACTGTCACGACACATCCATCCTACTTGTATTATGGAGGCAATGGCATAGAGGAAGCAGATGTCTATGTGATTGACATTGCCCCATTTTCCCTGTTTCAAATCAAGGAATTCTCCGCCTTTCATTACGTCCTTGTGTTTTCCCCTCATTTGGCGGCCTCACTCTTATTGGACAAATGTGTCTATCATTTATCGTTGAAGGATGTCGTTCGGATCCATACACGACTCTCCATTCATCGAAAGGAATGTGACGTAAAGAAATATCCCGCCCATGACTATTGGTTCAGTGTGATTCCCTTACACCGCTGCCATTTTGCCAAACATGGGATTGAAAGGTTGATGGGAAATGAAATCTCAGTGCTCAATTTATTCAAACAATTAGAATGGTTTGGTGTGGGGAAATTAGTGTTTCATTCGTCCAGCAGTTTGTCCTTTCATGTAAAGCATGCTTCCAATTATACATTGTCTGCGATGGATTATGGAATCCTCTCCGAATTGCAGAAAATAGCCACTGTTACCATGGCACCTCCAGTGACCTATCAGGATATACAACCCCTGAGTGATGATACGACACGTGCTATGTGGATGTGGACGGATACCTTTGTGAGTTCTCTCAAACGCAATGCAAAGGCACCTCCTATTCCCAGAGAGCATATAGGCCTGTTTCATAATCTTCGCACCCTTCTTCCTAAACTGAGAGCGTTGATGAAAGCTGTGAGAATGTACCAACACACCTTTTTCCGATTGCAACATTTGGCCTCTAAAAAATGGATTGCTTTACCAACACGCACCACGAAAAATCAATTTATTTTCCCAGTGGAATTCCTCAATCCACTCACCCCAAAAGAACGTGAAAAGAAGTATCCACATCCCAAGAAAAAACATGTGTCATGGTTCAGAAACCGTATTGATCAATTGTATGACAAGATTGATACACAGTTACACAAAATCGATCCTACCCTCCATATAGCCGATGCTCCTGATTTAGTCACCACCCGTTTCTTGCCTACCTATATCAACACACTGAATCAAAGTACCGCAACATGATGCGACACCTACGTCAACACAAGATGGAAGGTGTTTTAGTGTCTAAACGATTTGGAGCCAAGAAGCGATTGTTTGATACTGTCTTATTGAAAAATGTTCGAAAATCGATTCAAAAGGAACAAGGTACAAAACGGCCCATCATTCATCATTTAGTTCATTCCCATCCTAAAGATGGGAAAGAAAATGTATTGGCCAGTGGTGCGGATATGCAGCATGAAACGGGACAACATGCCCTTCCCTTCACCCCTACGGAAAAGTATCAAATCTACAACACGTATAATGTATTTGCCTATCATAGTTTGGTGGATTTGATGGAGCTGTATGGGAATATTCTCCATGATTTTGAAGTGAAACAGGAACGGTTGGCAACGTTAAGAAGGAGGGTGAAAGCATTCAAACCCACTGCAGGAACTGACATTCTTAACGAGATCGTTCGTGAACGAGATAGGGTGAATGCAGAAGTGACTGTGTTGACATCGGATCTTTGTCAATTCATCAAGGAGAACAAACTGTTATTTTATGTGTCTAGACCTGAATCGTTTTATTACAAGAATTTAGAGAGTGATAAGACATGGAGATCTATCGTCCCCACAAGTTATTATTCGTTGGAAACCTATTTGAATACCATCTTCCCCACCCCCATGACATGAACCATTACATCCATGTCCTATCATTATGAACTGACCATCGATTGCATGGACGATATGGAAATCAAGATGGACCGACAATCTAAAGCCTATGAGATTTTCAAAGCAGAAGAATTGACTACCTACGTGTGGGAAGAATGGATCTTGGAAATCCCCCTCAGCACGATTCATGTTCCCTCCTTTATCCTTCAGAAACAAACCATGGAATTGGACACTCTCTTTGAAAAGAAGAGTGTCCCCTATGCATTGAGTGGGACCCATGTCTTGCTTCGAAACGGAAAACCGACACAACAGTATAAGACCGAGGATAAGAAGCATCCCAATATTCTCAACATCAAACATGGCGACTATTTTGAGATTTTTCATACCCTATCTCATCTCCCTAGTCCATTACGATTCAATTTACCCACGAAATATTATACCCTCCAATCCTTTGTGCAAGCTTTCAATCAAGCCATCCCCCTTCCTGATATGGTGTGGGTGACGTATACAACAGTGGGTGTCTTTCACGTGCTTCACTTTAAAATCGCGGAAGGGTATGGGTTGAAAATCAATCCCCCACAACTCTGGCAACACATGTTGAATCATAGTCATGAATATGGTATGTTCACCTATCATGAACAAACCTGTATACACTCGGAAACGCCGGAACATTGTTCTGCAAGTTACCGTCGGTATCAACAACGTCCAAAACATGTCACCCATGGGATGACATTACACATCTATGGTTTACCGGAATATACCTTTGATTATGCCAAAGGATGGAACCACACCCTCGACACCCTCTTCCCATGGAAAGGGAAGGAATTGGATCGCTTGTTTCAGAAATCCTATTTCCCTTATGCTTATGAATCGAAAGAGCTGTTGGCCAATACGTGTTTACAATCCTACTTGTTTGGAGATAAACTCTCTGATAAGACATTGTATTCACCCGCTGTCGCATATCAAGAAGGATCCACCCTGAAAGTCTGCAAAGATAGATTGACTTCCTTTATTGGATGGTTCAGTGACGATATGCAAAAGCTCATGACGACCATGATGGAACGCTGGTAAGAAAACATGTTTTATCTAGTGGATGGTATGGTGTTGGGAGTGGATGTGGGAAAACAAGATATTCAATCGGTGATGGTGAATACACATCCGACACCTCGCCCTTTTCTTCATCTCTATAGCAAGACCATGAAACCGTTGCACATCTATGACCACATGATTCGGCAAGGCTACATCAACCCCACCCTGGACATTTCTACCTCGTTTCATCGTGTCCGCATTCCCAATTGGAGTTATACCTTGGAAGGACTCTTTTCTAAACTCCAAGTGAATTTACAGGCGTGGACGGATGTATCCCTCTCTCTCTCGAAAGATCATTATTTGACGGTGAAAACTGCGGAACATGCCTTTATTGATTTTGGAGAAGCGTTGAGTTATCGTATAGGTCTACCCCAATCCTATTATGGACCCAATACACAAATGACAACACTGTCTCCCCTCAGTATGACTCCCAATTCCTTCAACATTATCGTCTATTGTAGTATTGTGGCGGAAAGTATTGTGGGAGGACAACGTGAACAAATCTTGAAAATTCACCCCATTGAAGAGAAACAACGTTTGGGGGAAATGGTGTCGTATGAAGTGTCCAATATTGATTATTACCCCATTTTTACATCCGCTATTGATGAGATTGAAATTCAGTTGCGTGGTGATGATGGCGAATTTATTCCGATTCATGAAGGACGATCCTATTTCAAACTCCATCTCCGCCGTAAGGAGACTAGGTAATTATGGACAGAGTGACACTTAACCATGCATGAGGAAACGATTCACTTGTTGAGTAATGCTCAGCCCAATTTGTTTCCTGAAAATAGAGCCAATCATTTCAAAAATCGCTTGGTTCCTTCCATCCCCATAGTCCATGGGGATCAATGGGAAGCCGGTATCTCCGTCGTCAATTTCATCAATACTCTTCAGACAATACCCGTGGATGTCAACTTTAGTGTGGGGACATTGAAGGATCATCCTGAGACGATTTCAACCGTCTTTACATCTTCTATCCTTCCTGTCAAAACGGATTCACCGCGAGGAGAGCAAGGCAAACAAGGCAAACAGGGTGAACAAGGCAAACAAGACAAACAAGATAAACAAGACAAACAAGGCAAACAGGGAGAACAAGGCATGTTTACACGCTTCAACATTCCACGCGGTATTTATTCGGAGAAGACGTTGATGCAGTGTTTGAATCAGAATCGACAGCATGGTCACAATTTCCACTTTTCTATCACTACATTGGCGCCTCATGTCCATGTTGTCTCAGTGGTCGTACCCCCACACTACAGTATGAAACTCCATCCTTTGCTCAAAGACATTCTTGGGTTTAAAACAGACTTACTCACTTCCTCACAGCAAGCGACTGCCCCTTTGAATTTGAATGCGTTCACCTACAATATTCTCCTGTATTGTAATATTGTAGGCTATCATTATGTAGGAGGTATGAAAACAAACTGTATGTGTGTGATTCCCTACACGGGGAAAGATTATGGAGACAGTATTCATCATGAATTCCAGAATGTCACCTATCTCCCTGTGAAAAGTCAACAGGTGCAAGATATTGAAATCAAACTCATGTCGGATGATGGTCATCCCATCCCTATGACAGACGGACGGTCCTATGTAAAAATGCATCTTCGACGTCGCGCAATTAAGTAATTGTCTTTTCCCAAGCACATCAAGACACGATGACGAATCTCTTTTTAATCCGTAACCGAACACATTCCTCTGGACGATTGTTTGGAAGAGGTTCATTTATGCAACGCGGTGGATGGAATAAAGTGATTGGACAGAAAACACGCATGATTAGACCCCGTGTCACTGGTGTCAAGAAACCATCCATCCGTCTGCCCAAATCACTCAAAAAGAGTGTTCCCAGAAAAACATTTCGAAAACCCTCTCGAAAAACAAATCGAAAACCCTCTCGAAAACCCTCTCGAAAAGCATCGCGAAACCCTTCGCAAAAGGGACTTGTACATACGGTACAGAAAACATTGGGAAAATCGTTACGTTCGACAGAGTTTCTCAATTCTGCGAAACAAGCTGTCACGGATGCTGTCAGCTCTACCGCACAAGAAGGAGTTGATCGTCTCAAAAAGGGTGTGAAAGCGCTCGCCAAACGCACTTTACAGACTGCTCCCGAACGTGTTGTAGAAGCTATTCAAAATAAAGTGAGTCGGAAACGCGTCTTCACGGATGAAGAAGGAGATCGGGTGGAAGAACCTGCTCCTAAACGTCGTCGTGGTCATGTGGCCATTGCCCATCATACGAAATGGGGGAAAGGAAGTTTGATGGGGCGTTATCGCGGAGGTGCTAAACAACGCATGCTCTTTTAAGAACTAAGCAATCTTAGGACATCCGTCCCATCAAGCATGGCGGAAACCCCTGCCTTATTGGATGCGCGTTACGATGTATTCCAAAGTGATAAAGTCGATGTCTCGAGTACTTCTCAGCATACGAGCGTTCTGACGCCAGTTAATGGATTGGAAAATTCCGGTACCATTCAATTCACGGTCCCTCGACTAGCCATTCATTGGATGGATGTATGCAATGCCTATTTTCGCGTGGAAGTACAACTCATGAAACATGATTCGGCTAAAGGAGCAGACGTGCCATGTGAGTCGTCAGACAAGGCGATTATTATCAACAATACGGCTCACTCCCTCTTTTCCGACATTACTATCCGCTTGAATGAACGCACCATTGAAGGAGGCAATGACATGTATTATTTGAGAGCTTACCTTAGCAATCTTTTACAATATACCAATGATGTGAAGAATACACACATGGTCACACAAGGATTTACTGTTCCTCAAGTGATGTATGACACGGAGTATAATGCAGCGAGTAAGACGATAAAGACTAAGGCGGTAGAGTTTACAGATAAAGAGAATGCACTCAATCAAGCCATTCTCAAACAATGGTCAGACCACAAATTTAAACGTACCTTTGACTTTCCCCTGAAATGTAATTTGTTCCAACAAGTGATTGCTCTGCCCCCAGGCATGCAACTGGATCTCATTTACACCTTGAATAAACCGGAATATGCCATTTATGATATGGCACATGCTGCAGGGACGACCTCTACAAAGTACAGGTTCAAAATCACCTCTTTCCAATTGTATATGCCATGCTCACACCGAATGCAGAACTGCAATTGAAAACTGCGAATCGACGCAAGACAGAAGCCATTTATTATCGCTACAATGGCATGACCGTCCAACGACAAACGATTGAAAGTGGAGTACAAAAGAAGACGTTTTCCAATGTGGCTGCTCTATTGAGTCCTAAACTCATCTTTTTCGCGGTTGTTCCCAGTAACTCTTGGTTTGATCCAGGAAGTCGTAAACTCTATTTTGAAAGGCATGGACTCTCTCAAGTCACCATGACCACCAATGGAGCCATCATGACAGGAGGCACCATCAATTGCAAAGATGACGTGATTGCCTACAGCCAATTCAATCGTGCGATTCAAGTCTATAACACGAATGAATCATGTGGTATTGATTTGGAGAGTTTTACCAAATACTGTTACTTTATCGCCTTTGACTGTACCTTGGATAAACAAATCGATAGTGTTCAACCCACCAATACACGTCAATATGGACTGGAATTGCAATTTGAGAATACAACCCGGCAAAATATGGATTTATTAATGTTTGTCATTCATGACGAACAATTCTCCGTCACACCGGAGAATGCTGTCATCTCCAGTGCGTATATCCCTCCCGCTATTTAAGTGTTGGCGCGCATGGACATCCTCATAAGATATGGTGAAGGAGCCCGAGAATCACGTTCCTCCTATCGCTTGGACATCTCTTTATCAACATCGTCTCATTAAAGCTCAGCGTTGACTGAATGGGAGACTGGTTAAGCAACACGGAAATCGAAGGAATCATGCAGGGTATGAATCAATTACAAGAGAAACATTTACTCAATGCCTGCATGTGCGAAGATGATTTTCTCTGTGCTATTCAGTGTAGTTGTCAAACGTTTGCTCATCGCCTCCTCCAATCTTCTTACGTTCCCCTCCAAGGTGTGTTTCCTGCTGATCTACTTCCTGCTCATTCCCCGGAATCAAAGACACTTATTGTCAATAGTGATCGCTCTCATCAACCTGGCAGGCATTGGTTGGCCTTTTATCAAAATGCGGATCAACGCGTATGCGAATTCTTTGACTCTTATGGACTCACTCCATCTCACTATCCACATGTTACCGAATGGTTATCGACAACACCTTATCCTCTAAACTATCGTCGCCCTCTGCGTATACAAGGACCTAAAGCCTATTGTGGTGCTTACTGTATTTACTTTTTAAACCAACGCCCTTTTAACACGTCTATGGAAAAAACACTGACCTTCTTTCGAACATTGGATGCTTACGAGAAAGATCAAGAACTCATTCAAACCTACTTATCCTTCAATGATAAAATTGTCTATTCCTATTTGTATTCTACATTATCCCATGTTTTGAAGTCAATAAAGAAATGAATCATGTTAATGATTGTATTTTTATTTCAATGGAATCCTTGAACTTTTTACAGAGGATAATACCACAAGGTTTTGTACATGAAACACTATACACTATACACAGAGTTTTTTCCATACATCATGCATGATAAACAGTGACTGTTGAAGCAATGTCTTGATCACAAAGAGGGCAAGATAACGTTTCAAAGGGATTATAACATGTAGAACACATAACATTATGAGAACATGGTAAAAAGAGAAGGGATCGTTCCTGTTTAAAACAAATAACACAGTTCCGTTCACATAATAATTGAAATGTCTCTTCTTCTAATTTCTTTCTAAAGTCACTTTTATGGGAAGAGTTATCTGACACATCCATTGCAAATCTCACATTTTTCACTCCAGATCGCGCCAATGTCATTGTATTGCAGTGTAGCAGGGAGTCACCCTCGATCCACCTACGCTCCAAATGGTGATTCATAGCGTGCTCATCAAGATCCATGAGTCGATCCACTAATTCACCAGCAGTGATCGTTTCATTGAGATGTGTTACCGTTTCTATCGCTTTGAATGAATATCCCAGGTCTCTTGCGACAACCCACGACGTTGGGGTACTAGTTGCTGTCCGATTCATTGAGGGAATCTCCTTCGAATAGGGATTTGAGAATGTCTTCCACCAACGATTCCGCTTCTGCAATCGATAAAACACCCGTCACAATCACACTTCCGTTGGAAAAGAAGGAACAATGCAAATTACCTTTGCGTATTAACGTTCCGGGAAACAGCTCGCGCTCGTTGGAAATCACTGATGTCGATGGCAACTGTTGAATGGTTTGCATGCGGTCTTTTGTATAGTTCCATTGACATTGAACGGTGCAGGATTTTGTGATTGGGTCGCTCACGTCCAATCCGTAGGGGGCGAGTAATTGGCGCATCTCTTTACAAATACGATCGTAGGTTTCCAGAGAGTGGTTGCCCAAAATTTGGATACACCCCCGTGGACAAATCTGTACAGCGACCGAAGAGTTCCATTTCCAATAGACTCGACAAGGGCGTGATGCTCGGTAGGTGGCCAGAGGGAGTTGCGGTAACAATGTCTGCAGTGGTATTGCGGAGGATGCTCTGAGCTCCACCATGCGGTTGCAGATCCTTGACATTTTTGAGAGCGGGGTGTAGATACCCTTCTTCATATAGGCGATGGTTACCGTAGGGAAGGCTCTGATTGGGTAAATACCAACACCGCTTGTCCTCCCAGATACTTAAGGCCTTCTTCACTTGCGTCACTGTTCTCATCACGTGGTGCTGGGATTGGAGGAGGGTTTGTGACACTGTGGTAACGGAATGTTTTTCAAATGCGTCCACATAATTCTGATGTTTCACTTGTCGCTTCTTTGCTTGACACACTCCTTTCATGCGACAGTCGTGGATTTCTTCCTCATTGCCTTTGAGGACAATGTAAGAGTACATCGTGGCACTCAAACATACAAACTCCTTCACCCTATCCCCCACACACTCATCCTTGAAACATCCCAAACGATTCGCATTCTCGGTACGTCTCTCTAGATGACTCACGGGATAATTTGAGGTATCGAGAACACCTTTCGCTTCCGTATCAATAAAATTGGGGATGTTGTCAAACGAACGCAGCACTTCTTCGCGTGTATACCGGCTGCGGACTTTGAGGAAGAAGGAGTCTGTGTCCCCACCAATGAGTTCCACTGAGGTGCACGTCTTGTTGGCTTTCCACTGGTCAAACAGCTTGTACATAATAATCTTGCTGTTGTCCAGGATGCATTGCCCGATATAAATGGGCTTGTTCAAGTCTACCTTGGTCTTGCGCACATTCACCACCACGGCTTTGTCGCTGATGTTGAAGAAAGATTGGCAATAGGGATGACGTGTCCATTTGCTAAATACATTCGGTGATCGAACAAAATAGTGCTTCCCATATTTCCGCACATTCTCCATCGTCTTGCCATACAGTGCGTTCACCATCAACTTGTGGAGATTGCGGCGCATTTTCGTGGTTGCCTTGGCGCGTTCTTGCGTATGGTATTGAACATAGGGGCGAATATACGGCTCTTGGTTGAAGGAGATCCCGTAATGAACCTTGGTGATATGTAAGCCCTTCTCCACATAATACTTGAGAGCGGCGATATGTACCACATACTCTTTGCGATTTTCGTGCGTCATCATTAACTTGTTGGCTGAGTGAAAGGGTCGGTTCCCGTTCAACTCTTGCCATAGTTCATGCATATAGGGAGACATGTCCTCCCATTTCGCTGTCCCGCGGTAAGGAGCCAATGGTAAATCTTCCGTGGCATCTTGGACGTGTGGGGATACTCCAAATCGACGCACAGTACATGACCTGTGGTGCCATTGACATTGTATCGTCTCACCCATTCGTCGTTGATGTCCACCAAGACCTCCGGTCGTACCCAGGCAAAACAATCCTTCGGCAAAGGTCCCATCATGGCCGCACCGTATAAATTGTTCGCATCGATATAAAACAGGTGAGTACCTTCTTCTGCTTGCGCGCGGTGTTGATTCACAAATGTCATCCCTCCACGAATCCCTGCTTCAAACACGCGGTACATATCCACGTCATGCAATTTCTCCAATTTGACCTGTGTCTTTTTAAAGAAAAATGAATAGATCAAGCCAGGTGTGCCGAAATAGTGGATGGGGTCCAATGCAGACACGTCGCGTATTTCACTTCGAAAGTGTTCGAAGATGTCTGCGAGCAAGGCTACATCCACTGTCAAATAATAGTGGATATAATCTTCAAACGTGCTCCACCCCGTCTCTGTCCACGCCTTTTGTGCCACAGCATACTCATCCTCTTCCAACTCCTTCTCACTCAAATCATTGTAAAATGCTTCCTTCGGAGGCAATTGAGTCTCGTGGATACGATCCCAGCAGTCAAAATATGTATAGGGAAAATATCCTTTCCGAATAGATGTGTGATCGCAATTCGGATAGACGTTGCTCAATATGTGATTTGAGTGAGGAAAGTCACTGATGGTCGTTGACAAATTGTTTAGAGAGTCTTTCAAAAACTGACATGAATCGATGAATCGGATTTTATACAGGGTATTGGATGGCATGGGAAGAACGATGGTCACTCCCAACGTTTTGTCTCCTGACACATAAATGGGGTCGATCTTATACTTGTGATCCAGCTTGGTAAACCCTTGTACAATCACCTGGTGACTGTCATATCCCTTCCAATTGTGAAACAAGATGTTTAATGTGTTCCGGGATTGACGTCGTCGCAGGTTACATGCATTGCACAGGGTTTGCAGATATTTGCCTGTGATATGATCGTGGTCTCGCACCTTTGTCGTAGGTCCATTCTTTTCACCTTGCTTCTGGGGTTTTACATCACATCCGCACATGTTACATTGAGCTGTCTGTTCATAGTCCCGTATATCATCCTCCGTCAGCGTCATGTTACGGTTTGTCGCTTTCATGTGATCAAACATCGACCAGATCACCTGTCTGATGTGTGTAATAAAGGCAGGAATGCACTCGTTCCCCTTATGGATCACCACCGATTCTTTCTTGTCCAGCGGCGGATGCCACACCACATAGGATCCCACATACGCTGCTGTATGCTTCTTGGACACGGAATCAATCATGCTCTCAATGTCCGCATACATCACAGCGAGGGGTTGAGTGGTTTTCGCGTGGTCGATAAATTCGTGCGGTTTCGTATCTTCCGGGGTCGTTTCCATCTGAAAAAATCCTCCATCGCATTTGGCTTGATGTTCCACACGTTCTTTGTGCGCCATATCCTTTGTCTTTCCATACTTCATCCCCTTCTCGTAGAAATTGAATCGTAAGCTACATAACTCGCATGTTTCAAATCGTGTCACTTGCGTTTGGCTCATGTTCCGATACCACATGCAAGCACATTTCTGAAAATCCGTCACGGGAAGAAAATGTCCAGACTGATCCTCCATATCGTACCGCGTCACCATCACCAGATGAACGATGCGTGTGTTCTCCTTCACAGCTTGACGGACCGGGTATAATTGACCCACAAATCCTTTACTGTCATGCACGTGGATACGAAGAATGACATTGTTCTTCTTTTCGAACTCCTGAATATCCCGTGTATTCATCAACCCCTCTGACGTCATCATGGAAAAGTCTAGATGATAATATTGGTTCAAATTCAACATGCGCACTGTAGGAAGCTCATTCAGATAAATGTTATAGGATTTCTTGGTGTGGGAATTAGCAGGTCGAGGAATGCGATTGTCTTGGTAGGCAAGTGCATAGAGGACACTGTCTTGAAAACAATGTGATGTATACGTGTTGCGCTCAAACACACATATGCCTTTTTGATATCTCGGTGAATAGGAATCGGTGCGCCCATGCGAAAATTAGGGAAGGAACTTGTTTGAACTAGTAACTCCAACACTTCCTTCACCGCAAATCCTGATCCGTCTTCTCGATAGTCTTCAATAAATTCTTCAAACTTTGACACCATGTCACGGAACCATGTATCAAAGTTACGTGCTTGGACGCCTTCGTGAATGTATGAGGGTGTGGTGATGTCTCTCACTTCCTCTTCGCCCGTCGACATATCCATCTTGGCAAACCTGAGTCTCATACTCACAAGCCCTTTCACATCCTCGTGGGGGTGTTGTTGCACAATGACACGATATAAGTCCGCATACATTGAATTCAAATATACCTTCCATTCATTCGTGGCTTGATGAGGGGTAAATCGATAATTATATCCGCGACCGTCCATGATCCGTTCTTCTTCCACAGCTGCACCGCCCTCTTGCATGAACTCAAACAGGTAGGGACACAAATGTTCATCCCATCCTTCCGCTTCAGCATTCACCACTGTATCGCAGTAGCGACACCGTCCCACACACGCATGCTTATGGTACGCCTCCACGTCGAAACTTCCGTCGCAATCCAAACACAGCAAGTCATTGTCATCACCATAATTAAACGCGCGGCAATCGTGTTCGTCTCCATACCATTTACAACATGTCCAACAATAGTTGCGACCCGTCTCCGCTGCTCCATGAGCAATACAGTCTTGAAAGCGAGAGAAGGACTGACGGCAGAATTCACACGCGTACTGCATGGTTAGAATGAGAATGATTTTCTCTGACAGCGTCTTCCTTATATACCGCGCGGTGACTCATCACACGTGCTCGGCGCCGCGTGCTCCGATTGGTGCTCCGTGCTCTTACCCCAAGTGCGCCGATGCGTGGGCGTGTGCTCCGTTTCCTGTCCTCTTCGCTACCCGTGCTCTGATGCGTGGGCGTGTGCTCCGATGCCCGGGGCATGTACTTAAGTGCACCGATAAAAGTACACATGTTTTGAATGTCAAATGCGGGAATAAGGGGCTAGAATTGGCTACTAATGGCCATCTTGACGGTCACAAAGAAAGAAATTCGTAGTAATTGTTTGGTGTACTCAAAGACTTTTGAGTTTGAAGACATGTGAGCTTTTAGAGACCTCTCATGCAACTTCCTGATTAACTGGGTTAATGATCATTTCCAAGCATAGCCAAAAATGATCCAAGCATAGCCAAAACTTTTCTGACATCAATCAGATTTCCCAAGCGAGCCAAACTTACGCTATTCAAGCATAGAACTAATTAGAAATCAAGTTTCAGAGCTCTACGACACAAAACGCCAGAGATAGACGGCGTTAAACGCCTAAGCATGGCCAAAAATGATCCAAGCATAGCCAAAACTTTTCTGCCATCAATCAGATTTCCCAAGCGAGCCAAACTTAAGCTATCCAAGCATAGAACTAATTAGAAATCAAGTTTCAGAGCTCTACGACACAAAACGCCGGAGATAGCCTATTCTTCATTATCATTGATTAAGTTAATAAACCACTTATTCGTGTATTTAACACATGCTTATGTAGGCCTATTTAATTACACGTAGATAATCACTTCATACTGGTAGACAGCATTTACAATAAATTTGATTAAACGATTTCGAAAATGACTTTGAAGTATTGTTATTGTTGCGTTATTTGCCCCCACCAAATACTCAAGTTTGCATGGAGACTGCCAAACTGATTAGATCATTATGAAACCCTAGCACATCATTATTAAGGCCATTTTTGAGATTGTCACCAAATTCTACCTGTACGTCAATCGCTCTCCCACAAGGTAGCGAAGTTGACTATCCTGGACTGTTTTGATTTCCTCACGGTGAGTCACGGTATGTCACTATCACTTGTATCGACACTGGGTCACACTCCAGTGTCGATACAAATGATAGTGACATAGATATTTCATTTGAATTGTTTGATAATAATTTCTTTCTGTCTGTATTACATTACGACCAACTTAAGAATCGGTTCTCCTCGGCTTGAAGGATTGGCCTAACGAGGCTGTCATTTTTAAGACAAGGGATCGGTTGTTTTGAATGTTTTCATTATAAGCAAACAATAGAACAGTGTGCTTCGCCATTAGATCGTGCACTCTCGACTTCTGCGCACTGACGATTTACTGCTCCTCACTGCCCCTCGTGAAATCTTCAAAACATTCATTTTGTTTCATCGTTCAAATCGTCACGCCCACCTACATCCATCCAATCTGCGATGCTTCTCAATGTCTGGTGAAGCATCGGAAAGTCGAGTAAGCACACTAGTACAGTATTGGTTGGACTACTGTATCTTATATTCTATTGTGGACAAACCTAAATTGTACAGTATATTGTAGATGTTTTTATATAATGAATGAATAATGAATCAAGTCTGTGACAATCTCGGGAGCTGATAACTTTTCTGCCGTTTCTGGGTTATTTCCCGTCATCAGACCGGCATACTCTCTTGTACTCTTGCATGACAAGCAGATTGGCTCCCAACTTTGTCACAGAATTGTACATGATAATATTATTATGTATTATTTGCATATAAATTAAGTTTCATAACTACATGTAAATTATCTGCAGTCATTATCTACACTAAAATTATCTACACTCTACACTTAAATTAATTGCCCTATTACAATTACTGGATAGTTAGTTCTACTTTCATCAGAAATTCAGAAGGTTGTAGTTATTTTCTATATTTAGGCCTACATGATTTTTCGGTAAAAACTGTTGATCACGAGCTTGAAGCAAACTGCAGCTCACTAGATCGCTGGGCTCGGCCCTAACTGTCCTCCTGGCCGATTTTCTGAAATATCAAAATAACTTGTGCGATAAATGTTAAAATGTTTATTAAATACTATTCAATGATACATGTATAATAATGATGATTTTGAGACTACAACTAACTGAATCGCTGGGCTCGGCCCTAACTGTCCCCCTGGCCGATTTTCTGAAATATCAAATCACTGATTTTTCTTCAGCTGAAATATGCTTTTAAGATGCGTTAAAATGATTCATATTAAGGCTACTTAATAGTACACTTGTTTAATCTGGAACTTCTATATTTCAGATTTCCAAAGATGGAGGAAATTTATCATTATCAGCAGCACACTGCAAGAAATGCTCAAAGTGGGACTTAAGAGGAAAATTAAAAAATGTCTGTCATGTGGAAACATTGTTCATCCAAATTGTGTAGACATGCCAGCATTGACTGACGAATTCTTCTGTAGAGAATGTGTTACCATTGGACCAAATCAATTCGATTGGATCGCATGTTTGAACCGTATACATTCAGCCTTGAGAATGGGTTTGCAAGTGTTCATGAAAGTTGCGAATCGCGAAGATATATTAATCAAGAAAATAGCCAAGTATATTTCTCATCAAGAAATCTCAGTGAAAGATCTTGTCTCTAAGGGGATTGATTCCATTTCTTTGGATCTATTGAGAGCTTCAAATCTCAACAACTTTCATCCGATGGCCACAACAGGTGACAGCAACTGTTTGTTCAATGCAGTTTCTCTTGCTATTTGGGGAGACGAAACGCATGCAGCGGAACTTCGGGCTCGAACGGTGGTTGAGTTAGCAATACAGAAAGTCCACTACGAAAATTCAATTCAAAGAATCACAAATGGCAATGATTTTGATGATGGTCATTTACGAGGTACGTGGAAAGATCCATCTTCAGCATATTACAGGTGCTCATTAAATCACGAATTTGTAGGAGTTCCAGAAACATTGGCACTATCAACAGTCATAAGATCTCCAATTGAGTATATTTGGCCATCAATAATTCATCCAGCACAAGCTGGTTTCACCACCAAACCTGCTATGGTATTCAGACCTCGAGATTGTGTCATCGGAGATAAGGTGCATGTGATGTTAACTACTACGACAGTTCCAGAAGGGGATCAAACTTGGCTTATGAATCACTTTTGCTTTCTGAAGACAAGGATGAGGAAGGATTCATCGACTCTTGCACTACGTAATGTTGTGAAACCTTGGCCCGTGGTGGATCTGGATGAAAGCGATGACGACTTCAAAGAAAACTTACCGCCAAAGAAAGTTCGAAGAATTTCGAAATCAAGAGAATCTAAGATGAAAAAGGATGTACTATTGCGGCCGTCATCTGTACAAGGATTGTCCATGACTGCAGATCCAGAAAAGAAGGAAGATAATATGTGCAGGAAGAAGATAAATACGAAGAATGCAGTTCTAAGAATCATGACGATTGAAAATGAACAAAATAAGTCAAATGAAAAAGAATCAGAAACATTGAACAAAGTAGAGTGGGGCGGTAATACAAAATTAATTGAAATACCAAGTTCACCAGATTTTTCCTCCACTGCATCTTCAGTCACCGATGGAGAACTAACAACAGAATCTAATGATAATCAATTTAATTCTGACGAATTAGCAAGTGATGTGAAGCCTCAAAGTTCATGGCGTTCCAATAAAGAACTTATCAGTTATATTGAAAATATAACATTTCCCCGTGCAGCAAGAGCCCCTTCAAAACCCGTGGATAGTGGGATTTATGTTATTGAAGACAATGGAGCATCGGCGTTGTTGGAAGACGATTTGCATTGGGCTTTAAGTTATACCAGAACTGCTTTTCTTACTGGCGAAGGAACAGCAGCTCACCCAGAACCAGAAGGCTATGTTAAGAAAGAAAGAAGTGGAAGACATTACACAGATATTGCAGTGAAGCCTGGTGAGAAGATATTACGAGTGAGACAAATAACGATGAGTAACAAAATGAATAATAAGTTCAGGAAGCGCATAACATCACTCAGGAAAGTACAACCGATAGAGGAGAACATGCCCACTATCATTGAATATATTTGGATTGGATTACAAGGTTCTCTTGAGAGTAAAGCAACGACGAAGAAGACAGATCTAGCAGACGCGGAGGAGCTCCTCAAGTTAGGTGTACCACCAAAAGTTGTGTACCAATCTGTATCGGGCCTCAGAAGCATGCGGCAAATCCATAACATCAACCGCTCCATAAAAAAGAATGACGGAACATACACAGATCCATGGGGAACCCTTTTACGTATGTATGGTGAAGACCAGAGAAAGAAAGATGATAAATTCATTCAAGGAATCTTTGGAGTCGACGGCCAGTTCTCACTTGATCTGTGGTTCGAGCACCAGATGTCAAATTTTGAGACTATGGTAGGATATGGAAATCCTGCATCTTTGGACACGACCTTTGGATATTGTGCATACGCGACATTTTTCACATTTAAGAATGTTCGACTACTAGTGTCGGAGACAGGTGGCCATCCCACTTTCATTGGACCGGTCCTCGTGCATTCAAAGGAAAGAGACTCAAAAGCCATTCTCCACTGGCTTATGGAAATCAAAGAAACCGCTCGAAATATTGTCCCGATATTCTGCTCTGACCAAGATTCGATTCTTTTGAAACGGATACCGCAAATTTGGCCTGAAGCAATCAATGTCTTGGGTAGAGAGCACCTCTTAATGAATTTCAAGGAGAAAGCCCGAAACCTAAAATTTCCAAACAACCAGTACAATATAATAAAAGCCGATGTGTTTGGACCGCAAACATCAAAAGAACGAACCTCATTGTTGGAAGCAGTTGACTGTCAGGAATTCGAAGAATTATTGGAGCGCTATCTTAAGGAATGGTCTCGACTCGGAAAGGAAACAAGCGAATTGGGATCATGGATTTACGTAAGTTTAAGCACCAGTAATATATAGATTACAATAGTATAAAAGCCACAATTGATGACTTCATTAAATACATCACTTCTAGTGAATAACAAATTATTTAGGCCTAATATATACAATTTAATAACAATATTATCCTAATAAAAAAACTAGATAAATTCTCGAAAAGGAAAATGCATTTAGAAAAAGGTAGTCTAATATTTTTTGTTTGAATGAGTTCCAGTCAAATGTTCAACTATTTTTTGACAAATTAATCAACTATCATTGATTTGTTAGATATTTGTAAAATAATTTCAAATTTTACAAATATTTCCAGGTATATATTTGTGAGCCTAGAACGATGAAGGTTTATACAAATGTAGCATAGCTGAAATTCAGTGGATTTTAACATTTTCTAAAAAATATTCGCTATGTAGGCCTAGTATGTAGTAGGCTTATAAGTTAATTCATTACGTTGAGTCTATATGTATAATAGACGCATTCTTTCTCATATACCCCATCATTTGCAGGACAGGCGCGACATGTACATGAAGTACGCCTCAACGTGGGCTCTGTCTCTTGCTGGGGTTGATAAAGCCTGGCAGCAAGCACAAGAGAGGATGAACAGAACCTTGCGCAATGTTCGTGTGAAGTGGATTCGGCGGACAGCGGTCGATCTGGTAGCTGAGGTCAAACGCCTCATACAACTCCAGTTGAGCGAAGAGGAAGCGGCGATTCACGGCAGCGGGCCCTGTAGATTGGCGGAGGATTTTAATAGTTTCGCAGTTTCCCAACATTCATGGAAAAAATTGTCCAAAAAATCAAGGAATGACCACATGTCTGCTTTTCGCTCATGGAGGGTTGAGAAACGACATTTACCTTTCCGACACTTGAAAGACCGCCCGGGACGAAAGCGAGGTTCTCGCCTCGGAAGAATGACAAAGAAAATTACTTTTGATGTATAAAGTGTAACCTCAACCTATTTTAATCTCTTAAAAATTATTTTGAAGCAGGATTAAAATGTGAAATAAAATAACCTTAATTTGTTTATAGAAGAAATCTCGCAGATTTAGAGTATGCTCATTCTAAAGCACAATTTCATATGATTTACATAATTTGCTGTTTAAAAAAATTGAATTCTCTTTAGTAATGTATGAATAGATAAAGCCAGAAATTCATCATAAAGGCAAAAAATAAAATAAAATAAATTATAATTTGAGCAATACTTGCATTTAGTTTAAATATTGCCTTTGTAATGAATTCACTGGTTTTATTCATCTATAAAAATACACGTGTTATATTGTAAACTCAAGTTACAGTATATAAGTTTTTCTCTTTTGATTTGAGTTGAAATTTAGGTAAACATTTTTTTACTTCAATCGGAGGCTCTTCCCTTCTGTGCGATTTAAATCAGTTGACAATGTTTTGTTAGACGTCAGATTTGAAAATACTAACATAATCTATCAATTTCTATTCTAACAAAGTTTTCCGTCGAGAAACTAATGTTTTACTTGTTCTATTGAACATACAGAAACACTCAGGCAAATTCGAAACTACAGTACATACATAACGTACGTTTGCGTAATAGATACAAGTTGCTTTAACATTTCAACAAATACGTACCGGTAAACTGCAATTTCCCAATATTCGTAGCAATATATTCACAGCACTCCATTTCAATGCGTTCTATACTGTGCGATTTCATAATTTTGTTCTGATTTCCGAATTCATTTCGTTGTTGATTAAAGCACATAAAGAAGCACAAGTGTTGTTTTACAAGTGTTTGGAAAATAAAAGGCCTAGATTACTGGCTCCCTTGAATAAAAAACGTTAATCATCCATTAAATTTAGATATGACTTGATTGAGAAATACCGGTATATTGGAACAAGGAAATGTTCTGTCTGCTTACTTGGATCGACCTAAATATTGTCTGCATGTCTTCGACAACCGAAGGCGTTTCACGACATCTAAAAAAGATCGAACTCGTTTCGTGTCGTAGAGCCCTGAGACTTGATTTCTAATTAATTCTATGCTTGGATAGCGTAAGTTTGGCTCGCTTGGGAAATCTGATTGATGGCAGAAAAGTTTTGGCAATGCTTGGGTTTTTGGCCATGCTTGGATCATTTTTGGCCATGCTTAGGCGTTAAACGCCGTCTATCTCTGGCGTTTTGTGTCGTAGAGCTCTGAAACTTGATTTCTAATTAGTTCTATGCTTGGATAGCGTAAGTTTGGCTCGCTTGGGAAATCCGATTGATGGCAGAAAAGTTTTGGCTATGCTTGGATCATTTTTGGCCATGCTTAGGCGTTTAACGCCGTCTATCTCTGGCGTTTTGTGTCGTAGAGCTCTGAAACTTGATTTCTAATTAGTTCTATGCTTGGATAGCGTAAGTTTTGATTCGCTTGGGAAATCTGATTGATGGCAGAAAAGTTTTGGCTATGCTTGGATCATTTTTGGCCATGCTTAGGCGTTTAACGCCGTCTATCTCTGGCGTTTTGTGTCGTAGAGCTCTGAAACTTGATTTCTAATTAGTTCTATGCTTGGATAGCGTAAGTTTGGCTCGCTTGGGAAATCTGATTGATGGCAAAAAAGTTTTGGCTATGCTTGGATCATTTTTGGCCATGCTTAGGCGTTAAACGCCGTCTATCTCTGGCGTTTTGTGTCGTAGAGCTCTGAAACTTGATTTCTAATTAGTTCTATGCTTGGATAGCGTAAGTTTGGCTCGCTTGGGAAATCTGATTGATGGCAGAAAAGTTTTGGCTATGCTTGGATCATTTTTGGCCATGCTTAGGCGTTTAACGCCGTCTATCTCTGGCGTTTTGTGTCGTAGAGCTCTGAAACTTGATTTCTAATTAGTTCTATGCTTGGATAGCGTAAGTTTTGATTCGCTTGGGAAATCCGATTGATATTAGAAAAATTGTGGCTATGCTTGGATCATTTTTGGCCATGCTTAGGCGTTAAACGCCGTCTATCTCTGGCGTTTTGTGTCGTAGAGCTCTGAAACTTGATTTCTAATTAGTTCTATGCTTGGATAGCTTAAGTTTGGCTCGCTTGGGAAATCTGATTGATGGCAGAAAAGTTTTGGCTATGCTTGGATCATTTTTGGCCATGCTTAGGCGTTTAACGCCGTCTATCTCTGGCGTTTTGTGTCGTAGAGCTCTGAAACTTGATTTCTAATTAGTTCTATGCTTGGATAGCGTAAGTTTGGCTCGTTTGGGAAATCTGATTGATGGCAGAAAAGTTTTGGCTATGCTTGGGTTTTTGGCTATGCTTGGAAATGATCATTAGCCATTAACTGCTGAATTGTCAGTTTGAGAAATTACGTCATCGAATGTTCCTGCTCTTTATTGATAGTGCGTACTGTTGTGTATGTTTTCAGTTCTACCATAGCTTGTTCAAAGTTAGTAATTTATTCCTTAATTGCGAAGTGTGATAAATTGTCAGGGTCGGATAACGTGCTTTGAGCATTCTCTTTGCATTTTCTGATATCCTGTGCTTAACTTTAAAATGTTTGATAACCCTTTTGTATGTGGAGACAAGCACTGCAGTTAATAGGTTATTATACACGCGTAATAGTACAAAGCAGATAGATCATTTAAGGAAAATTACCAGCGTCACACACATAAGAAAGTAATTTCGGTAGAAAGGAGATTAATGCGGTTGCAAAAAGGAAGAATCAATCAAAATGTTTTGTTCGAAGTGTGCCATATTTAGCTTCGATTCAGAAACGTTAGATAATTCCACTTGAAAAAGTGATTCTTCTCTTCTGATTGTTTAATGCACGAAATATTTTCTGTTATAATACTCAAATAAAGCTATAATTACATTTTAGCAAACGGTTAAAATTTGCAGAAGCATTTTGGTTAAAAACGTCAAATAATGTTCGTTAAATAAAGGCGAATGAAATATGCTCGTTTGAATGTTGGAATGATTTTTGCCACTCGGTCATACATATATAAAGAGCAATCCAGTCCAATCCAATCTTTTGAGTATCTGTTGGAAATTGATGGTAGATGGATTTGATAAACGATGATCTGCTATGCTTAGATATCACATAAAAATGTCTTGCGACGATGCTAGTAGTATGTTTGACTGCATTGGGATAGTTGAGGCGTGCTGAATAGCCTACTACTCATACATTTTGAAAATACATGCACATTCTATGTGATTGATAGCCTGCTACTATCTCAGTTATATATCGCACAGAAAAAACAGTTACTGCGCATCCAAACAAACAGATGCATCAAAGTCACTGTGCAGCATGATAATATGTCCATTTTATGCCTGTGATGCACAATTTTTAGCATAAAACTGACATCATTACTTATAAATCTATTGTGATTAGTGTTTATATAATAGGGGAGGGGAGAGTAATATGTCACCCAAAGGGTTTTTCAGACATACCCACGTATTTTTTACAAAAGTAATTCTTTTCGTCCCGGAACAACTGACAGGGCAAGAAGAGCTTCCTCTTCACGTATCAGCCAACTTTCCAAAGGAGATGGAGGCTCTAGGATTCATTAGAAAAAAATTAGAAGCAACTTTGTAAAAAGTATCAAAATACCCATTTAGCCCCTTACCACGGTGTAATATGGCACTGACTTAAGGCTATGTAGGTTTTGCTTATTTTGACTTATAAGTGATGTTTGCCAACGGTTTTATCGTTTCCTATACATGATAGGTTCATCAAGGCAAGAAATTAAAATGGCCCATGACCGTATCGGCTGCATTGATTGTAGTAAACAAGGTGAAGGCTTCAATTACATCAACTAAAAAGTCATGAATCAACATTTTATTCGATTTTTCACTTTACACTAACAAGCGTTGCATTGAAAGGCCATTTCATTCGTGCCACATCACTCATGCGCCCAATCCTTAGATTTGCTGTAAAAGTCAATCATCAGTGATTTATAGTCAATTGCCACCGATTATATACAGGCTTACAAGCAACACATGGTACACTCATTTGAAGCTGAATAATAATCAACTGTTAGCAGATAGGAAACGCTACTAAATAGATAAAAAAACGCAGCTGACACGTTTCGAGCGCTGCAAGGATGAACTAAACTGATGCCAATCTCAGAAGCAAGTTAAGTGTTCGCAGTGAGAACTTAAAAAAGAAGAGTTTATGTCACTATATCCGCTATCCATCAAATTCGTGAAAGCTTTTTGCATTGACTCATGGCTCCACTTATGTCTTTCTATAAATCTCTTACAGATTCTGGGCATTTTTCTGGAAAACAAAAATGCCAGAAATGTTAGTAGTGGTGATAAAAATGCATTTTGTCTATTTTACCCCAGTGATATTTTAGAAGTGGGGATATATGGGCACTTTACTTAGACTCATATTACACGAAAGCTATCAATCGCGGTCCTAAATGGATGTTAGATTCTTATCTGCACGTAACTGCGATGAGGGTACACTTTTCAGGGTACAGAATGAGAGACCTAGCCAAAAAGCGCCTGATTCAATTGTCGTTACTTCAGCGATAAAATTAAAGCATTTTCATCATGATCTTCTTAGTGCGTGTGCCCGTGTGGGCGCGTGTCTTCCTCGAATGAGCTGCACTGCCACCATGGCGGTCACATACGGATAAAAAATTGCCATGACTAGTTCTGTATCGAATTCAAAGCTCATTCGACCAATGGTTCCGAGCTAAAGGCCGAAGAACTCAAATTACCGCTGTTAGTCCGGTGCCCATTTTAGTCCTGCCTCCGCTACTGCTGTCATTCATATAATAATTGAACAGATGCAGTCTGAATGAGCATGTCAGTTGCAATTTCATTTGTGCTTTCTCAATGGAGTGTAGGAGACTTGGATTGATAAGGATAAGTATGCTAAATTTTTCAAGAAATTGATTTTGATTGAGAAATTCTTGATTTTCAAAGAGTAGCAATAAATAAATGTCAAATTATTGATGTTGAAATGGGGCAAATTTTATGAAATTTGGATTGCTTATCAGATATACGCAGAAACTAAAAGTCACAAAAAATTAAAGTCGCAGCTAATGTAGCTTTAGAATAGACAATAGAATAGAATGTGTATATTTCATACTCACAATAGAAATCATTGTCAAGAAAAATGGACAAACCTCAAATATAGAAAAACTGTAGATTTCAAAACATATGACAATACATGTACACACGTGGTTGTGCCATGCACGCAAAATCAAAGTTGCACTAAAGACATACATTTAAGAAGTGAACATACATGTGTTGTAAATACATGTAGATGCTATGATTATAAAATACAGAGTGAAGTAACCTTTAGCAACCTTTAGTAGACATTGTAAAAATGAATTTCGTCGACGCGCAAAAAGACACTGTAGTTGAATAAAACTGTCAGATCGGAGAGTAGATTTCTTAGGACACAAATCGTGAGGCATTTTCACGTCTCTTGCGAATGTCGGTGAAACTTTCGCACGAACAGTGTATTCCATCAAAGAACAAGACCATAGTTTATTTTAATCAAAGAGGACATATTATCTAAGAAAGGTTTCAGAACACACAATGCGTCCAATCGACGAGCTGCAGATCTGTAAACAGAATTCAGATGCTCTTCCCACTTGAGATCAGCCGAGAAATGCATTCCAAGCAGTTTTAGTAAGTCACTAACTGAGAGTATCTGTGGAATGGACGGTGCTGTGTGATTAATAAAATTTGGTATCCACATGGGCTTGCATTTTACCAAATTCAATTTCAAGCCACTCAAAGCTGCCCATTGAGCTACATTTGCGACACCTATGATATTCCTGGATTCAAGAGCATCCGTAATTTCGTTATACCGAGTGTTACAAATATAAACGCAAAATCTTGGAACGATTATTTTATGTCTCCACTCATACTTTTAAAGGTCGTTCAGAATCTATGACTGGTTTGAATCATTTCTCAGACGATTTTATTCTTCCCTACAGATAGCATAATTTAAATTTCAAATTTGCTTTATCAATTCATAGCTTGTGTTAAGCATAAATTAAATTTATTAAATTGATGTTTGGGGTATACTTGATCGATAATGGAGAACAGACTGTCAACCGAAGAAAGAATTAAAGCCATGAGATACTTTCATCAGTGCAACAATTACAGTAATGCGGCAAGGCAATTGAATACAGAGTTAAATAAGAAGACAATCCAGCCTTCAACAATTCAGAGACTCGTAAAGAAGTTTGAAAACACCGGCTCAGTATGTGACCTTCCAAAGTCAGGACGACCCTCCATGATAGATGATCTTAATATCCAAACTGCTGTTCTGAGAGAGGTCAATGCCACTCCAACTTCTTCGTGTCGCAGAATAGCTTGTCAGTCAGATGGTTCTGCTGATGAAATCTCCTACCAAAGTGTCCACCGGTGTCTGAGAAGCAGGGGATTCAAACCATGCATCCCAAGATTACTTCATGCAGATGAGAGCTGATGTTGTTGAGGAATGATGGATGTATCCAAACTAACGAAGCCCAAAGCCTCGGCGAAGCTTAGACATAATATCTGAGTTAAACACTGTCTTCTCACAAATCTTTGAGAGAGGCGGAAGCAATAAGATTTGACGCAATTCATTCCAAGAAGCCGAAGTGACTTGGGAACAGGAGATATTAGGCTGCGTCTTCGCATTTCAGGAAAAATTATTGAAAGATTTGTGGGCCGGTTAAATAGTCATACTATTTTCTACTTACCTTCAGATACCTAGCCATACCGTACTAACACCATTTTTCACTTTCCACCACTCTACTAAGAGGACAATGTATCTTACAATTCCTCAGTTGATTTGTCAATTTATGTAAAATATCTTGCAAAATGTCTGGAACTAAAATTACCAATGAAAATAATAACTGTTTAGTGTTTATTCTTTCTACAAACTTTTCTAAATCTTATAATCATTTGATAATCATGTATTTTATCCATCATAAAATGAGACTTAGATGACTTTGTTCGTCATTGCAATTTTTAAAAGAGGTATTTTTTTGGTTGATGAGAAAGGAACTCGAAGGAGTCCACTAATAGAAGTCGGGTCGGAACAATGTCATGAAGCAGATGAGTCAAATGATCCACACAGCTCTTAAAAAATTCAAGTCCGGGCTGGTGAATTCAATCTCGACCATTAGAGATTAGATTTTTTAAATGCACATACTTAACTGAAAATTCTGTTCAATTGGATTGCTTGTCGGAAAATTTGGTCATCAGTTGACGCTAAATGTACTAATATTCGTATGCTAACTTACTTAACATCATTTGAAAAGCAATTCAAAGGGAATTCCAAGGTAACTTGCATTATTTTACACCAAAAAATCCAATTAATTTCTGATTTCGCTACGAAGCTTTCTTCAACGAACTTAAATGTTAGTGTTAAAGTATTTTTAAGTGGTGGATTCTCCCTATGCTATTCCACCCAGTTCTTGTCAAGAATCCGGTAATTTAATTCATCTTCTAAGCTTGTGCTTTGTCTAGCTTATATTCAGAACTCAGATTGACAGAATTCATTTCTTCACTTGAGAGAATGAAGTATACAATCTTAGGAAGCATTATTATCATCGTGCTTGCGCAAAGGAATCGTTCGTCCTGATTCATCGTAAATGAAATATTTCTGCAATTGTGAATAAAGGTGGAGTTAGGAAATTAAATCGGCCACTATCAGACACGGGACTTCTTGAGTCCCTGTCATGTACGAGTATTGCATTTAAAAGCAATCACATTCCATCGCCGATTATGCGACACGAACTAGACACTCTTCATATTTTTACGTGGTCATCCTTCTTGAGTGTCAATCGTAAAACCGAAGTGTGGCACCATTTAGCAAGAGGTTGATTTTCACACAAAGGTTTGATGACGACTTAATACCCATGCGAACTAAATTAGCACTTAGATTGTCTCCATGTAGCATCGCCTAGGTGTCCATGTAACATCGGCACGGCAGGAAACAATTGTTAGGTGTGAGGACAGTTTTCAGCACCTACTGTATGTGTACTAAATTGCATCGATGGATTCCAAATGTAGACCAGATTTATGTAGTTGTTTTAGTTTCAATTACAAATAGAACTAGGTACTCGTAATTGCAATTAAAGTAGTAACCCCATGGCAGGCGCAAGTCCAAAATGTGCAAAGCCCCCCACCCCCCTGGAAGGAAGGTGTGAGAGTTCGCCAAGGATGTGTTGGGAGGAATGGGTCCGCGAGGAAGACACCGCCCCCCCCCCCCGACGACTCAACCGACCAAGTTGGTTGAAAAGACCAAAGTTGTTGAGTATCATGTGAAACAGACTTCTATCAAGGTTTCAGGTTGAAATGCGCCAAAAAACTTTTTTCGAAAATGTTCGTCGCTTTGGGTCTCGACACCTAGGATTTTTTCGTGAAAAAAAAATTTCAAAATGTTGGAATTGAGCTCCGAGACCCATCCCCCATCGTGTTTGTCGTCAAAAGTTGGGTCGGTGAAGTTTGGGTGAAAAACCGCCCCCCCCCCCGACGACTCAACCGACCAAGTTGGTTGAAAAGACCAAAGTTGTTGAGAATCATGTGAAACAGACTTCTATCAAGGTTTCAGGTTGAAATGCGCCCAAAAAGTTTTTTCGAAAATGTTCGTCGTTTTGGGTCTCGACACTTATGATTTTTTCGTGAAAAAAAATTTCAAAATGTTGGAATGGAGTTCCGAGACCCATCCCATCGTGTTTGTCGTCAAAAGTTGGGTCGGTGAAGTTTCGGTGAAAAACCGACCCCCACATCCAACGACTCAAGCAACAAAGTTGGTCGATTGGTCGAAAAGACCAAAGTTGCTCAGAATCATGTGAAACAAACTTCTATCAAGGTTTCAGGTTGAAATTCGCTCAAAAAAGTTTTTCGAAAATGTTCGTCGCTTTGGGCCTCGACACTTAGGATTTTTCGTGAAAAAAAATTTTCAAAATGTTGGAATTGAGCTCCGAGACCCATCCCATCGTGTTTGTCGTCAAAAGTTGGGTCGGTGAAGTTTCGGTGAAAAACCGCCCCCCCCTCGGCAGCGATCTTCCAACCTTGGTGGTAGGGATCGTAGAAAGTCGTGCAATAGCTCGTTTGAAAGCCAAGAATGAGACAAATGCAGTGGAAAACATGGCTTGTTCCTATCTGCCTTCGTTTAGAGGTGAGACGTCATTGAAAATTTGGGACATTGGCGAAAAACGACAGAGTTAGAATTTTTATGAAAATGGCTCTAGCGGGTGAAGGAAGCCTCGGACGGGAAAACAGAGACTAGATTTGGAATCAGTGTGCCATGTTACACCTGAACGTCATTCATGCTATGTCTCCGAAGTGATAGGAAGAAAGATGACAGAAGCAGTAGAGTTTGCGAATGAATTTTGTTCACTACGTTTTCATCGACAAAGTCTTCGTGGTGTGATTAGGGACTACATCATCTCCTTTCATCATGAAAAGGCAGACTTAAAATTTGCTATCGCTAAAGGTTACTTCGTTTTCCAACTGCTCATGGACAGTTTGATGAATAAAGATGTGAAAGGTCGATTAGTTGCAGAGATTGATTTTGAGAAAGTGACTGATGAGCATGTAGGTGAGCGTGTAGTGTTTCATTTTGCATCCTATTCTGCAGAGACGATACATGATCCCAAAGATTTCTATCAGCGACACATGGCGAAAATTGCATCTCGACTAGATTCATTTCATGAGCATGGATCCAACTTGTTCTTATGTCGCATAAAACACATTCATATTCAACTCAATGTGCTAAACTAGATTTGACTACAAGATTTGGGAAAAGCATTCATGAGTCAGTCGTCCGCGTGCCTCCTTTTTCCCTGCCGCAACGAAGTCAGGGGAGAAACGGAGGTCTCTTATTGGCTCTGATTGGATTTTCTCTTCATTTCATTCTCTTGACTTGGAAAGCGTGTGTAACTTGCTCAAGCCATTCTCCGTCTCAATTTTGTCTGATTCAATCCTCTTAGCAAATTTACAAGTGAGTGTCATGACGGTGTGGCCTAAACCTTAGCAGCATTTTAGAAGAGAGACGCAGGAGAGTGTGTGGCCGATGATTGTACAAGCTTATTTTGTTGAACCATCACCACCACCGCCACCTCCACCACCTAGACGCTTTACCTTTAAGCCTTTTAGGGAATTGAAACTTAATTCGGGTCCTAAGCCCAAGACATTTAATTTACTGGATGATGACGAAGACTTAGACTTCGGTGATAAGCTTTAAGTCATGTGAACGCCCCAAAAGGTCCTCTTAAGGGCCACCTCATATGTCACTGCTAAGCTAACAATTTTCTTTTCTCTGATGATCATGAATGTACTTAGTGGTATTCTTTCGTTACAGACTGCCATGGCCATGAATCCTCAACATCTCGAGCTGTGGAATCCGAAAATTGAAAAGTTGATTCACGGCTATCCTACCTACAAACAACAGGTGCGCTACAACAGTGTTCGACTCTATCTTCAAACGCCGGCGGTATACTTACCAAAAGTGGATGCGCAAGTAAATCGTTGCGGTCAAAACCTGAACATCCCTATTGATAATTGGTTGCGTCAGCAGCTTGACATTTTAGAAGACGTTGTGAGGCAAAAGGCTCTTATTCCTACTGAACTATTACAGTTGTGGCCAGAAAAGAAAACTTCTTATTATAAACCATTGTATCGCGGCACTCGCTGCTACATTTTGCAAAGCAAGCATTGTAAAGTCACTTCAGGAGTGACAGTTGAACAGTCAGTTGAAACAGAATTGTCATCGCTAGGTGCAGGCTTTTATTCCTTTCAAATTGAGGTACCTGCTGTTTATGTGGGACCTCATCAATCTGACGGGAATTTTTTTCTCTCAATTTGCGCATTGCTCAAATTCATCATCAACCTGAGTTAACAGGACTTGATCACATTGAGAAAGTCATTGATTATTGTGTCAAACAGTGTCAAGAGCCTGTCACCAAACCTAAACGTCGTCGCACATCAAAGAAAGATGGTGCTACCACCAAAGAGAAATCTTAAGTATTGTAATCAGTTAGTATGTAGTGAATGTGGAAAACGCGGTCTTGCTCGTTATGTACAATTAAAACATTGTAATCATGTTGTATGTATCTTTTGTCATGTAAAGGACAGACATCCTTGTAAAGTTCCTGCTCAATGTATTATCTTGCAATGGAGTCTTTTTGATATTGTAGGTTGTCATCTTCATAGACAGTGAGGGAACACCCATGCAGGAATTGAGTGCTATTGCAATGAGAGAAAGTGATCAAACTGTTGTTAGTGTATATAATAGATTTACCTACTGTCCTCCACACAAAGACGAATGGTCACGACGTCATGTGCATTGACTTGATCCTTCTATTTTGATAAATATTGGATTTGTAAATGAAACGTATTTGATAAGTGATTTCAAACGATGGCTGTCAGGTTTTCATATTGTTAAAATATTAGGAAATGATTCTGAACGAGAAGCAGCAACACTTCAGGTGCACATTGATAATTTATATTTACCATGTTGGGTAGATCGTGTAAGACAAGACTATCATATGCATTGTGATCAAAAGAGGTTTAGAGATGAAATGATTTTTGATATGGCTATATGTTTCGGTGAGAGACATCACCTTTACAGACCACAATCCCATTGTAATACTAGAAATAAAGCTACCTACATTGCAAAACTCTCTTCACGCTGGCATTGTAGTCTCTATGACGTTTATGAACTGTATCTATATTATTGTCAACAGCATGGGTCTCTGTAAAACATGTTTTTACTCCTTGTGAATGAGTAATGATCATTTTATGAAGTGTATTCTGTACTTGTGAATTTTGTCCGGTGTTGAATAAACTTACAGTGGAACATGATTGTTATTTCTGTTTTATTCATAGTGGAAGTCATTGAAGCAATGTGAAATCTATAGTCACAACGTTTATGATGGCGCATCGTACCTTAAGTAACCACATGTGTCATTTGACTCTTGATAAACAAGGATTCGATGGATCTTTACAAGCTTGGAAACTTACATTTAAAGTAGTGATGAATGATATGAAAGTGGCAGCAACTGAAAGTCTTCCTCTCTTCAAAAGATTAATGGAGAGTTTACAACCTGAAGATGTGAAGGGTAGACTCATTGCTTATATTGAGTTGAAAGATTTGCAAAAGCCACTTCGTTTTGAATTCTATTGCTCAGAATGGACTACTCTTAGTGACCTATCTTATGCACAACATACGGAGAAAAATATGGAGAAAATGGAAGAGACGATGGAAGAAAATGCATACGTTGTTAAATATATCATGATTCAAATGAGTGTGTTTACATCCATGACTTTGTTTGATCGTCGACACATTGTGTAGATGCAATAAAGTTTTCTTTCAGGCTCTTTGTTAGATAAATGAATGCGTCTTTGTTCGCTAGAAGGGCTGTGTCACTCAAGTCTTTGTGAGGACTAGAACCACTTTGTAAGAGGGAAGGTTTCCACCCACGCAGTCAAAAGTTCACGTGCGATAACTTTTTGTCACGTAACAAAGGCAGGGAAAACGTGAAAAGGGAAACGCATGTGATTGGAGCTAGGTCTGCTTATAAAACGGACGACTGAGCTCATGGTGCTCATTTCCGTCCTTGCGCTAACCATGCAGTTGCTCGAAGCCATCAACTCCTCTGCTCTCGCACTGGGTACACTGAACTCCCTTACTTTAGCATCGGGTAAAAATGCTTTCAATCAAAAGATAACTCATCATGGAGAAGCCGTGACTATAAAAACTCCAAGTCATCGGATAGATTATCTAAAGGTTATGTCAACAAAGTATGGACTGGCCGTATGTGTGCCGTTAGACTATTGGACACGGTTACAATTCAATACTCTTGAAACATTCCTGAAAGAAAATCTCACCATTTCCAAAGAAAAAGTTCGACACAATGAGAAGCGGTCACAAGTTCCTATCATGGAAAGACGATACATGTATGTGCATATGGATAGACACTGTCTCATCATCCATGAAAAGGAGGGCAGCGAATTCGACTTACTCAATTGCAAACCACTCCCCATTTTGGGAAAAGGATTCTACTCCTTCGAAATTAAAATTCAAACCATCTACATGGGTCCGCGCATGGACGGAAGGTTGTTTACGTTGAATCCCTATCTTATCTCCATCACCTTTAAAAATGATGTCCATGTTGATGCTGATCAACTACAGTAACACTCTCCACACACTGAGAACGCACCATCGGTCTTTATGAGACCACGGCCTAACGGCCACCGTATCAAGAAAGAAAATGTACACTCACCATGCCACACATGAACATGACTCTCTCCTTCTTTCTTAGGCATACCCTTCTTCACTCAGGTTTTAAACATGTGGAAATTATCAGCATGGCTCCATGTATCATGGAAAAATCAGTGTGTTACATTTCATGATACGAAACGTCAACTTCAGATAACTCTAGAACGCTTTCAACTACGAAGGTTGCATCGCGCTATCCTATCCCACTCTTGCCGTGTCATTAACGTAGGAGACGGCATTGTATTTATTCGCATTCAAGAGATGATTCTACATAATGATCACTGCTACATTGTGATTCCAAAACCCTCATGGGAAAAATATAGAAGGGAAGTTCACTCAACCGTCATGCCATTTGTGAGTCATGCTCCCCATCCGCATCATCAACGCCATGCGCGAAATGAGTCTCAGAAGAGACATCGATTTAGAACAGTTGCATACCCATCTTCCCGATTCAGTGTATCATCGCGGTCGTCCACAAATGTTGGTCATTCGCATGAGCAACGGTCGAAATATTCAAATCTTTCGCTGCGCAAAATCCAAGTCCTAGGAAACCTTTCTCATTTCGTGATGCAGTCCATGTGTTACGAAGTCGTCAAGAAAATGCGAACACTCATGCCTCATCTACGCCTCAGTCCCCTGACATTGAAGAATATAGTAGTGTCTGTTCAATTGAAGATGTTAGTGAATCTAGCCAACATTAAAACCAGTAATCATTGTATATTTTATGAAACTGAACTCTTTCTTGCTGCTCTAATTCGGAAGTGGCATCCTGTACATATTGCAGTGTTTCACAACGGACATTTTATCATGACTGGTTTGCGTGATATCAGTAAAGTAGCTGACATTGTTAAATCTCTAATGTGTTTTCTGTATGAGTCACAGTTAATAGAATCGTGTCAATCACATGATGTGTTTTGAATGAGTCATCGCAATGAACTATCGCCCACACTCTTGTCAGTGAAAAGGTCATCAACAAGGTTCTTCGCTTTATCATGAGTCAGCGCTATTTATAGACATGAAATGATGTCCACACACTTGTCGGTGAAAAGGTCATCAACAAGGTTCATCACTTTATGATGAGTCAGCGCTATTCATAGACATGAAATGATGCCCACACACTTGTCGGTGAAAAGGTCACGCTGTCTGACGTGAGGCGCCATCGATGTTGAATGACACGTCCACACACGTGTCGATAAAAAGGTTGAACAAGACTGATTAGATTCTTATCTAACTGACTGGCGCTTTACCACTTCATGAGTCAGACCTATTTATAGACATGAGTCAGCAAAGTGGTTAATGTTTCCTAAGCCGAAGAAATTGTCATGATGTTACATGCGTTGGTGAGGATGTCAACTTACAAACTCTAACATGGTTTTGACTTTATTTTATACTTTACCTATCTTGCAAATAGTGAAATACCTATGACTTCATTTTATATTTCACCTATCTTACAAACTGTACAAACAGTGAAAAGATTTTAACAATAATTCAAACTTGACAATCATCAACTTTATTTCTAACTTTACAAACGTCAACTTTATTTCTAACACTACAATCAGTGAAGTGATTCTGACTTCATTTACATTTCACATATCTCACAAACAGCGACATGGTAATAACTTTATTTCTAACTTTACAATCATCAACTTTATTTCTAACTTTACAAACGTCAACTTTATTTCTAACATTACAAACAGTGAAGTGATTCTGACTTCATTTACACTTCACCTGTCTCACAAACAGCGACATGGTGATAACTTTATTTCTAACTTTACAATCATCAACTTTATTTCTAACTTTACAAACGTCAACTTTATTTCTAACTTTACAAACAGTGAAGTGATTCTGACTTCATTTACATTTCACCTATCTCACAAACAGCGACATGGTGATAACTTTATTTCTAACTTTGCAATCATCAACTTTATTTCTAACTTTACAAACGTCAACTTTATTTCTAACTTTACAAACAGTGAAGTGATTCTGACTTCATTTACATTCCATCTATCTCACAAACAGCGACATGGTGATAACTTTATTTCTAACTTTACAATCATCAACTTTATTTCTAACTTTACAGACGTCAACTTTATTTCTAACTTTACAAACAGTGAAGTGATTCTGACTTCATTTACATTTCACCTATCTCACAAACAGCGACATGGTGATAACTTTATTTCTAACTTTACAATCATCAACTTTATTTCTAACTTAACAGACGTCAACTTTATTTATAACATTACAAACAGTGACGTGATTCTGACTTCATTTACATTTCACATATCTCACAAACAGCGACATGGTGATAACTTTATTTCTAACTTTACAATCATCAACTTTATTTCTAACTTTACAAACGTCAACTTTATTTCTAACTTTACAAACAGTGAAGTGATTCTGACTTCATTTACATTTCACCTATCTCACAAACAGCGACATGGTGATAACTTTATTTCTAACTTTACAATCATCAACTTTATTTCTAACTTTACAAACGTCAACTTTATTTCTAACTTTACAAACAGTAAAGTGATTCTGACTTCATTTACATTTCACTTATCTCACAAACAGCGACATGGTGATAACTTTATTTCTAACTTTACAATCATCAACTTTATTTCTAACTTTACAGACGTCAACTTTATTTCTAACTTAACAAACAGGGAAGTGATTCTGACTTCATTTACATTTCACATATCTCACAAACAGCGACATGGTGATAACTTTATTTCTAACTTTACAATCATCAACTTTATTTCTAACCCTATCCATCTTACAAAATGATAAAAAACTTTTACTTCTGTCTATTGAGTGAGAATCCCATCTTTATGTCAAAAGGAAAACGACACAGTATGTACATGATATGTTATTCATCATCACAACCGATTTTCATAGCACCGCACATAGGTCATACTGATGGTAGCAGAAAACAAAGTTTTTATGGCTCACATCACCGGTAAAAACAAAGTCACTCATGTGCAGGGAGAAAACAAAGTCAGGAAAACCAGTTGATATGCAAGTCATGATATGAAGTGATCAGGAGTTGGACGCATGTTACAAGGCACTCACTCACAACACCCCATAGAAAACGCCATGGAGCGAAAAAGCAAAACATCAACCACAACAGAGAGGAAGCATTCATCATCAGACATCGCCGGACGGAGGAAGAGAAAGTTTCTGTCTCTTGGGTGGAGGTAGATGAGTGTCTGGATGGCCATACGGTAATGAGTGGTTAGGACTCATCCAGCATCGCTTGTCTTTTCAAGCTGAGAGACCTCGTTTCTTAAACGTCGTTGTTCTGACTTGATGCGACTGTGATTTTAAAATGGTCATTTCTACTTTTTTAATTTTAAGAGAATCTATGGCATCTTGATAGTCCCTATGTGTCATTTTTCTAACGATTGACTTCGAGATGCCTTTCGCCCGTTTTATAGAAAGCTCTGAGGATTTCAGCTTCATAAAGTACATCTTGGGGCGAAGCAAGATCATCTCCTCTATCTGTTTGCCGGCACACTCATCCTTCAAGCAGCCAAGCTTCGCTTTTTTTGAGGTAGAGTAAAGCGGATGGTCAGTGGGATAGTTGGAACTATCAAACTTGGGTGCTACATATTTTAAAATGTCTTCCTGCCTGACTTCGCTAGTGGTTGTCGAAGCTAGGAAGAAGCTGTCTGTATCGCCTCCTACTAATTCAACATATTGGATCAATGGACATGTTTTAAAAGTGTGGTAAAATAACTTGTACATTTCTAACTTAGAGTGATCCAAGACAGCTTGACCGACATCAATGGGCTTGCAAAGTTCTACTTTAGATTTTAACATTTTAAAGCCAGTAATGTCTTCGGAAATGACATCATGGTGGCATAACATAGGCGAACGACATAACTTGATACTCGTTTCCGGATCAGTCACGATACGATAGTCCATGCGCTTTCTTACATCCTCCATGGTTTTACCAAAGAGGGCATTATTCATAAATTTAAAGAAGTCCTTTTCGAAAGGATTCTTGGATTCAGCCCGTTTCTTACTATTAAATTCTATATACGGTTTTAGAAAGGGCTTCTGCCTAAACTGGATAGCACGATGGACTTTGTCAAGTCGCATCCCCATACCTAGATAGAATTTGAGGATGGAATAGTGCACGATGTAATGCTGCTTGTTCAATTGGGTGAGCAACAACTTCCTAGTGGGTTTATAGTGTAAGTCATTTTCCGCCTCATATTGCTTATTGTGTTCTTCCATAAAGGGAGAGAACATATCTGGATTTGACTATGCCAGATTCGGGTGCGAGGGGAAAATCAATGGTTCTATTCTTAATACAGTCTGGATAGATGAGGTCGACTTCAAATAAATAACCTATGACGGCTTCATCTCCCAGTGCCATGATGTGTGCTGGATTGGAGAAGTATTCAATATCATGGGGCTCTACCCATTGGAAGTCAGATTGTGGCAAAGGCTTGGATAGTGCACTCCCATATAAATTATTTTGGTCTATGTACATTAAATGCGTGGTCGATCCTAAGTCTTGGGTGCTGTTGACAACATGTTTGCTGACAAATGTTAAGCCACCCCTAATACCACGCTATAAATAACGTATACATTTCTTCATCTTGCAGTAAATGAATCCTCTCTTTCGTCATCTTGAAGGATGACTGATAGGACAGACCCGGCAGACTAACAAAATGGACGGGGTCTAAGGCGTCCTGTTCTAATGTGACTTTCCTAAAAGTCTCAAACACGTCAGTCAACAGACAGACGTCTAATTTTAAGTAGGCAAGCATGTAGTCACCAAAAGTGCGACACCTAAATTCTAACCATGCTTGCTCTGCATGCTTATAATCATCCAGCGAACAGTCCTCACCCGTCAAATCATTTTTTAATCTATCGATGGATGGAAGGGATGTTTCTTTCAATGTGTCCATTGAACTAAAATAACTATAAGGAAACACCCTTTTCCGTCATATCAGACTGTTACTTTTGTTGGGATAGTCTTTCTTTAAATGTTGAGTGAGGGGAAGTGTTTCTAAATTATTAGCCAACGCGGCTAAGGAAGAAGACATCAATTGAAAACTGTCTAGAAACTTTATGTCATAGAAGACAGGCTTCCCCTCCTTCGTCTTATCTACTTGGACTTTAACAGTGATGCACATAAATTTTTCCTTACTTTGTGCAATCACTTTGGATGACCAGGATTTCATTTTACCGAATCCATGGCGAATGGTGATGTGAGCATCATAACATTTAAAGTTATGAAAGATGACGGGGAGCGTTCGCCGTTTGAGCCTAAGTTTCATATTGCATTTACTGCATAAGGCAGACCTAAATTTACCACTGAGATGGCAATGGTCCCTCACTTTCTTATGTTGCTGATCATCAAAGGATGAACAGCAGCGAGGACATTCCGTGGTCCTATCAAATTTGATTTTATCGGCTTCTGTGAAGCACATGGGTTTCCTAGTCAGCTCCGTTTCATAGCGTTGATGAAAACGAGCTTTCCTATCTAAAAAGTTGAGGAAGTTTTCAACGCACTCTTCGTCTTGCTACACATGCATCTTATTTTGATTCCTATAATATGGATGCCAAAATTCATAGCAGGCAATGGCTGCTGGCTCATGACTTAGGTCTTCTTGTTCAACATAACATTCAATGTCCGCATAGATGGTACATACGGGACTGAGCTCATTGCCGTTTTCCTCATACCTATAAAATTTATCTTTGGGGATGACTTCCATTTGAAGTTTACCCCGAGAGCACCACTCGTAATGCTCTTCAAAAAATGGTTTTGACCTAAAGCGCCGTGTGCAGCGATCACAGTGGTAGAAAATGTTCCTATAGGTTGCTTGATGATGGTATAACTTTGAAAATTTAGGAATGCCACAATAATGCCATTCTGGGTGGTTGTCGCTATAAACTAGGACGAGATTGACAACCTGGTCGAAGTTATTTTGGCGATTATTATACCTAACGCCCTTCAGACCTTTTTCCCAGAGATGGACGACGATCTTAATGTTATTCAATTTTTCAAATTTGGCGATGCCTTTAAAATCTAATGTGTTGACATCTAACCCATCAAACTTAAGCTCATCCTCCCATTCACAATACTTGGTGACTCCTTGACGATACACACCTATATCATTATAGTGAAGAATGGAGAGGACGGCATACTTGAAACACTGGGACTGACACTCTACATTGATGACAGCCTTTTTGTCAGCCAGTGCTTTGGGGAGGGTGAAACAACCACTCCCTTGTAAATTTTCTAAAAGATTAATTTTAATGTCTACCTTCTCTATCCCATCAAAGACCAGACCGCTGTCTCTTTCATTAAATTTATTTAAGTTGCTGACGAGATAGGTCGCATGTCTCTCTATCCACTCGTCTACATCACCTATGAGATCAGCAGCACAGGAGGCTATCCTAATGGTCACAGTGGACGCTACTTCTCCCGTGCTACTGTCTACCTTATTGAAACGAGCAGTGAGATCGAAATGCCCTTGAGTAAAAATCTATCTAAACTCGTCAACATTTGATGAATTAAGCCTATATTATTCATCAAGAAAGGATGAATATCTTGCACAGCTTCAGAGCTTTCTAACTCATAGTCGCGAACGAGCCTCTCAAGGGAAAACTTGCTCAGCCTTAGAGTGACGTTGTTGTCAGTGTAAAGCTCAGTGGGATGAGTGTGACAGTGTGTGCGAAGAAAGAACAAACTCTGTAGGAAAGGTCTTCCGACACGAAGAACAGGAAAAGCCGACGTGCGATGAAGGATGCTTCCTACCTGTTGTTGTCGGTGGTTGCCTCACACTGCCACAGGAACCGCCTTCGATGTGGACTCGCAAGTTGGTGCTGTTGTAGAACGTGTGTCCACAACCTTCACACCTGGGCCGTTGAGGGATTGGTCGGCGCTTTCCTCCCCTGCAGGCATGGCCAGCGGTGTGACGTCTCAAACTGTAGGCAGAGGCGAAGACCCTGTCACACCGCTGGCATCGAAAGTCCTTCTCCTCTTCGACTTCAATCTCCCTCTCCTCTCCCACTATCTCTAACTCTGCTCCAACAATTTCTCCACCGACTGAACGGAGAGGAGAGGGAGGTCGTTTGATGCAGGTGGTGGTGGCGATGCAGGGATGATGATGGGACGGGAGGGAACGTCGCCGTCCAAGAGAACCATCGCCAGATCTGTTGAGAAAAAGGAAGGGAGAGTGATTAGTAACATGACTTCAAGTTTCAAATAAGTTTTATCAAGTCTTAGCCCCACCCCTACTTCCCAATCACGGATACTTACCATCTAAGGACTGTAACTCCGGCAGCAAGGATGGACGCGGAGGAGGTAGGAGTGAGACACGGACCGAAGGTGGAAGGGTTTTGGCTTCGGTGTCGGAGGGATGTGGTGACGGGGAGCAGGGACTGGCGCAGGTACCGGAGCTGGCGGCGGTGGAGGTTGGACGATGGCCGAGGTCGATGGATGGTAGGGAGTTGTTTGGTTGGTAGTGGTAGTGGAGCGGGAAGGTAAAGCCGGAAAATCATTCCGCCTCGCGGCTTTCTCCCACTTCTCCTGCCTTGCCAAATCTGTAGAGAGGAAAAAGAGATGAGATTAGAGGTTGCGGAGACAACAATGATAGAGAGTGAGCTATACAGATACAGAAGTGCTAAAACATGACAGCATTAATCCATCAAGATGCTTACACATTCCAAGTCACTTGTAGGCTGGTCCGATTCCTTGTACAGGGACGGACTCCCCATTGACGAACGATTCTTGCACTGAAACGGAAGAAAAGAGGGTGGTGAGAGATTTCACCTAAACACATCACAATGAATTTTTCGAAATGTTAGTTTCGGTTTTGAAAATCACGGAGTAGGGAGAGGTTAGGGGTCTTGATTTTCATTGAAAATTAATAAGGACATGATTCCTTACCTCTTGATCTTATTTAGAGGTTTATGAAAATTAATTCTTACGTTCAACACACATACAAACCTAACGGTGTTAGTTAAAGAGTTTTATTAGCACAACCTGCACCTCATTCTTGCCCCATTACACAAAAACTTACATTGCTTAATCGTCTTCCTCTCCTTCTCAGCACAGACGCGATGCTCTTCGATTTTCGTAAACTCTATTTTGGTAGATAAGGTTTAATTAGACTTTGTCAACGCAGATTTCTATCACTGAAAAGGAAAGATAAAATTCGCTATATTTACCTAGTCAACGTTTGTCATGGGAACAATCATAGACATCGAACATTAATCATTAAAGTTGTTGTTAGTTCGATTAGTTGTTGTTGTTCGATGTCTATGGGAACAATCATTGAAGTGACATCCAATGATTTACATTTCACTCTACTCCATATCATAAAGACTGACCTTTGTCGAATGGCTGAAGTACTCTGACCTGGCGAGAGAAAGCATCACGTTGAGTATGAAGTCGAACGCCCAACATGAGCAACGGCTCAGAGGTTTCGGTCTAACAAACGACGAACAACCCGTGCAACGCAATCCCTCTACGGCAGTACCCGCCGTCCCGAAGGAACGCTCGAGCAAAGGAGGTATTACAGCGATGATATGTTTTATGAGCAGAAGATATGATAGCAAGAGACTATTCAACTTGATAGCAAGTCAAAACAACCTGATGGCAGGAGCTCACCGACACTCACCTTGTGAAAGATAAATGTGAAGGTCAGAGCTGGTGCACTGCCTTTTCTAAGATTTTCCTAAGCGATGAATGGATGAGGCCTCTCGTCCAATCACAGACGAGCTAGAGCTCCCGATGTGCTCACGCACATTTGAAACGTGCTATTGAAATCGTTTTAGGCAAAAATGATGTTTAGCAATAGACTCAACCATGGCACCTGAAGTCAATACATTGAAACATGATGATTGTACGATTCGTTTTCATCAAGAGTGCTTCGGAGGCTTAATACAAGATTACATCCTTGAGTTTCAAAGGGAGGAGACAGAATTGGAAGCATGTTTAGACTACACACGAGAAATATTTACGGAGTTGATATCTTATTTCAAAGACAGTCCCATCAAGGCTCATTTAATTGCACATGTCAATTAAACTCATTTTCCACAAGGTGAAGAAGTGGAATGTGTTGACTTTCAATTTCGTTCCTGCGGACAAGAATATGTTACTGATGCTTCTGAGTTTTATACACGACATCTGCGGAAGATTATTTCTCGGATGAATGACTTTCATGGTTATGCCAATCATTTGCTTCTGAATAAAATAAACCATATTGTCATTGCTATTATTAAAGTGGGTTTCAATGATGTTAAATCAAAGACCAAATAAAGTATTTTTTCATGACACTTGTGTTGTGCTAAACTTTCTAATGCTGTTGTGAGTTCAGTCAGTCATAAAACTTCAATGATCAAACTTTATTTTCACAACTTTATTTTTCAAAAACTATTTGACTACATTTTGCTTTTGCAAACCATGATACACTTTCTGACTAGACTTATGAATAAACCTTCGATGATCAAAGTTTCTAACTATACATCAACCTGTGTTGCACTAAAACCGTTGTACAACATGTTAGTTTCTGATTACACTGACAAGAGCTTGTTCACTAGCGAAGAGAGAAGTCTGATGCGCTGCATGTGGTACAAGGGTGGCCTCCCATTTCATTCCATTTATCATTATACTTCCCCTCTGCATTCCATATCCGAAGATATGTGGCGGGCTTGGGACCGCTTTAGCTGCATTAGAAGGTTGGCCCTTAAAAGAGCCCATGGGTCGTTCTCGGGACGTGGGATGTGGTGGGCTTATGACTTTTTCAGTTGGCCTGCAATGAAAGAAGTAAGAATGAGAAAGATGGTACAATGTTATGTTCCAGTCATAATACTTACGAAACTTGTGCGGCTTTCTATAATCTGCACGGATGTCCTCTTTGTGATGTATTTTGATGTGATAACATCGGACATCCGTGCAGTTAAAGCATTCTTGAGTTGTATCTGGAATCACATCTCCATAAATTAATGGCCGCTCCTGGACATAACCCACCACAGGAATGTGAAGGGCGGTGACCGTTTCAGGCGACACTTCCGACTGCACACTCAACTGATGCTCCAACACTCTCACTCGTTCCATCGCCTCTTCCTTCAACTCACGCTCTCGACAGACCGACTTCTCACAGCTCTCCAGCTTCGACTCAAGCCTCTCCTTCAACTTTCTCTCATTCACCAACTTCTGCCTCGCCTCAAACAACTCTCTCTTCACACTCGCAAAGTCCTCCGACTCTCTCTTCAAACGATCCCTTTCCAGAGTCACTTCTTTCAACGTACACTTTGCAGCATTCAACTTTCCCTGCAACCTGTCACACTCATTCCTCACATTCCCATACGCCAGCGCATCATTCTTCGTCAGCACCACTTTACTCGGCACACTCGACTGACTCACTCTCACAACACAATTAGGCATCACACGCTCATCTCTCGGCGACGATTGAGCCCGTGGATTTGCCAGTGGCTCAATCGACGCAACAGCTCACTCAAGCTCATCATTACTCAACCTCTCAACACACCCCTTCTTCATTACAACGCTCTCCATGGCCTCATCCTCATCATCATCACTCTCGACAATCAACTTCCTCTTTACTTTACTCACCACTTCTTCATCCTTACCCAAATCGACATTCACGACTGGGGAACGCACTGGTTCGCCTTGAACAAATGCGCTCCCCCGCTCACCACTCAACACTTGACTCATCATTTCCTTCCCAATCACTCGCAGAGGACAATTAGCATGAGCCTTCACAAACTCGACATCATACACACTACAACGAACATCACACCACACACAATACATCACCATCAACACATCATCATGCTTCATCTCACCCTTCGTCACTCTCGCCAAGACGTGGCGTCTGAAACGGTCACCGCGGAAGGGCATGCCACAACTGCACTTAAAAATTTGTAATTTTTTGTTGCATTCCTTCGTCATTTTCAAACTGAAAAGAGAGGAAATAATGTGTTAAATTGAGACACATTTTGGTGCTCATAATAGGAGATCGTTAAAGGATCTCATCTAAAGTCACAGCTTAATAAAAACGTTCATATGAAGCTACTACTGTATCTGCATTAAGACAGAATAATCCTAAGTTCTAAATATTTCAAAGTTTGATAGCAAAAAAAGACAGAGCACTCACCGTTCGTCTTACAACTTGAAACAGGAGTGAAGCCTAGAGAGAAGCAGTGGCTTATATACCCTCCCGACACAAAGCCTTGCCTTGGTCTTTCTAAATTTAGTCGTGCTTTCGACTTGACAACGACGCTTTTACCAAATTTGGACAACACATCGACAGGTACCGGGCTTTCAGTCGTGAAGGCCCATGCTATACAAAGACAGAATCGATAGTCGCCCAGTGCTATCACAAAGTAAACTTTGCTTTGAGGAAAGACAAGTTAAGCTGATGAATCCGTCACAGGCATTTCTCAGAGGGGATCTTATCCCAACTCCAAGACCTCGACCTACAAATTTTGACATGAAAATCGGTGGAGTTATTTACATCCCCCCTTTCCCTTTCTCACTCAACCTGCGGCCTCAAAGCGGTGAAAGGGTGAAAACGGAGTCGCAATAAGGCTTTGTCGTCTGAAGCTCATGCTTCTTTGGGTTCTACCTTGTCGGAAAGGTTTATTGTCGGCGGTTTGTGACCGTGCTCCGGCTAACTAGCAGGCTCTGGAATATTATTTTTATTTTACTGGTCATTGAATTTATTTATGTTTGATTAATTTCTCATTCTTTTTCTCCACGTTTGTTTATTTTAAATGTGTGGTAGGCTTCGGCCGTCCCAATTAACACCACCCCCTGGTTTGCGAGATATGAACAGTCATCAGATGTTTCATGTTGTTCAATCAGGTTTTTGGGCATGACACTTATTTGGCTCATTTGTGATCGAACTTCCTTCCACTGCTCTCTTTTGCACTTCCCCATTTGTTGCAGGTTAAGGTGTGACAGATCCAACGTATTCACGGCATACGGGCGTCAGGTAGTTCGAGGGTCCCGAACCCACTGGTAATGCTTTGGGAGGCAGGCCCGGTCAACTGCTCGAAAAAAGGCGGTACAGTTCCACTGCCACGGACATGCGTGGGTAGCTTTACTGAGGGGTTTAGCCCGTGTAGCTGTATCCGGTTCCTCTGTGGCCTACCTGACTTGTACCCATTGTTACGGCAAAGGGGTTCTCATTTGGGTTTCTTCAAGCTTTTGCGACATGAACTGTGCCTATAAGTGTCTTTTTTGCGTATTATTTGTTGCAGCTTTGTTGCTATTATTTACGTTTTTTCTGATGCCTTCCAAAGTTTCTTGTATCACTTTGTTGTACAGTATAATTTTCGTTTATTTGATTGATATTCTATTAGAAATTATGAAAATGAGAAAGACACACAAGAAACGTAGTCAAGCCGTCAAGCTCAAAACCCCTCTCAGGATCAGCTTCAGCAACGTAAGAGGACTGAGGTCCAATTACGACGACATCAACATCTTCCCGCAAGGTAAGTCACCAGATCTTCTAGCCCTGTCGGAAACCAGGTTAGATCCCAGTGTGTCATCAAGCGACGTTACTCCTGATGGATACATATTTCACCGGATGGATAAAGCACCTTGTCATGGTCTTGGAGTCTATGCCAAGACAAGCCTTCCCTTGAGAAGGCTTCGCAGCTCAGATGATCCAAGGCATGAGTATCTTGCCTTCATTGCGCCGCTGCAGAAGACCACACTTCTTCTATTTTTCCTATACCGCTCTCCATCAACTAATGCGGATATTTTCAATGTTCTTTCTGACAAGATCGATTCTCTTCTACAAGAGTATCCCAGCGCTGAAGTTGCCGTTTTTGGTGACTTCAACGTGCACAATGTTGACTGGCTTGTGCACTCACGCACCACCGATCTCTCCGGTCAGGCAGCCCAGGATTTCGCTGTCTCTCACAACCTTAGTCAAATTGTCACTTGTCCTACCAGAGTGCCTGACCGAGCTGGGGATACTGGATATCTCCTTGACCTGTTTCTCACCTCAAATCCAACTTGTTTTTCACACAAGGTTACTTCTCCCCTCGGCACGTCTGATCACTGTGTTATCACAGTTTCTGGCAAACAAACTTGCTCCACACCGTCTGCACCCATCCATAGAACAGTTTATCAATTCTCCAAAGCAGACTGGTGTGGCTTCCGCACTTTTCTTAGTCAAGTTCAAGCTGAGAATTTGATTCTGAGCGAGAACGTCCACAAGTCGGCGCAAGAACTGACAGAGTGGCTTCAGATAGGGATGTTGGCCTACATTCCTCACCGTACTTTCCAAATGAAGCCCCACTCACAACCTTGGTTTACACCAGAATGTGCAGCTGCAACTTGCCAGCGTGATCACTTTTTCCATAAGTATAAGCGTGACAGTAGCGCTGGCAATCTTGAATTGTACAAAACCTCACGTAGATATTGCAAGGAAACCATACATGAGGCCAAAAGCCGTTACGCTTTGTATGTACGGAAATCCATTGCTACCCAAAAGCTTGGCTCTAAGGACTTCTGGAGGATTTACAACAGTGTCACCAATAGGAACAAATCCTTTATCCCAGCACTCCGTCATGCCGAAGTCAGTACTTCTATGGCGACAACCTCAGCAGACAAAGCCGAGCTTCTTTGCAAAGAGTTTGCGAAGAATTCGTCATTAGACGATGGAGGTAGAATTCCACCTCCAATTCCCACGCGCACTGATGAGACAGTTAGTCCTCCTTCAGTCACAGTCCGAAACGTCAAAAAGATCATCGCCGGTCTCGATAGCTCTAAGTCTAGTGGACCAGATGGCATCCCGGTTTCGGTCTTCAAGCATTTCCCACCTGAGCTTTCTCCACTTTTATCTAAACTGTTCAGTACATGTGTATCCACCGGTGAGTTTCCCTCTTGTTGGAAAGTAGCTTCCGTGGTTCCAGTTCCAAAGAAAGGTTCTGACTCATCTCTTCCATCTAGTTACCGTCCTATCAGCCTGCTTCCAATTGCTGGCAAGATTTTTGAAGCAGTGATTAACCAACACATTGTTAACTTCCTTGAAACTCAGAACCTTCTATCAGAAGAACAGTATGGCTTCAGGCACTCTCGATCAACTGCAGATCTTCTTTCATATGTCACTGAACATGTGAGTCGTGTCCTTGACAGACAAGGTGAGACGAGATCAGTTGCCTTGGATATTTCCAAGGCATTCGATAAAGTCTGGCATCAGGGACTCCTTATGAAGCTCAAGTCCTATGGAGTTGCTAATCAACTCCACAAACTTCTTGCTTCTTTTCTTAGTGACCGGCAGATATCTGTCGTCTTAGATGGCCAAAAGTCTTCCACCAAGTTTGTCAATGCAGGAGTTCCTCAAGGGTCAATTTTGGGACCCACTCTTTTTCTGCTGTACATCAACGACCTCCCAGACTGCCTAGTGAGTAAATTGGTGATGTATGCAGATGACACAACACTCTTCAATTCCAATGAGCGACTCGCTAAGAACACTCAGCAACGTCAGCAGCTATGCGACGTTCTTAATGAAGACTTACGCAGGGTCTCAGAATGGGGCGCCAATTGGCTTGTTTCCTTCAATCCTTCAAAAACTCAGAGTATTCTGCACTCACGACTTAAAGGAGATGATGATCATAGCATTAAGATGTCGGATAATAGGATCAGAGAACAAGATTCCATCTCCTTCCTTGGATTGGCGGTTAGGAAGGACTTGTCATGGAAACCGTACATCCAATCCATTAGCAAGCAGGCAGCTCAACGCATTGGTAGTCTCTATCGTGCCAGCAGCTATCTTCCACCACAGACTGTCTGCTATCTTTACAAGTCCACTATTCGTCCTCTGATGGAGTATTGTTGTCATCTGTGGGCAGGCGCCCCACAAACGCATCTTAACCTCCTTGAACGGGTTGAGAAACGTGTCAAGAATCTCATGGGTGAAAAACTTGCTAGCAAGTTTCAGCCGCTCTCCGTCAGACGGGATGTTGCTTCACTCAGTCTCTTCTACAGGTACTATTTCGGTAGAAGCAGCTCTGCAGTAAATGAGTGCGTACCCAAACCTAAGATCTTCTCCAGAAGCACACGCAGAGCTAATGCACTCACATGCTATCATGTGAGCTTAGAACGCGCACGTACTGTGAGTCGCTCGAAAAGCTTTTTTGTTCGCACGGCGCAGCTTTGGAATCAGCTTCCCCAGACCACTTTCCCTGACCAATACAATCTTGATACTTTCAAGAGGCGTGCGAACATGTTTCTGATGGGGACAGTTTAATCAGATTAGAAGATCTGTTTTTTTTTGTTTTTTTTTATTATTATTTTATTTATTTAAAATAATACAATTTTTACTTTTCATTGAGTAACCCCTAGCTTCGTTCATGGCTCATAGCTGTGCTAGGGGTGAAAATTCAGTAAAAAATAATCAGGATACAAGTCTCGAGCCGAAGCTCGCATCTGGCAACTTTGTAAATGTCTTAGTTGAATTTAGAAGGGTTGGAAACCCTAGAAAACCTCCAAAAATAGCGAATTTAAATTTTTCAACTTTTTAGCACTACTTATGAAATTTTATAAGTATTCTATCACTTAGGGCAGGTCAATAGCTACCGAACTTTTTTGAATCAAGTCAAACGGACTTGTAGAAGCAAAGTTACAAGCCTTTAAAGTTTTGGAGTCTTTTATGGCCTGGAGACGAAGGCCATCTCCTGGCGAACCTCTAAGTCTGACGCCTTAGCTGAGTTCAGCAATGAAATTTTCTAAGTCGGTTTCTTACAGAAACCGGGAATTTGGAATGTCCGAAGCTATCATCGGAGCTCAGAGAGACGACCTACCTTTGACAATCGCTCTCCTCTAAATGAAAAGTCTCTGTCGGTTCCCCGCTTATATAGTTTGTGGCGATCAGCTGATGACGTAATACCCATCATCCAAAAACTTTAAACCCGTCTATCTCCGGTTCTAGCGCTCCGATTGACTCTAAATTTTGAGTGTCATGTTTTCTCGCTCTCCCCTTTCATTTAAGACATCCCTCGACCCTCTACGATGACCAGAAGCCGAGTTAAAACACTCGGTCGTTTTTTCAAAAAGTGTCAAAATCTTGGAAAATGCGCAAAAACTCGATTTTCAACAGGCTCTCATTTGGAAACGGAGCCTCCCACGCATCTGAAAAGAGTGGATCCTAGAGAACAAAGTGCGGTCTTGCCCTAAAAGAAACCCGAGCTCTTCATTCGCTTCCAATCATCCGCTATTAATCGTCAAAGTTGGCTAAAAAAGCGACATTTCACATTTGGACTTGAAAAAATCCTAAGGTCTTTCGACCACCGTAGTGAAAAATTTTCGAAAAAATTTTTTGGGCGAATTTCAACCTGAAACCTTGATAGAAGTTTGTTTCACATGATTCTGAGCAACTTTGGTCTTTTCGACCAATCGATCAACTTGGTCGCTTGAGTCGTTGGGGGGGCGGTTTTTCACCGAAACTTCACCGACCCAACTTTTGACGACAAACACGATGGGATGGGTCTCGGAGCCCAATTCCAACATTTTGAAATCTTTTTTTCACGAAAAAATCCTAAGTGTCGAGACCCAAAGCGACGAACATTTTCGAAAAAACTTTTTGGGCGCATTTCAACCTGAAACCTTGATAGAAGTCTGTTTCACATGATTCTGAACAACTTTGGTCTTTTCGACCAATCGACCAACTTGGTCGGTTGAGTCGTCGGGGGGGGGGGCGGTGTCTTCCTCGCGGACCCATTCCTCCCAACACATCCTTGGCGAACTCCCACACCTTTGGGAGGGCTTTGCACATTTTGGACTTGCGCCTGCCATGGGGTTACTACTAATTAAGCCTACAATTAGACTACTACACAGTAATTGGTAATTGTCTGAAATTGGTTACACTTTCTGAGTAATTGCCACAATCTGATATAGGCCTATACTTGCAATATCGAATTCGAGATCTCGAGATTGAGAGGCGAGATCGAGATTGAATCCAGTAGTTCACGCTCTTCAAAGATCGACTTTGAAAAGGGGGGAATTAATCACAAGTAGTTGCTCCCACAGATGAGTCGGTGAGTTCTTTTTTGAAATCGCTCTACAAATCAAAAATATTGATAAATTCCCATACGTGGGCATGCAGGCAGAAAGAGAGAAGTTATGATCGTATTATGACTACCTCTCTTCTACTCAATATATTTTTCAGACATTGTATAATGTAGAGTCTCTTTGAAGCACGTTTCGAAATTGCACTTATCTGATTATGTCATGACAGAGAGTTCTGAAATGATGAAACCAAGAATGCACATCTGGGACAATGTCGTAAAAATAGGCTTGGTCAACTTGTAATGTAGACCTTTCTATTTCCTGGCATTTTTTAAAATTGAAATTGAGCGTCAGTCCGGCATTCAGAAACTTGCTTTCAATCGATAATAATAATAATAAAGAGGTGTATATTTTCAAAAAAATAGGAATCGAAGTTGCAAGTGATTTGGTGTAAGTGAATACAATTACAAGCTAGCATGGCATTGATCAAGCGACATGAAAAAGGAAAAAATGTTCGGGAATGTCTTTATGTTGATGAATACGGAAGACAAAAGTGACCCGAGTTTGGTAGACGAGGGTGGACAGGCGGTTCAGAGGATGGTCACGGAGCTCACATTTGCAAAGAAAGCTACAAGTAAGATAATTGTGTTGTTCACGTAGTGGGGGCATGATTGAACACGAACAACCATCGTGGCAAATTATGCGATGAGCGCGTTTAATGACCGCCTTAGTTTATTCATAATAATGGGTGATAAATCACCAAATACAGGGGCTGCGTACAGCAACACGGACATTAAGATACCATTAAACACAATAATGAGGTCTTTCTTAGAAATAAATGATTTGACAATCCTTAAAATGTGGAGTCTCTTATTGGCAGAACGTATGACGTTGCAGAAATGACTTTTCCACGACAGTGTGTCATTCAAAAGTACGCCAAGGATTGTCACTGATGAGACCTGTTCTGTGTCGTCATAGATGAGTTGTATTTCAGTCGTTGCTCTCACTGTGTTGAAGTCAGTTGTTTGCACTTGGAGCGATTTAGGTGCATCTTGTTCTTGTTGATCCTACTTTCAACGATAGCCAAGTTGTTAGGCATGTCATAATCACAATTTATTGACTCTATCAAAGATAGATCATCTACAAACTTAATCAATCTGGCATTGGGCACAACGACGGAAAGGGATGACATAAATGAGCTGAATAAATAAGGACCCAACACTTGTGGGACTCCACAGATAACGGCACACGGTGGACCTAGCTGACAATTGACGCGACTACGCTGCACCCTCAAGGTTAAGTAAGACTCCAAACACTTCAGAAATCCACAGTTGAAGCCATTTTGGAAAAGATGATTCACCAAACGGTTATATTGTACCTGATCGAATGCCTTAGACAGATCCAGAAATGTTACTCGAACCGCACGATTTTCATAAAGCTCCATAAATTAGGTGATGGTGTGGCACAGGTCAATCAAGGCGCTGGTCGTAGATCCGTGCGGACAAAGGCGTGTTGGTCGCATCCAAATTGAAGAACAAAAGAATTCTTTATCTCCTCTAATACGATTCTCTCGAATATTTTGGAAATTATGGGAGTCAGTGAAATCGGGTGATAGTCATTGATGGCAGGTTCAGCATACTTATGGATGGGGCTTACATAGGCAATCTTCCACAATTCAGGGATCACCATCTTATCAATAGAACACTGGCAGATATGTGTAAGGGGGTCTACAATACACTCTGCACTAGTAGCAAGGAGGCGAGATGGAATATTGTCTGGACCAGCAGATTGCTTTACTCGAAGGGAAAGCAAGAGACGATGCATCTGATTGCAATTGCAATTGATCTTCAGATCCCATTTCTCACTCGGCAGCGAAATTAAGTCGTGATCAGCCTCATGATTGAAAGAATCTGCGAACTATATATTAAGGTCAAGCAAAAACTTTGGATCAAACTGTTGTCTCTGATTCTTTAAATTTTTATCGCTTATATCATTGACAATATCCCATACGTTCTTTCCTCTATTAACAAGGCGGCCACTCCACGTTTGCTTAGCTTTCATAATTTCGGTTTTCACTTTATCTTTCAAATGATGATAGCGAGACCAATTTCTATTGCGATATGCAGTCGACCGATCTTGCATTAAAAGCTTTAAAACAGGAGTCAACCAAGGCTAATCCGTCGCACGAAACACGACGTCTTGCTGAGGAATGAAACTCAATGTGCTGTAAAAAATTTGATGATACGCATCGCACTTTTCATTTACATCAGTGGCTTCGTACACCGACTCAAAGTTTGACAATTGAAGATGACTGATCAAGTTAGCTACATGGTTAAGTCGGTAGTCAAAAACTGTAATAATAATAATAATTAGGCGTTTATTGATCAAGATTAAAATCACAACATACACAGAAACTCAGTTACAATGATTGGTATGTTCAAATTTGTACATATGATGATGAAAAGTTCACTTTAAGTATCTACGAGATCTTGAGTTGTACAAAGCACATGACATAGGTATGAATGAATTCAAGCGACATGAAGTAAGCAATATGGCAAGAGAAAATGAGTTAAGTAATTGTTCAACGTGGTCATACTTAATCAATAAAATAGCACTAAGCTTCCGAACAGAAACCACGTAATAAAAAACCAACAGTTTTTGCAAGGCCTTTCACCTGCGTCTTACAGGCATCTTCAGGCAATTGTGTTATTCTTCACATTTGAGATAAGATATATACATCGTCAATTAACTTTCAAACATCACTGTCCAAGCATGTCAAATCAATTAGCATATGATATGAAAGGGAATCTTTTCATCAAGTCTTAACAATAGGGAGTCACACCTGCAAAAGTAACTGATCCCTCGTACCCGCCCCTCACACCAGAGGACCTTTCCATGCCTGGCTAATCTCCCACCTGTTGTTGAAACTCGCCGTCCTCTCAGATAACACCGCTTCCTTCACCTTTCTCTTATACCAATGCCCCTCACCAGCTAAAATCCGCCCTTCCCGCCACGCCATCCTATGACCTTCTTCCCAACAATGTTTCGCTATCTCAGAGGTAGTAATACTTGCTTTTTCAACATTTTTCTGGTGCTCTTTTGTTCTCACCTCCAGACCTCGTTTTGTCTCTCCGATGTAAAATTTGTCACAATCTGAGCAAGGAATACTGTAAATTATCTCTTTCCTTTCCATTGCCTCCCTCTTTCTTATGAGTCCTTTCCCGATAGAACCGGAATTCTTCTCGAACACTTTTATCTTGTGCCTTCTCATAATGTTGTAAATTCTCTCAGACAAATTCTTTTGGTATGGCAAACAGACTACTCCTTCCCAATCATCAACTTTCACATCTACATGTATTTCCTCCTTCCTGACTGATCGAAAGCATCTCTCTATGAAACCCCTGCTGTAACCATTCTGCCGAAAAGCCCACTTCAGATGTTCAAATTCCTCCTCTCTATTGTCACCGTCACATACCTTCATCGCTCGTCTTATCAAACCTTTCAAAACTCCCGACTTGACCCGTTCGCTGTGATTCGAACTTTCATTAATATATAAGTCCGTGTGTGTTTTCTTTCTGTAGACCTTGGTAATAATTCTTTTTTCTTTTCTCTCTAGCTCTACATCCAAGAATGCCAAACTCCTTGTATTCTCGTTTTCTGTTTCGTACGTGAATTTTATATCGGGATGAACCGAATTCATAAATTCCACCAACTCTTCTATGTCTTCCCCATTGCCCTCCACTACATCCAAACAGTCATCTACGTAGCGAAGATGCTTCTTTGGTACGACCAGACCTAGTGACCTCGCATTCTCAAATACAGACTCCTCGAAGTCAGCCATAAACAGATCTGCCAACACTGGAGCAAGACAGCTGCCGATGCTCAGACCCTTGACTTGCTGATAATTCTCTCCATTAAATTGGAAGAAAGAGGAAAAAATTGTTTTATTGAAAAAAAAACTGTTGGTTTTTTATTGCGTGGTTTCTGTTCGGAAGCTTAGTGCTATTTTATTGATTAAGTACGACCTCGTTGAACAATTACGTAGACAATGCCTACGGACAGGGGCATCGAGATGTGTTTCGCCTTTGGGAGAAAGAGAATATACGCGTCACAAAGAAGATAGAAAAACTCCAATTCCTTGGAGATTGCCGAAGTAAGGGACTGATACCTACAACGTTGAGGGTGCAGGTGCCAAAACAAGTGAAGAATCGCGAGAGACTACAACACGACTTCGGCATGCGTTTGCTAAATGAGGAGAAGAAGCAACTGAAAGCAGAGGTGGAGAATTCGAGGACAAACTTGCGAAAGATGGAGTTGGACATGGAATTGAAATTCACGACTGAAGATATGGAGAAATTACGAACTTTTGTGCAGACGTCTTGTGATCGAACTGCTTAACAGGTGAGGGAGTTACACTGTAAGCGGTTAAGGAATCTAGAGAGGAAGGAAGGGTGGAAAGGAGGGGGAAAGGTTGTCAAGGACAGTCAGGAACTCAGTTGGAGGAGTCGTCTGGTAGTGGATGAGAGTTCTAGGGGCTTGTCGGTGACAGAGAGAGGGGTTTGGAGTTAGGCCTGGGTTTTGAGGTGAGAAATAATAAAGCTGAAGTAGATGAGATCATAGCAGGAGTTGAGGCCGGTCTGAGAACTACCGGGAAAAGCGATACGGAAAAAGAAGAGATACGCCACGAGGTGATGAGATCTATCAAGAGAGACAAAAGAAAAATCGAAAGAAATCTGACTAGAGAAGAGTCGGAAGCTCTGAAGGGGTTGCGTAAGTCTGTTAAAGCCAAAGAGATCAGGATTCTTAATGCTGACAAAGGAAAGGTCACCGTGGTCTTAAATGAATCTGATTACCAAGCGAAGATGGAAGACATTTTAAGGGACGACAATTATAGAAGAGTGACTGGAAAGAAAGATCCTTGGAAAGAGTCTAGAAAACAGATCATTGAGCAATTGAAAGTCATGTGTACGAAGGGAGAGTTAAAAGATTCGGAAATAAAGCGACTTCTACCGGCGACCTATGCCTTGCCATACATGTTTGGCCTTCCTAAGGTGCACAAAGAAGGAACTCCAATGCGACCAGTAGTATGTACGACCGGGAGTTTGACTTCTCCGCTCTCTAAGAAGCTTGTGGAGATTTTGAATGTTTATAGGAAAGGTGTGGTCAGCAGGGTCAAGGATACAGAGGCACTGTGCATGCAAGTGAAGGAATGGGAACTTGAGGAAGCAGATCGTTTGATTTCGTTAGATGTAAAAGCCATGTATCCGTCAGTGCCGATTGAAGGAGCGATCAAGAGTGTAGAAAAGAGACTGAGATCGGATGATACTTTACAGAAGAGATGCAGTTGGGGAGTAGAGAGTATTCTGGACTTGCTTGAGAAGATTTTGAAATCCTCTTTCTTCCAATTTAATGGAGAGAATTATCAGCAAGTCAAGGGTCTGAGCATCGGCAGTTGTCTTGCTCCAGTGTTGGCAGATCTGTTTATGGCTGACTTCGAGGAGTCTGTATTTGAGAATGCGAGGTCACTAGGTCTGGTCGTACCAAAGAAGCATCTTCGCTACGTAGATGACTGTTTGGATGTAGTGGAGGGCAATGGGGAAGACATAGAAGAGTTGGTGGAATTTATGAATTCGGTTCATCCCGATATAAAATTCACGTACGAAACAGAAAACGAGAATACAAGGAGTTTGGCATTCTTGGATGTAAAGCTAGAGAGAAAAGAAAAAAGAATTATTACCAAGAGTAGTAAGTAAAGGTCCATAATAAACACAGCGCGCCCTGAAATGGGGTGGGTCCAATTCAAACACAGCGCGCTCTGAAATGGGGTGGGTCCAATACAAGCACAGCGCGCCTCGAAATGGCTAGCTCCCATACAAACACAGCGCGCCTGGCCGGCCGCCCAGGTTGGAGTGAGAGGTTGTCTTGGCCGACCGTCCAGGTTGACGTGGCCGACCGTCCAGGTTGACTTGGTTGACCGAGTTGACTTGGCCGACCGATCAGGTTGATGTGGTGGAGTGAGAGTGTGTTTTGAGGGTGAAGGAGGCACGGGAGAGTGAAACGGACTTCAGATTCGTGATCAGCGTCAAATTCTGCATCGGTATGGTGAGTTTGAAAGGAATCGGCGAGAAAATATTTTTCTTCAAAATTTTTCCGAAAAACGACAGAGGTAAAATTGTGGACGTTTTGGGTTGTAGCCTCAAAACGAAGCATCGGATGGGAAAACGGAGGCCAGATTCGGATTCAGCGTGAAATTCTGCATCGGTATGGTGAATTTGAACGCAATTGGAGAGAAAATTTTTCGCTGACGCCCCCCCCTCTGGACAGCTAGCTTCGATCTTGGCTTCTAGTGGACGGATTTTGTCGTGCCATAGCTCGTTTGAAAGGTAAGAGTGAGACAAATTCAGTGAAACAAACGGCTTGTTCATATCTGTCTTCGTTTAGATGTGAGACGCCATTTAATATTTTGGGACATTGGCGAAAAACGACAGAGTTAGAATTTGGGACGTTTTGGGCTGTAGCTTCAAAACGAAGCATCGGATTGGAAAACGGATTTCAGATTTGGAATCAGCGTGAAATTCTCTATCTGTATGGTGAGTTTCAAGTCAATCGGAGAGAAAAAATTTTCAACATTTTTCGAAAAAACGACAGAGTTAGAATTTGGGACGTTTTGGTGTGTAGCGCCAAAACGAACCATCGGATGGGAAAACGGAGGCCAGATTCGGATTCAGCGTGAAATTCTGCATCGGTATGGTGAATTTGAACGCAATCGGAGAGAAAAAATTTTCGCTGACGTCCCCCCCCTCTGGACAGCTCGCTTCGATCTTGGCTTCTAGTGGACGGATTTTGTCGTGCCATAGCTCGTTTGAAAGGTAAGAGTGAGACAAATTCAGTGAAACAAACGGCTTGTTCATATCTGTCTTCGTTTAGATGTGAGACGCCATTTAATATTTTGGGACATTGGCGAAAAACGACAGAGTTAGAATTTGGGACGTTTTGGGCTGTAGCTTCAAAACGAAGCATCGGATGGGAAAACGGATTTCAGATTTGGAATCAGCGTGAAATTCTCTATCAACATGGTAAGTTTCAAGTCAATCGGAGAGTTTCAAGTCAATCGGAGAGAAAAATTTTCAACATTTTTCGAAAAAACGAGTTAGAATTTTTGCGATGGCTGCCTACTGTGGAGCCAAAACGAAGCATCGGATGGGAAAACGGAGGCCAGATTCGGATTCAGCGTCAAATTCTACATGGAAATGGTGTATTTCCAGCTCAATCGGAGTACTAGAACCGGAGATAGACGGGTTTTTAGTGTTTGGATGATGGGTATTACGTCATCAGCTGATCGCCACACACTATATAAGCTGGGAACCGACAGAGACTTGTCATTCAGACGAGAGCGATTGTCAGAGGTAGGTCGTCTCTCTGAGCTCCGATGATAGCTTCGGACATTCCAAATTCCGGGTTTCTGTAAGAAACCGACTTAGAAAATTTCATTGCTGATATCAGCTAAGGCGTCAGACTTAGAGGTTCGCCAGGAGATGGCCTTCGTCTCCAGGCCATAAAAGACTCCACTACTAAAAAGTTGAAAAATTTAAATTCACTAGTTTTGGAGGTTTTCTGGGGTTTTCGACCCTGCTGAAGTCAATGAAAGCATTTTTAATGATGTCTGAGCCAGTCGTCTCATGCTATAAGCGGCTTTTCACTGAAAGCGAGCAAGACACGGAGAGTTTTGCTGTAATATTCCACTGACAGGGTGTTCCTTCGGGACGGCGGACGATGCCGTAGTGATAAGTGTGGCAAGGGAGTGTGTCATAGTTTAGACCGTAACCGCTGGGACAACTCATGTCTCATGTTGGGCATTTGACACAGTTCTCAACGTAGCACTTTGAACGCCAATCGGTTGAGTCTTAGCTATCTTGTCATGGGTGGCCTCTAAACATCTCCATTGCAAAACGCTAGTGAATCAAGCTCTCTACGGCTTGCTATCAAGCTGATCAAAGCAATAACTTGGGATGTTTCCTCAAGGTTTTCAAGTATGCTGAGTTCAAATCTGCTATCAGATTTCAAATTTAACTAAGTCTAAGGCAGCTTTGAGGGGTTAGATCCCAGCTACTGTTCACTACCTTTGACTCGGCGTTGCTGTTACCACTTCGGGGCAGTGACAATGATGTCTTCAGCTGTAAATAGCGGGTATCGGGGAAGATCTCTCACTTCCCTAGTGATCAGTACAAGGCCTTCGGGCTGTCGACGGGATCGAGTGCCACTCACTACACTCAAATCTATCATTCCTCACTAAGTGTAAATTACTGACTATACATTTGTCCTGCTATCGGGTTGTTTTGACTTGCTATCTAGTTGAATAGTCTCTTGCTATCAAGAGATTCACTTCTGCTCATAAAGCACATCATCGCTGTAATACCTCCTTTGCTCGAGCGTTCCTTCGGGACGGCGGGTACTACCGTAGAGGGATTGTGTTGCACGGGTTGTTCGTCGTTTGTTAGACCGAAACCTCTGAGCCGTTGCTCATGTTGGGCGTTCGACTTCATACTCAACGTGACGCTTTCTCTCGCCAGGTCAGAGTACTTCAGCCATTCGACAAAGGTTAGTTTTTATGATATGGAGTAGAGTGAAATGTAATTCATTAGATGCCCCTTCAATGATTGCTCCCATGATAAACGTTGATGAGACAAATGAAATGATTCTCATCTTCCCTTTTCAGTGATTGAAATCTACTAACACACTACCGTATAATCGTCCACTATGGGGCAAGACATGATAGAGCCTCCACGCGGTTTGCCCTGGGCAGTCTTTAGACTGGCGAATACTATCATTAAGTTGAATCTGCTATCAGTCAACTTGAACGTTGCGTCGCGTTAGAGGGGTATATAAACCACTGCCTCTCATTTCATTTCATTTCAATCATGCAGACGCCGAACAGTCAAGTCAGCTCTCCTCGCGGACCGCAGTTAAGGCCGCGAAATTTATTTGAGGAGTTTGTCAGGCTAGAGGAGCAAGACAGAGTTTATAATAATCTTGCTCGGATTGGCAATCCGATGACAGCAACTGCTGTCAATCCAACGGAATGGCGCTACATTCCACTTTTTAGCCATGTACCAGTTAGTGTGGAAGTCGACAGTGCTACCAAAGAGAGAGTCAAAGACTCTCTCAGCAGAATTGGTAGGGTGTAAGATGACGTTACTCCCGAGAACGAACCACCGGCTCTCTTAAGGGCCACCATGGGGCAAGATTTGATAGAACCTCCTCGCGGTTTGCCCTGGGCAGTCTTCGGACTGGCGAATACTATCATTAAGTTGAATCTGCTATCAGTCAACTTGAACGTTATGCAGTCGATTGCTATCCCTGAAGCATTCTGATTCGCTGTTGAGCAATTCATTGTTGAAAACCCTATATAAGCCAGAAGATTGTAGCGCTTCTCATTCAATTTCAAGTCACGATGGAAGCGACATCTGCCAACAGCATTCCCGTCTTCATCGATGAAGACAACGCCATTCCCGAGTTCGTCATCCTCGACGAGTGGGATGAAGAGGATGATAAGAAGGGGAAGATCGAGAAGATCGTTTGGACGGATGGGGTGTGGACTCCAAATACCACTCGCATCCGAAAGGTGCCAGATGCACCAGCACGAGCTAGGCGGTATAGGGTCTATGACAACCTAACCGTCATACCCATTGACTATTCCAGCCAATAGTCAACTTAAATTCACACCCCGAGAACGAACCATCGGCTCTCTTAAGGGCCACCATGGGGCAAGACATGATAGAACCTCCTCGCGGTTTGCCCTGGGCAGTCTTCGGACTGGCGAATACTATCATTAAGTTGAATCTGCTATCAGTCAACTTGAACGTTGCAAATGAAGTTCGGTGTAATACTTCCTTTCGACGGGCGTTCCTGTAAAGGGCGGCGGTGAAACCCGTAGCTATGTATACCGCAAGGGACATTCGGCAATGGTCAATCTTGTTTAACCTCTCTGCGTCATGTTTGCAAGTGATTGCCTCTGTCTCAACGTAGTATGCATTCGCGTCAGGGCGACATTTAGCCAACTGTCGAAGGTTGCCTAAAACTTTCCATTGCATACGTTATGAGAACCATGAGTTCTACCTGTCTCTATCAATGAGACGAATTGATGAATGGAATGAAATGGGAGGACACTCACGCGCCACACGCAACATAACACACTTCTCTCTTCCGTAGTCTAACAAGCTCTTTACACATGGATCGCAGTCGATTGCTATCCCAGAATCATGTAAGCTATCTTAATTTTATTTAACACTATTTCATCTACCATTATCATCCATATGAAATGTTATAAGAATTGCAAGTTAAACTAAGTGTGCTACTATTTCCAAATGAAAAAGTATACATGCTTAAATCATCCACTGAAGCCCCATTCAAGTAAGTCAGTATGAAAGCAAAGATAATACGAAATAAAAATTTATTATGGCATGTATTTCAAAAGGTCTTCATCGTCAATATCGTCCCAGAGTCTGGCTTCACATAGATCACAAAAACAGTTCACTTGCTTCAATCGTTCTTCTACCGCCAGCCTCACTTTGTCGATGTACTCCCACTCCGCCATAGTTCGTGGCTGGGAGTTAGGGGTGTACCATTCCCATAATTGGTGGAGGAATTTGGTGCTGGCGATCTCCATCACTATTCGTGAGTGTCGTTAGAAAGTGTATCATGCTTTGTAAAAGTTTTACTGCAACACAGGTTGATGTATAGTTAGAAAGTTTGATCATCAACGTTTTATTTGTAAGTCTAGTCAGAAAGTGTATCATGGTTTGCAAAGTTAGTGTAGTCAAATAATTTTACTGTGACACCCGTTTGAGAAAGTAAAGTCTGATCATCGAAGTTGTATTCGTGAGTGTCGTTAGAAAGTGTATCATGGTTTGTAAAAGTTTTACTGCAACACAGGTTGATGCATAGTTAGAAAAGTTTGATCATGACGTTTTATGAAACACACATGTCATGAAATGTAAGCGTTAGTGTAGTCAAATAATTTACCGCGATGCACGTTTGTGAAAATAAAGTTTGATCATTGACGTTATATGACTGACCGAACTCATCACAGCACTAGAAAGTTTTAGAAGGTTTTACTGCACAGTGTAGATTGTCTTGTAACTTACTTTCACAGTGTTAGAAAGTTTTATTGGAGACAGTTGCCAAATGTTTCCCTATTAGAAATTCAAACTTCATGACTGTTAGATTAGCTTCATCAGGTTTAGTAAAAGCAGTTTTCTACTGCAGTAAGACTGCGAGTTTAGAATGTTATATGAAAACAGTGTTCATCACAGCGCTAGAAAGTTTTACTGCGCTGTGTAGATTGTTTCACACAAGGTCTTATAGTCAGCGTTGAATGTTTTATAAAACCAGATGTTGTCACACACGTTGAGTGTATGAGAGCTAGTTCCATGACATTGAATCGCATGGATTGTAAAGTTCATAATCCAAGGCTAGGCTCCTCTACGGTTGGATTTAGGGTTTTATATTACATGCGTTAACCGTTCGTGTAGAATATGTGAAGCACATGTTCGCTTAAATGCAAATGTTGAAATAAGTTTGTAAGAAGTCTTTGACAGGTTGTTGTGAAACGTAGCGAACGTTGAAGAAATGTTTCTGCAGTCGCACTCGTTAGCGTGCCAGCTTTACTAAATGTATTCTATTCTCCAATGAGGATTGTTGTCTAATGAGAATCAAGCCTTCCACAGTGAGAATCATTCCATCGTTGAATCATACAAGTGACGGACGCACATTCTCTCTTTGGGATATCATTTTCAAAGTGAATGGGCTATATTATGGTCAGCACAAGGATAACAAAATAGCCTCTCTCTCGATATACACTGAATCCATCCTATATATTCCAAAGCCACCCAACGTAGATGACATTATTGACTTCCTTAACGGGGGTGGTACGAAGCGCAAGTCGGACAATAATGCTACCTCCAAACGCAAGTCAAGGAAAGAGAATTGCTAATCCTTTCCTAACTCTACCCTATGACAATTCGCTTATGTGCTTTGAGTGTCGTGGACGTGGTCTTATTAGATACATTTTACTTCTTCGTTGCCATCATATCATTTGTGTATTTTGTCGTGAAAAGCATCGATGTAATTCTTCATTTTGTGATATGTTATAGATCGTTTCCTTAGATGTGTAATTTCCGTTTTAGGCTTCTATCATCATTTTTATGGATTGTGAGGGTGAACCTGCACAGGAGCTCAGTGATATTGCTATGAACAATTGGACATAACAGATTGTTAGTGTCTATCATCAACATGCAAACTGTGATCCCAATGTTGATCAATGGGCGAGAAAACACATTCATGGACTTAATCTGAAATATTTGCAAGACTATGGCTTTTCTTGTGAGACTGCTCTTCTTATTGACTTTAAACGATGGTTAGCTGCTTTCAATGTTATACGCATCTTTTGTAATAATCCTGGTAAGGAGAGGAAAGTATTTCCCAATCTAGTCATTGATGATATTTTGCTCCAGCCTTGGGATAGTAGAGTGAATCAACACTATCATGAAGTCACGAAACGTTTTAAGGATTTGTGTGTTCCTATTTTGTCTGTTCGTTGTAGTAGCTACGTTCATAACCAATGCTTCTTTCCTCCTTACCTCAACACTGCCAAAGTCCTGTATGGTTATCATTGCTCGCTATATGACAGTTACCAGCTGTATCTATTTTATCTGTTTCAAACCATTGATTTGTAATGCATGCTTGTTACAGTTATTCAATAAATGTTATTATGCGAAGAGTTGTTGTTATCATGCAACGGATGGGTTAGATGAAGGGTGATCATATCTTTTTCAAATGACTGTGGAACATTGATTTCCATGATGAAGATTTAAACAGTTAGATTCGATGACGAATAAGATTTACTAGTTTGCAAGTTAGACTAAGCGTTCTATTATTTGTAAATGAAAGATATAGTCTCAACAGTGTGTACGTTAGAAATAAAGTTTTATCTGTTTGTAAAATGAGATTGTAGGATTCACTAGTTTGCAAGTTAGACTAAGCGTTCTACTATTTGTAAATGAAAGATATAGTTTCAACAGTTTACAGATTACAAAATAAAGTTTCAATAGTGTTTATGTTAAAAATAAAGTTTAAGCTGTTTGTGTGTTAGAAATAGAATAAAGTTTCAACAGTTTGTCGATTAAAAATAAAGTTTCAACAGTGTATACGTTAGAAATAAAGTTTTATCTGTTTGTAAATGAGATTGTAGGATTTACCAGTTTACAAGTTAAGAATAAAGTTTTATCTGCATGTATGTCAGAAATGAAAGTTTCACCAGTTTAAAAGTTAAGAATAAAGTTTCAATAGTGTGTATGTTAAGAATAAAGTTCTATCTGTTTATATGTTAGAAATAAAATGAAGGTTCATCAGTTTACAAGTTAATAATAAAGTTTTAATAGTGTGTATGTTAGAAATAAAACAAAGTTTCACCAGTTTACAAGTTAAAAATAAAGTTTCAGATTAAAATAAAGTTTCAATAGTGTGTATGATGGAAATAAAGTTTAAGCGCTTCGTGCGTTAGAAATAAAGTTTCACCAGCTTAAAAGTTAAGAATAAAGTTTCAATAGTGTGTATGTTAAGAATAAAGTTCTATCTGTTTATATGTTAGAAATAAAATGAAGTTTCGCCAGTTTACAAGTTAAGAATAAATTTTATCTGCTTGTATGTTAGAAATAAAAATCAAGGTTCACCAGTTTACAAGTTAAGAATAAATTTTATCTGCTTGTATTTCAGAAATGAAATAAAGTTTCACCAGTTTAAAAGTTAAGAATAAAGTTTCAATAGTGTGTATGTTAAGAATAAAGTTCTATCTGTTTATATGTTAGAAATAAAATGAAGTTTCGCCAGTTTATAAGTTAAGAATAAATTTTATCTGCTTGTATGTTAGAAATGAAATAAAGTTTCACCAGTTTACAAGTTAAAAAATAAAGTTTCAATATTGTGTACGTTAGAAATAAAGTTTCAATAGTGTGTATGTTAAGAATAAAGTTTTATCTGTTTGTATGTTAGAAATAAAACAAAGTTTCAACCGTTAACAAGTTAAAAATAAAGTTTCAATAGTTAACACGTTAAAAATAAAGTTTCAATAGTGTGTATGTTAAGAATAAAGTTCTATCTGTTTGTATGTTAGAAATATAAATGAATGTTCACCAGTTTACAAGTTAAGAATAAAGTTTTATTAGCTTGCATGTCAGAAATGAAATAAAGTTTCACCAGTTTAAAAGTTAAGAATAAAGTTTCAGTAGTGTGTATGTTAAGAATAAAGTTCTATCTGTTTATATGTTAGAAATAAAATGAAGTTTCGCCAGTTTACAAGTTAAGAATAAATTTTATCTGCTTGTATGTTAGAAATAAAAATCAAGGTTCACCAGTTTACAAGTTAAGAATAAAGTTTTATCTGCTTGTATTTCAGAAATGAAATAAAGTTTCACCAGTTTAAAAGTTAAGAATAAAGTTTCAATAGTGTGTATGTTAGAAATAAAGTTTCAATAGTGTGCATATTAAGAATAAAGTTTTATCTGTTTGCATGTTAGAAATAAAACAAAGTTTCAACCGCTAACAAGTTAAAAATAAAGTTTCAATAGTGTATATGATGGAAATAAAGTTTAAGCGCTTTGTGCGTTAGAAATAAAGTTTCAGCCGTTTACAAGTTAAAAATAAAGTTTCAATAGTGTGTATGTTAAGAATAAAGTTCTATCTGTTTATATGTTTGAAATAAAATGAAGGTTCACCAGTTTACAAGTTAAGAATAAATTTTATCTGCTTGTATGTTAGAAATGAAATAAAGTTTCACCAGTTTACAAGTTAAAAAATAAAGTTTCAATAGTGTGTACGTTAGAAATAAAGTTTCAATAGTGTGTATGTTAAGACTAAAGTTTTATTTGTTTGTATGTTAGAATTAAAAAAAAGTTTCAACCGTTTACAAGTCAAAGATAAAGTTTCAATAGTTAACACGTTAAAAATAAAGTTTCAATAGTGTGTATGTCAAGAATAAAGTTCTATCTGTTTGTATGTTAGAAATAAAATGAAGGTTCATCAGTTTACAAGTTAATAATAAAGTTTTATCTGTTTGTATGTTAGAAATAAAACAAAGTTTCAACCGTTAACAAGATAAAAATAAAGTTTCAATAGTTTGCAAGTTAAAACTAATGTTTCAATAGTGTGTATGTTAAGAATAAAGTTCTATCTGTTTGTATGTTAGAAATAAAAATGAAGGTTCACCAGTTTACAAGTTAACAATAAAGTTTTATCTGCTTGCATGTCAGAAATGAAATAAAGTTTCACCAGTTTAAAAGTTAAGAATAAAGTTTCAATAGTGTGTATGTTAAGAATAAAGTTCTATCTGTTTATATGTTAGAAATAAAATGAAGTTTCGCCAGTTTACAAGTTAAGAATAAATTTTATCTGCTTGTATGTTAGAAATAAAAATCAAGGTTCACCAGTTTACAAGTTAAGAATAAAGTTTTATCTGCTTGTATGTCAGAAATGAAATAAAGTTTCACCAGTTTAAAAGTTAAGAATAAAGTTTTAATAGTGTTTATGTTAAGAATAAAGTTCTATCTGTTTATATGTTAGAAATAAAATGAAGTTTCGCCAGTTTATAAGTTAAGAATAAATTTTATCTGCTTGTATGTTAGAAATGAAATAAAGTTTCACCAGTTTACAAGTTGAAAAATAAAGTTTCAATAGTGTGTACGTTAGCAATAAAGTTTCAATAGTGTGCATGTTAAGAATAAAGTTTTATCTGTTTGTATGTTAGAAATAAAACAAAGTTTCAAGCGTTAACAAGTTAAAAATAAAGTTTCAATAGTGTGTACGTTAGAAATAAAGTTTCAATAGTGTGTATGTTAAGACTAAAGTTTTATTGGTGTGTATCTTAGAATTAAAAGAAAGTTTCAACCGTTTACAAGTCAAAGATAAAGTTTCAATAGTTAACACGTTAAAAATAAAGTTTCAATAGTGTGCATGTTAAGAATAAAGTTCTATCTGTTTGTATGTTAGAAATAACATGAAGGTTCATCAGTTTACAAGTTAATAATAAAGTTTTATCTGTTTGTATGTTAGAAATAAAACAAAGTTTCAACCGTTAACACGTTAAAAATAGAGTTTCAATAGTTTGCAAGTTAAAACTAATGTTTCAATAGTGTGTATGTTAAGAATAAAGTTCTATCTGTTTATATGTTAGAAATAAAATGAAGTTTCGCCAGTTTACAAGTTAAGAATAAATTTTATCTGCTTCTATGTTAGAAATGAAATAAAGTTTCACCAGTTTACAAGTTGAAAAATAAAGTTTCAATAGTGTGTACGTTAGAAATAAAGTTTCAATAGTGTGCATGTTAAGAATAAAGTTTTATCTGTTTGTGTGTTAGAAATAAAACAAAGTTTCAACCGTTAACAAGTTAAAAATAAAGTTTCACCAGTTTAAAAGTTAAGAATAAAGTTTCAACAGTGTGTATGTTAAGAATAAAGTTCTATCTGTTTATATGTTAGAAATAAAATGAAGTTTCGCCAGTTTACAAGTTAAGAATAAATTTTATCTGCTTCTATGTTAGAAATGAAATAAAGTTTCACCAGTTTACAAGTTGAAAAATAAAGTTTCAATAGTGTGTACGTTAGAAATAAAGTTTCAATAGTGTGTATGTTAAGAATAAAGTTTTATCTGTTTGTATGTTAGAAATAAAACAAAGTTTCAACCGTTAACAAGTTAAAAATAAAGTTTCAATAGTGTATATGATGGAAATAAAGTTTAAGCGCTTTGTGCGTTAGAAATAAAGTTTCAGCCGTTTACAAGTTAAAAATAAAGTTTCAATAGTGTGTATGTTAAGAATAAAGTTCTATCTGTTCATATGTTAGAAATAAAATGAAGTTTCGCCAGTTTACAAGTTAAGAATAAATTTTATCTGCTTGTATGTTAGAAATAAAAATCAAGGTTCACCAGTTTACAAGTTAAGAATAAATTTTATCTGCTTGTATTTCAGAAATGAAATAAAGTTTCACCAGTTTAAAAGTTAAGAATAAAGTTTCAATAGTGTGTATGTTAAGAATAAAGTTCTATCTGTTTATATGTTAGAAATAAAATGAAGTTTCGGCAGTTTATAAGTTAAGAATAAATTTTATCTGCTTGTATGTTAGAAATGAAATAAAGTTTCACCAGTTTACAAGTTAAAAAATAAAGTTTCAATATTGTGTACGTTAGAAATAAAGTTTCAATAGTGTGTATGTTAAGAATAAAGTTTTATCTGTTTGTATGTTAGAAATAAAACAAAGTTTCAACCGTTAACAAGTTAAAAATAAAGTTTCAATAGTTAACACGTTAAAAATAAAGTTTCAATAGTGTGTATGTTAAGAATAAAGTTCTATCTGTTTGTATGTTAGAAATATAAATGAATGTTCACCAGTTTACAAGTTAAGAATAAAGTTTTATTAACTTGCATGTCAGAAATGAAATAAAGTTTCACCAGTTTAAAAGTTAAGAATAAAGTTTCAGTAGTGTGTATGTTAAGAATAAAGTTCTATCTGTTTATATGTTAGAAATAAAATGAAGTTTCGCCAGTTTACAAGTTAAGAATAAATTTTATCTGCTTGTATGTTAGAAATAAAAATCAAGGTTCACCAGTTTACAAGTTAAGAATAAAGTTTTATCTGCTTGTATTTCAGAAATGAAATAAAGTTTCACCAGTTTAAAAGTTAAGAATAAAGTTTCAATAGTGTGTATGTTAGAAATAAAGTTTCAATAGTGTGCATATTAAGAATAAAGTTTTATCTGTTTGCATGTTAGAAATAAAACAAAGTTTCAACCGCTAACAAGTTAAAAATAAAGTTTCAATAGTGTATATGATGGAAATAAAGTTTAAGCGCTTTGTGCGTTAGAAATAAAGTTTCAGCCGTTTACAAGTTAAAAATAAAGTTTCAATAGTGTGTATGTTAAGAATAAAGTTCTATCTGTTTATATGTTTGAAATAAAATGAAGGTTCACCAGTTTACAAGTTAAGAATAAATTTTATCTGCTTGTATGTTAGAAATGAAATAAAGTTTCACCAGTTTACAAGTTAAAAAATAAAGTTTCAATAGTGTGTACGTTAGAAATAAAGTTTCAATAGTGTGTATGTTAAGACTAAAGTTTTATTTGTTTGTATGTTAGAATTAAAAAAAAGTTTCAACCGTTTACAAGTCAAAGATAAAGTTTCAATAGTTAACACGTTAAAAATAAAGTTTCAATAGTGTGTATGTCAAGAATAAAGTTCTATCTGTTTGTATGTTAGAAATAAAATGAAGGTTCATCAGTTTACAAGTTAATAATAAAGTTTTATCTGTTTGTATGTTAGAAATAAAACAAAGTTTCAACCGTTAACAAGATAAAAATAAAGTTTCAATAGTTTGCAAGTTAAAACTAATGTTTCAATAGTGTGTATGTTAAGAATAAAGTTCTATCTGTTTGTATGTTAGAAATAAAAATGAAGGTTCACCAGTTTACAAGTTAACAATAAAGTTTTATCTGCTTGCATGTCAGAAATGAAATAAAGTTTCACCAGTTTAAAAGTTAAGAATAAAGTTTCAATAGTGTGTATGTTAAGAATAAAGTTCTATCTGTTTATATGTTAGAAATAAAGTGAAGTTTCGCCAGTTTACAAGTTAAGAATAAATTTTATCTGCTTGTATGTTAGAAATAAAAATCAAGGTTCACCAGTTTACAAGTTAAGAATAAAGTTTTATCTGCTTGTATGTCAGAAATGAAATAAAGTTTCACCAGTTTAAAAGTTAAGAATAAAGTTTTAATCGTGTTTATGTTAAGAATAAAGTTCTATCTGTTTATATGTTAGAAATAAAATGAAGTTTCGCCAGTTTATAAGTTAAGAATAAATTTTATCTGCTTGTATGTTAGAAATGAAATAAAGTTTCACCAGTTTACAAGTTGAAAAATAAAGTTTCAATAGTGTGTACGTTAGCAATAAAGTTTCAATAGTGTGCATGTTAAGAATAAAGTTTTATCTGTTTGTATGTTAGAAATAAAACAAAGTTTCAAGCGTTAACAAGTTAAAAATAAAGTTTCAATAGTGTGTACGTTAGAAATAAAGTTTCAATAGTGTGTATGTTAAGACTAAAGTTTTATTGGTGTGTATCTTAGAATTAAAAGAAAGTTTCAACCGTTTACAAGTCAAAGATAAAGTTTCAATAGTTAACACGTTAAAAATAAAGTTTCAATAGTGTGCATGTTAAGAATAAAGTTCTATCTGTTTGTATGTTAGAAATAACATGAAGGTTCATCAGTTTACAAGTTAATAATAAAGTTTTATCTGTTTGTATGTTAGAAATAAAACAAAGTTTCAACCGTTAACAAGTTAAAAATAGAGTTTCAATAGTTTGCAAGTTAAAACTAATGTTTCAATAGTGTGTATGTTAAGAATAAAGTTCTATCTGTTTGTATGTTAGAAATAAAAATGAAGGTTCACCAGTTTACAAGTTAAGAATAAAGTTTTATCTGCTTGCATGTCAGAAATGAAATAAAGTTTCACCAGTTTAAAAGTTAAGAATAAAGTTTCAATAGTGTGTATGTTAAGAATAAAGTTCTATCTGTTTATATGTTAGAAATAAAATGAAGTTTCGCCAGTTTACAAGTTAAGAATAAATTTTATCTGCTTCTATGTTAGAAATGAAATAAAGTTTCACCAGTTTACAAGTTGAAAAATAAAGTTTCAATAGTGTGTACGTTAGAAATAAAGTTTCAATAGTGTGCATGTTAAGAATAAAGTTTTATCTGTTTGTGTGTTAGAAATAAAACAAAGTTTCAACCGTTAACAAGTTAAAAATAAAGTTTCACCAGTTTAAAAGTTAAGAATAAAGTTTCAACAGTGTGTATGTTAAGAATAAAGTTCTATCTGTTTATATGTTAGAAATAAAATGAAGTTTCGCCAGTTTACAAGTTAAGAATAAATTTTATCTGCTTCTATGTTAGAAATGAAATAAAGTTTCACCAGTTTACAAGTTGAAAAATAAAGTTTCAATAGTGTGTACGTTAGAAATAAAGTTTCAATAGTGTGTATGTTAAGAATAAAGTTTTATCTGTTTGTATGTTAGAAATAAAACAAAGTTTCAACCGTTAACAAGTTAAAAATAAAGTTTCAATAGTGTATATGATGGAAATAAAGTTTAAGCGCTTTGTGCGTTAGAAATAAAGTTTCAGCCGTTTACAAGTTAAAAATAAAGTTTCAATAGTGTGTATGTTAAGAATAAAGTTCTATCTGTTCATATGTTAGAAATAAAATGAAGGTTCACCAGTTTAGAAACTAAGAATAAATTTTATCTGCTTGTATGTTAGAAATGAAATAAAGTTTCACCGGTTTACAAGTTAAAAAATAAAGTTTCAATAGTGTGTACGTTAGAAATAAAGTTTCAATAGTGTGTATGTTAAGAATAAAGTTCTATCTGTTTGTATGTTAGAAATAAAACAAAGTTTCAACCGTTAACAAGTTAAAAATAGAGTTTTAATAGTTTGCAAGTTAAAACGAATGTTTCAATAGTGTGTATGTTAAGAATAAAGTTTTATCTTTTTGTATGTTAGAAATAAAATGAAGCTTCGCCAGTTTACAAGTTAAGAATAAAGTTTTATCAGCTTGTATGTTAGAAATAAAATGAAGTTTCACCAGTTTACAAATTATAAATAAAGTTTCAATAGTGTGTACGTTTGAAATAAAGTTTCAACCGTTTACAAGTTAAAAATAAAGTTTCAACAGTGTCTACGTTAGAAATAAAGTTTTATCTGTTTGCAAAGTACGATCGCAGGATTTACTAGTTTGCAAGTTAGACTCAGCATTCTACTAGTTGTAAATGAAAATATCGTTTCAACAGTTTACAGATTAAAATAAAGTTTCAATAGTGTGTATGATGGAAATAAAGTTTAAACGCTTTGTGCGTTAGAAATAAAGTTTCAGCCGTGTACAAGTTAAAAATAAAGTTTCAACAGTGTGTACGTTAGAAATAAAGTTTCAACAGTTTACAAGTTGAAAAATAAAGTTTCAACAGTGTGTACGTTAGAAATAAATGAAAGTAAGAACTTCATCGTATGAGTATTCAAAGCATGTTTTGTAAATCAAATGTGTGTAGTCCTGACATGATAGAATCAAGCTTGACAAACGCGTTTATCAAGTTCATTTGATTCTATCATGTCAGGACTACACACATTTGATTTACAAAACATGCTTTGAATACTCATACGATGAAGTTCTTACTTTCATTTATTTCTAACGTACACACTGTTGAAACTTTATTTTTCAACTTGTAAACTGTTGAAACTTTATTTCTAACGCACAAAGCGTTTAAACTTTATTTCCATCATATACACTATTGAAACTTTATTTTTAACTTGTTAACTGTTGAAACGATATTTTCATTTACAACTAGTAGAATGCTGAGTCTAACTTGCAAACTAGTAAATCCTGCGATCGTACTTTGCAAACAGATAAAACTTTATTTCTAACGTAGACACTGTTGAAACTTTATTTTTAACTTGTAAACGGTTGAAACTTTATTTGAAACGTACACACTATTGAAACTTTATTTTTAATTTGTAAACTGGTGAAACTTTATTTCTAACGTACACACTATTGAAACTTTATTTTTCAACTTGTAAACTGGTGAAACTTTATTTCATTTCTAACATACAAGCAGATAAAATTTATTCTTAACTTGTAAACTGGCGAAACTTCATTTTATTTCTAACATATAAACAGATAGAACTTTATTCTTAACATACACACTATTAAAACTTTATTCTTAACTTTTAAACTGGTGAAACTTTATTTCATTTCTGACATACAAGCAGATAAAACTTTATTCTTAACTTGTAAACTGGTGAAACTTCATTTTTATTTCTAACATACAAGCAGATAAAATTTATTCTTAACTTGTAAACTGGCGAAACTTCATTATATTTCTAACATATAAACAGATAGAACTTTATTCTTAACATACACACTATTGAAACTTTATTCTTAACTTTTAAACTGGTGAAACTTCATTTTATTTCTAACATACAAGCTGATAAAACTTTATTCTTAACTTGTAAACTGGCGAAGCTTCATTTTATTTCTAACATACAAAAAGATAAAACTTTATTCTTAACATACACACTATTAAAACATTCGTTTTAACTTGCAAACTATTAAAACTCTATTTTTAACTTGTTAATGGTTGAAACTTTGTTTTATTTCTAACATACAAACAGATAAAACTTTATTATTTACTTGTAAACTGATGAACCTTCATTTTATTTCTAACATACAAACAGATAGAACTTTATTCTTAACATACACACTATTGAAACTTTATCTTTGACTTGTAAACGGTCGAAACTTTGTTTTAATTCTAACATACAAACAAATAAAACTTTAGTCTTAACATACACACTATTGAAACTTTATTTCTAACGTACACACTATTGAAACTTTATTTTTTAACTTGTAAACTGGTGAAACTTTATTTCATTTCTAACATACAAGCAGATAAAATTTATTCTTAACTTGCAAACTGATGAACCTTCATTTTATTTCTAACATATAAACAGATAGAACTTTATTCTTAACATACACACTATTGAAACTTTATTTTTAACTTGTAAACGGCTGAAACTTTATTTCTAACGCACAAAGCGCTTAAACTTTATTTCCATCATATACACTATTGAAACTTTATTTTTAACTTGTTAACGGTTGAAACTTTGTTTTATTTCTAACATACAAACAGATAAAACTTTATTCTTAACATACACACTATTGAAACTTTATTTCTAACGTACACACTATTGAAACTTTATTTTTCAACTTGTAAACTGGTGAAACTTTATTTCATTTCTAACATACAAGCAGATAAAATTTATTCTTAACTTGTAAACTGGCGAAACTTCATTTTATTTCTAACATATAAACAGATAGAACTTTATTCTTAACATACACACTATTAAAACTTTATTCTTAACTTTTAAACTGGTGAAACTTTATTTCATTTCTGACATACAAGCAGATAAAGCTTTATTCTTAACTTGTAAACTGGTGAAACTTCATTTTTATTTCTAACATACAAGCAGATAAAATTTATTCTTAACTTGTAAACTGATGAACCTTCATTTTATTTCTAACATATAAACAGATAGAACTTTATTCTTAACATACACACTATTGAAACTTTATTCTTAACTTTTAAACTGGTGAAACTTTCATTTCTGACATACATGCAGATAAAACTTTATTCTTAACTTGTAAACTGGTAAATCCTACAATCTCATTTACAAACAGATAAAACTTTATTTCTAACGTACACACTGTTGAAACTTTATTTTTAATCGACAAACTGTTGAAACTTTATTCTATTTCTAACACACAAACAGCTTAAACTTTATTTTTAACATAAACACTATTGAAACTTTATTTTGTAATCTGTAAACTGTTGAAACTGTATCTTTCATTTACAAATAGTAGAACGCTTAGTCTAACTTGCAAACTAGTGAATCCTACAATCTCATTTTACAAACAGATAAAACTTTATTTCTAACGTACACACTGTTGAAACTATATCTTTCATTTACAAATAATAGAACGCTTAGTCTAACTTGCAAACTAGTAAATCTTATTCGTCATCGAATCTAACTGTTTAAATCTTCATCATGGAAATCAATGTTCCACAGTCATTTGAAAAAGATATGATCACCCTTCATCTAACCCATCCGTTGCATGATAACAACAACTCTTCGCATAATAACATTTATTGAATAACTGTAACGAGCATGCATTACAAATCAATGGTTTGAAACAGATAAAATAGATACAGCTGGTAACTGTCATATAGCGAGCAATGATAACCATACAGGACTTTGGCAGTGTTGAGGTAAGGAGGAAAGAAGCATTGGTTATGAACGTAGCTACTACAACGAACAGACAAAATAGGAACACACAAATCCTTAAAACGTTTCGTGACTTCATGATAGTGTTGATTCACTCTACTATCCCAAGGCGGGAGCAAAATATCATCAATGACTAGATTGGGAAATACTTTCCTCTCCTTACCAGGATTATTACAAAAGATGCGTATAACATTGAAAGCAGCTAACCATCGTTTAAAGTCAATAAGAAGAGCAGTCTCACAAGAAAAGCCATAGTCTTGCAAATATTTCAGATTAAGTCCATGAATGTGTTTTCTCGCCCATTGATCAACATTGGGATCACAGTTTGCATGTTGATGATAGACACTAACAATCTGTTATGTCCAATTGTTCATAGCAATATCACTGAGCTCCTGTGCAGGTTCACCCTCACAATCCATAAAAATGATGATAGAAGCCTAAAACGGAAATTACACATCTAAGGAAACGATCTATAACATATCACAAAATGAAGAATTACATCGATGCTTTTCACGACAAAATACACAAATGATATGATGGCAACGAAGAAGTAAAATGTATCTAATAAGACCACGTCCACGACACTCAAAGCACATAAGCGAATTGTCATAGGGTAGAGTTAGGAAAGGATTAGCAATTCTCTTTCCTTGACTTGCGTTTGGAGGTAGCATTATTGTCCGACTTGCGCTTCGTACCACCCCCGTTAAGGAAGTCAATAATGTCATCTACGTTGGGTGGCTTTGGAATATATAGGATGGATTCAGTGTATATCGAGAGAGAGGCTATTTTGTTATCCTTGTGCTGACCATAATATAGCCCATTCACTTTGAAAATGATATCCCAAAGAGAGAATGTGCGTCCGTCACTTGTATGATTCAACGATGGAATGATTCTCACTGTGGAAGGCTTGATTCTCATTAGACAACAATCCTCATTGGAGAATAGAATACATTTAGTAAAGCTGGCACGCTAACGAGTGTGACTGCAGAAACATTTCTTCAACGTTCGCTACGTTTCACAACAACCTGTCAAAGACTTCTTACAAACTTATTTCAACATTTGCATTTAAGCGAACATGTGCTTCACATATTCTACACGAACGGTTAACGCATGTAATATAAAACCCTAAATCCAACCGTAGAGGAGCCTAGCCTTGGATTATGAACTTTACAATCCATGCGATTCAATGTCATGGAACTAGCTCTCATACACTCAACGTGTGTGACAACATCTGGTTTTATAAAACATTCAACGCTGACTATAAGACCTTGTGTGAAACAATCTACACAGCGCAGTAAAACTTTCTAGCGCTGTGATGAACACTGTTTTCATATAACATTCTAAACTCGCAGTCTTACTGCAGTAGAAAACTGCTTTTACTAAACCTGATGAAGCTAATCTAACAGTCATGAAGTTTGAATTTCTAATAGGGAAACATTTGGCAACTGTCTCCAATAAAACTTTCTAACACTGTGAAAGTAAGTTACAAGACAATCTACACTGTGCAGTAAAACCTTCTAAAACTTTCTAGTGCTGTGATGAGTTCGGTCAGTCATATAACGTCAATGATCAAACTTTATTTTCACAAACGTGCATCGCGGTAAATTATTTGACTACACTAACGCTTACATTTCATGACATGTGTGTTTCATAAAACGTCATGATCAAACTTTTCTAACTATGCATCAACCTGTGTTGCAGTAAAACTTTTACAAACCATGATACACTTTCTAACGACACTCACGAATACAACTTCGATGATCAGACTTTACTTTCTCAAACGGGTGTCACAGTAAAATTATTTGACTACACTAACTTTGCAAACCATGATACACTTTCTGACTAGACTTACAAATAAAACGTTGATGATCAAACTTTCTAACTATACATCAACCTGTGTTGCAGTAAAACTTTTACAAAGCATGATACACTTTCTAACGACACTCACGAATAGTGATGGAGATCGCCAGCACCAAATTCCTCCACCAATTATGGGAATGGTACACCCCTAACTCCCAGCCACGAACTATGGCGGAGTGGGAGTACATCGACAAAGTGAGGCTGGCGGTAGAAGAACGATTGAAGCAAGTGAACTGTTTTTGTGATCTATGTGAAGCCAGACTCTGGGACGATATTGACGATGAAGACCTTTTGAAATACATGCCATAATAAATTTTTATTTCGTATTATCTTTGCTTTCATACTGACTTACTTGAATGGGGCTTCAGTGGATGATTTAAGCATGTATACTTTTTCATTTGGAAATAGTAGCACACTTAGTTTAACTTGCAATTCTTATAACATTTCATATGGATGATAATGGTAGATGAAATAGTGTTAAATAAAATTAAGATAGCTTACATGATTCTGGGATAGCAATCGACTGCGATCCATGTGTAAAGAGCTTGTTAGACTACGGAAGAGAGAAGTGTGTTATGTTGCGTGTGGCGCGTGAGTGTCCTCCCATTTCATTCCATTCATCAATTCGTCTCATTGATAGAGACAGGTAGAACTCATGGTTCTCATAACGTATGCAATGGAAAGTTTTAGGCAACCTTCGACAGTTGGCTAAATGTCGCCCTGACGCGAATGCATACTACGTTGAGACAGAGGCAATCACTTGCAAACATGACGCAGAGAGGTTAAACAAGATTGACCATTGCCGAATGTCCCTTGCGGTATACATAGCTACGGGTTTCACCGCCGCCCTTTACAGTAACGCCCGTCGAAAGGAAGTATTACACCGAACTTCATTTGCAACGTTCAAGTTGACTGATAGCAGATTCAACTTAATGATAGTATTCGCCAGTCCGAAGACTGCCCAGGGCAAACCGCGAGGAGGTTCTATCATGTCTTGCCCCATGGTGGCCCTTAAGAGAGCCGATGGTTCGTTCTCGGGGTGTGAATTTAAGTTGACTATTGGCTGGAATAGTCAATGGGTATGACGGTTAGGTTGTCATAGACCCTATACCGCCTAGCTCGTGCTGGTGCATCTGGCACCTTTCGGATGCGAGTGGTATTTGGAGTCCACACCCCATCCGTCCAAACGATCTTCTCGATCTTCCCCTTCTTATCATCCTCTTCATCCCACTCGTCGAGGATGACGAACTCGGGAATGGCGTTGTCTTCATCGATGAAGACGGGAATGCTGTTGGCAGATGTCGCTTCCATCGTGACTTGAAATTGAATGAGAAGCGCTACAATCTTCTGGCTTATATAGGGTTTTCAACAATGAATTGCTCAACAGCGAATCAGAATGCTTCAGGGATAGCAATCGACTGCATAACGTTCAAGTTGACTGATAGCAGATTCAACTTAATGATAGTATTCGCCAGTCCGAAGACTGCCCAGGGCAAACCGCGAGGAGGTTCTATCAAATCTTGCCCCATGGTGGCCCTTAAGAGAGCCGGTGGTTCGTTCTCGGGAGTAACGTCATCTTACACCCTACCAATTCTGCTGAGAGAGTCTTTGACTCTCTCTTTGGTAGCACTGTCGACTTCCACACTAACTGGTACATGGCTAAAAAGTGGAATGTAGCGCCATTCCGTTGGATTGACAGCAGTTGCTGTCATCGGATTGCCAATCCGAGCAAGATTATTATAAACTCTGTCTTGCTCCTCTAGCCTGACAAACTCCTCAAATAAATTTCGCGGCCTTAACTGCGGTCCGCGAGGAGAGCTGACTTGACTGTTCGGCGTCTGCATGATTGAAATGAAATGAAATGAGAGGCAGTGGTTTATATACCCCTCTAACGCGACGCAACGTTCAAGTTGACTGATAGCAGATTCAACTTAATGATAGTATTCGCCAGTCTAAAGACTGCCCAGGGCAAACCGCGTGGAGGCTCTATCATGTCTTGCCCCATAGTGGACGATTATACGGTAGTGTGTTAGTAGATTTCAATCACTGAAAAGGGAAGATGAGAATCATTTCATTTGTCTCATCAACGTTTATCATGGGAGCAATCATTGAAGGGGCATCTAATGATTTACATTTCACTCTACTCCATATCATAAAGACTGACCTTTGTCGAATGGCTGAAGTACTCTGACCTGGCGAGAGAAAGCATCACGTTGAGTATGAAGTCGAACGCCCAACATGAGCAACGGCTCAGAGGTTTCGGTCTAACAAACGACGAACAACCCGTGCAACACAATCCCTCTACGGCAGTACCCGCCGTCCCGAAGGAACGCTCGAGCAAAGGAGGTATTACAGAGATGATGTGCTTTATGAGCAGAAGTGAATCTCTTGATAGCAAGAGACTATTCAACTAGATAGCAAGTCAAAACAACCCGATAGCAGGACAAATGTATAGTCAGTAATTTACACTTAGTGAGGAATGATAGATTTGAGTGTAGTGAGTGGCACTCGATCCCGTCGACAGCCCGAAGGCCTTGTACTGATCACTAGGGAAGTGAGAGATCTTCCCCGATACCCGCTATTTACAGCTTAAGACATCATTGTCACTGCCCCGAAGTGGTAACAGCAACGCCGAGTCAAAGGTAGTGAACAGTAGCTGGGATCTAACCCCTCAAAGCTGCCTTAGACTTAGTTAAATTTGAAATCTGATAGCAGATTTGAACTCAGCATACTTGAAAACCTTGAGGAAACATCCCAAGTTATTGCTTTGAGCAGCTTGATAGCAAGCCGTAGAGAGCTTGATTCACCAGCGTTTTGCAATGGAGATGTTTAGAGGCCACCCATGACAAGATAGCTAAGACTCAACCGATTGGCGTTCAAAGTGCTACGTTGAGAACTGTGTCAAATGCCCAACATGAGACATGAGTTGTCCCAGCGGTTACGGTCTAAACTATGACACACTCCCTTGCCACACTTATCACTACGGCATCGTCCGCCGTCCCGAAGGAACACCCTGTCAGTGGAATATTACAGCAAAACTCTCCGTGTCTTGCTCGCTTTCAGTGAAAAGCCGCTTATAGCATGAGACGACTGGCTCAGACATCATTAAAAATGCTTTCATTGACTTCAGCAGGGTCGAAAACCCCAGAAAACCTCCAAAACTAGTGAATTTAAATTTTTCAACTTTTTAGTACTACTTATGAAATTTTATAAGTAGTCTATCACTTAGGGCAGGTCAATAGCGACCGAACCTTTTTTGAATCAAGTCAAACGGACTTGTAGAAGCAAAGTTACAAGCCTTTAAAGTTTTGGAGTCTTTTATGGCCTGGAGACGAAGGCCATCTCCTGGCGAACCTCTAAGTCTGACGCCTTAGCTGATATCAGCAATGAAATTTTCTAAGTCGGTTTCTTACAGAAACCCGGAATTTGGAATGTCCGAAGCTATCATCGGAGCTCAGAGAGACGACCTACCTCTGACAATCGCTCTCGTCTGAATGACACGTCTCTGTCGGTTCCCAGCTTATATAGTGTGTGGCGATCAGCTGATGACGTAATACCCATCATCCAAACACTAAAAACCCGTCTATCTCCGGTTCTAGTACTCCGATTGAGCTGGAAATACACCATTTCCATGTAGAATTTGACGCTGAATCCGAATCTGGCCTCCGTTTTCCCATCCGATGCTTCGTTTTGGCTCCACAGTAGGCAGCCATCGCAAAAATTCTAACTCGTTTTTTCGAAAAATGTTGAAAATTTTTCTCTCCGATTGACTTGAAACTTACCATGCTGATAGAGAATTTCACGCTGATTCCAAATCTGAAATCCGTTTTCCCATCCGATGCTTCGTTTTGAAGCTAGAGCCCAAAACGTCCCAAATTCTAACTCTGTCGTTTTTCACCAATGTCCCAAATATTAAATGGCGTCTCACATCTAAACGAAGACAGATATGAACAAGCCGTTTCTTTCACTGAATTTGTCTCACTCTTACCTTTCAAACGAGCTATGGCACGACAAAATCCGTCCACTGGAAGCCAAAATCGAAGCGAGCTCTCCAGAGGGGGGGGACGTCAGCGAAAATTTTTCTCTCCGATTGCGTTCAAATTCACCATACCGATGCAGAATTTCACGCTGAATCCGAATCTGGCCTCCGTTTTCCCATCCGATGGTTCGTTTTGGCGCTACACACCAAAACGTCCCAAATTCTAACTCTGTCGTTTTTTCGAAAAATGTTGAAAATTTTTTCTCTCCGATTGACTTGAAACTCACCATACAGATAGAGAATTTCACGCTGATTCCAAATCTGAAATCCGTTTTCCCATCCGATGCTTCGTTTTGAAGCTAGAGCCCAAAACGTCCCAAATTCTAACTCTGTCGTTTTTCGCCAATGTCCCAAAATCTTAAATGGCGTCTCACATCTAAACGAAGACAGATAGGAACAAGCCGATTCTTTCAGTGAATTTGTCTCACTCTTACCTTTCAAACGAGCTATGGCACGACAAAATCCGTCCACTAGAAGCCAAGATCGAAGCTAGCTCTCCAGAGGGGGGCGTCAGCGAAAAATTTTCTCTCCGATTGCGTTCAAATTCACCATACCGATGCAGAATTTCACGCTGAATCCGAATCTGGCCTCCGTTTTCCCATCCGATGCTTCGTTTTGAGGCTACAACCCAAAACGTCCACAATTTTACCTCTGTCGTTTTTCGGAAAAATTTTGAAGAAAAATATTTTCTCGCCGATTCCTTTCAAACTCACCATACCGATGCAGAATTTGACGCTGATCACGAATCTGAAGTCCGTTTCACTCTCCCGTGCCTCCTTCACCCTCAAAACACACTCTCACTCCACCACATCAACCTGATCGGTCGGCCAAGTCAACTCGGTCAACCAAGTCAACCTGGACGGTCGGCCACGTCAACCTGGACGGTCGGCCAAGACAACCTCTCACTCCAACCTGGGCGGCCGGCCAGGCGCGCTGTGTTTGTATGGGAGCTAGCCATTTCGAGGCGCGCTGTGCTTGTATTGGACCCACCCCATTTCAGAGCGCGCTGTGTTTGAATTGGACCCACCCCATTTCAGGGCGCGCTGTGTTTATTATGGACCTTTACTTACTACTACCAAGGTCTACAGAAAGAAAACACACACGGACTTATATATTAATGAAAGTTCGAATCACAGCGAACGGGTCAAGTCGGGAGTTTTGAAAGGTTTGATAAGACGAGCGATGAAGGTATGTGACGGAGACAATAGAGAGGAGGAATTTGAACATCTGAAGTGGGCTTTTCGGCAGAATGGTTACAGCAGAGGTTTCATAGAGAGATGCTTTCGATCAGTCAGGAAGGAGGAAATACATGTAGATGTGAAAGTTGATGATTGGGAAGGAGTAGTCTGTTTGCCATACCAAAAGAATTTGTCTGAGAGAATTTACAACATTATGAGAAGGCACAAGATAAAAGTGTTCGAGAAGAATTCCGGTTCTATCGGGAAAGGACTCATAAGAAAGAGGGAGGCAATGGAAAGGAAAGAGATAATTTACAGTATTCCTTGCTCAGATTGTGACAAATTTTACATCGGAGAGACAAAACGAGGTCTGGAGGTGAGAACAAAAGAGCACCAGAAAAATGTTGAAAAAGCAAGTATTACTACCTCTGAGATAGCGAAACATTGTTGGGAAGAAGGTCATAGGATGGCGTGGCGGGAAGGGCGGATTTTAGCTGGTGAGGGGCATTGGTATAAGAGAAAGGTGAAGGAAGCGGTGTTATCTGAGAGGACGGCGAGTTTCAACAACAGGTGGGAGATTAGCCAGGCATGGAAAGGTCCTCTGGTGTGAGGGGCGGGTACGAGGGATCAGTTACTTTTGCAGGTGTGACTCCCTATTGTTAAGACTTGATGAAAAGATTCCCTTTCATATCATATGCTAATTGATTTGACATGCTTGGACAGTGATGTTTGAAAGTTAATTGACGATGTATATATCTTATCTCAAATGTGAAGAATAACACAATTGCCTGAAGATGCCTGTAAGACGCAGGTGAAAGGCCTTGCAAAAACTGTTGGTTTTTTATTACGTGGTTTCTGTTCGGAAGCTTAGTGCTATTTTATTGATTAGAAAATGATTTGTTTGAGTTATACGTGGAGGCAATATATGATGCAACGGGTGATCATCTGACATGCATTTGCACAAAAAGTTATAAATCAGGGTATTTCGGCGATCTATAAATTCGGAAAATGTGCGGCAAGAACATGATTCATCACAGATGATGCAATGTGACCGTCTAAAAATTTGATCGATTTTAGCACTGACTGAACATTGCAGGTTTCCGAAAACCGGTGTGCAGTATAATAAAAGGGATTCAATCAGACATCGAAAAACGCATATTAGTTTAGGATGATCTACGAACAGCTTTAGTTCTCGCAGTATAAATAGTCGTCGGTTCGCAGCTCTCACGGTGTTTGAAAAGTGAACATCCCACTTCAACTTATTTGTCCATGTCAATCCAAGAATGCTCAAGCTGTCGACGACTTTGATGTTGTGGTAAACTGGACAAGAAAATCTTCGACTATGCTGGATTACCATTTGCCGAGACTTTTCTTTGTTGAGTATCATATCATTTTCCATCATCCAGTCCTCTATATAATGTAAGTTATTTGGACAAACATTGTCTTTGCTGTAACCTTCAATTAGTGTCAAATCATCGGCAAACTTGACCAACAGAGCTTCATTATTCGGAGAAATACTTAAAGAGGACAGAAGCATGTCAAATAGATAGGGACCCAGGACAGAACCTTGGGGTATCCCTGAACTGGCCCTGAATAAAGCTCTGTATTTGCTCTCGATTGAAACACGTTGAAATCGGTCATTCAGATACGAGGTAAGCCAAGTAAGGAATCTTTCATTGAACCCTGATTTCAAGAGATAGTTTATCAGTCTATTGTGTTGCAGCTTATCGAAGCTTTTTGACATTTCAAGGCACAATATACGAATAGAGGAGTTATCATCATTCTCCATGAAAGATGTTGCCCGGTCATGAATTTGTATAAGGGCGCTCGATGTTGACCCCAGCGGCCGGTATGCGTGCTGATTCTTTCCGAAGTGTCGTAGAAAGTGGCACTTCATTGAGTTCAACACCGATCGCTCGAAAACTTTGGAGAGTATGGGTAAGAGCGAAATGGGTCGATATTCTGAGGATGTACCTTGCTTAAGAATTGGTCTGACAATAGCGTATTTTCATATATCAGGAAATGTCTTACTAGATACTGATTTGTTGAAAATATCAGCAAGTGGATCACAAATAAAGTCTTCACACTCACTAAGCAACCGAGCGGGGATAGCGTCGTAACCACCCAGTCAACCGTCACACGTGTTTAACACGTGTTTTTTTGGTATCATAATAGTGACACAAGATAAACGCGTGTTTAACACGTGTTTTTTTATAGTCAAAATATTTACACAACATAAACACGTGTTTAACATATGTATTTAATGCAAAATCTAACACATCTTTTAATTGGCAAAACATACATGACAAAAACACATGTCAATCACATCTGATTTTACATATGATAAATCATACACGTGTTATACACGTGTATTATTTGCATATAGTTCCAGATGAAAATAAAATATCCTTTTCAAATAATTGAATAAAAATTAGTCACACAGTCATCATTTTGCTCTCGAAATGCACTTCCATACTTCGATTTTATAAATAGATGTAAAAGCAATTGTGTAATTGCAATCAAACTGTTGTAGGTTGCTCTTTTTGCAGTCATCCTTCAAGTTAAGTCTGTTGTGTTATTGAGGTTAATAATCAATATTCAACAGTGTTTCAGGATCCTGTATTTTTCAAGTCGTATATTGCAAATCAGTTAACCGTTCATCACTCTAATTCCCATTAGATATAAGAAAAGAATTGTAGTTTATGCTTATTTTTCACATCATTGCTAGCAATATTCTGCCCAGATATTAACGAATATATATATATGACATGAAAGGTGCTGGATATTGTGGGTGATTGATCTATGCTGTCCTTCATATATCTCTTTTAAAAATTATGCTTCAGAAAAGCAGTTTAATGTTTTCCTGTCTGAATTCCTTTTTCTGGACTCTGTCTTTAATGGCACTCATATGATTAAATTAAATTTAAACACTTTACGTATTCAAACAATATTTTTTAAAAAAACAAGAAATTGATTTCATAAGATTAGAATTTTCCCTACTAATTTACAAGTAGCTGTCGTAATAAGCAAAAAAATATCATATGGAATAAGCTACTGAATTGACTAAGAATTAAGTTAACATTGGTCAATAAGTATATATTCAATATACTTTTAACATCATAAAATTTCAAAAGTCAAATGAGATTCGGCATATGCATAGCTTATGTAATTACATATAAGATGTAGCATTTATTTGAATTTATTATGAATGCAAATACATTCTAAGATTCATAAGATTACTGACTGCTGTTCTGTGTTACTTATTCTGGATTCCAATGTCTAACAATGTAAAATAAAACGTCTAATTTTACTAATCTTACATGTATTATCAATTTATGTATACATATACATGTATGTATAATTGAAAATGCTGATAAAATTCTAAAACTACAGAAAATCATGGCAATATTGAACCATCGGTAAAAAAATGAAAAACTCTATAGTTAGACGCACTAAGTTACATTTCTTTAAGTCGCAGTCATCGGACATCATTATATGATCCGATGTCTATTCTCAAAGTTCTATTAAGTGGCAATTTACAATAGTTTTAATCTTCTAACATTATCTATGATTGAATAATTCAATTTGTTAAGGATCTTCAAGATTCCTAAAAAATGAACTTATCGCAAGTTTGTGAAAATTCGTCAGCCGGAATGCAATTTTCTGAGTGTGTTATTCATTTATATTTCAGCCAATGAAGACGCGTTATGCTACCGTAATAGCCAATGAAAATACGATAAACAGATTTGATGAAGGAAGATCTAATTTGTGCCGTAAATGAAAAGATTGACTAATGAGTGCAATACAAAATGTGCAGCTTGACTGCCTTCATAAGAATTAAACCACAGACATCGGCTCATAATATCAATACTATAATATTAAAAATCATGCCGGGACTTCACTAGTTAATATATTATGATCTTACACAGATATCCATCATCAAAATCAAATATAGTGTTCTGCGAAAGTAAATTTCTGATAATTGTAAGTGATCCTACAATATTATGAATTACAATGAATGAATCATCGTAAGGAATGTTCATTATTTGTAATATAGACGACGGGATTATATAATGAACAGCCCTGATCCAAAATAATAGATGAGATCTCGTTTTGTTTAAGTCTAGATTGCTTTGAGAGGATTAAGCATAGGGATTAAGACTGTAATGTTTAAATGATATGTTTTCGCGAGTACATAGGTCTTGTGTTTTAGTTTGCACGATTATGAATAACATACACTTTCCCTGAACTTTCAAAGTTCTGGTTTTCCTTGGCATTCCTAGAATATGTATTTACTTGATATTCTGTACACATAAGACATACATCTGGCTAGAAGTTGAAAAAAAATATTTTGGCTAAGTTTTGTTTTTTTGGTTAAGCCAAATTTTCCTTTTCCAACTCGAGTTATGATAGCCTGGCGTTAGGCCATTTGACGTTAAATCGATTAATAACCGGAATCCTTCATGGACAGAGTACTTAGGGATTTTGTTATTGATTGAGAGTCCCAGAAATTTTTTTCAAACCACAAAATCAGTAAAACATGGCTTCTGTTCTCAGCATTCTTCTAGTTCTAGTGTACGCTGTGCTGCGGTGCATCACCTGGTTGTCGCTGTTTTCGTTGCGATAGTCCAAATCACCTTGCCAATTTCACGAATTATCCTGCCCGTCATGGTCGAAGTGTAGGTCTCGAGGACAATGCTAGATGTTGTAAGGCGAATAATGTAAATGCCCTGTCTTCCTTGCCAGAAACTCCAGATTCACCGCCTTATGACCCAACTTAATACGCTTTTTCTTTGGGGATTCTTCTCGACATAGCCTACCGGTACTACTGTTGAGGTTACTGTTGGTGGACAGTTATTGACGATCATTGATACTGGTAGCAACTTTGCTGTGGATAAGCCGACTTGGGAATTGAAATACAAGTAAATTCAATGCATGTCATGGCCTTTTGTGGACAAGCTCTTTACACATGGTCTGCAGGATGGTCTCGATATTCTAGGGAAGTTTCCGGCTGAAATAAGCCTCCCATCCGGAATATCGTGTTTCTTACATGTAGCAATTTATTTCAATATACATTTCATCAAGTTTCATTAAGTGTGAGCGACTCTGGTCCTCGCTGCATCTCATTGAGAATGACGGTAGAATGAAAGTTACAAATTAAGCAAATCCTCGTGCTCGCTGCTTGTGTTCGACGCAGCATCTGGCGGCTTAAAATGATAAATTTCGTGATATATTAGCCAGAAACGGATATCCGTCGTGGTTTATTCGAAAATATTCGAACGTCATTACCCGTCATATTCTCGTTATACTCCATTGAGATGCAGCGAGACCCAGAATATATTGATGCAAGGCAATTTACGGTTTAAAATGTAAAATGTTTCTACTGATTTTTATACTTCATACTCTCATGCCTGCTGGTTTACTAATGATAAGAAATTGATGGAATAGTAGCTTAGCTACTTTTCTATTAGATGTAGTCTGTATTTAGGCCTGAATCACAGAAACCATGTATTGCCTTTCAGATGCCACACAATTGCAATTTCTTCCTCCTATTCTTTCGGTCAGATTCATCTTTCATAATTGCTCCGCGTGTATTTTTGGTCTTTCCGGGAAAGTCAGCGAACTGGAATTCAAAAGATTGGGTGAAACATAGTAGCGAAGAACTTTCAGTTACTTATACGTGCGATAGCTGGTCTGCATCTGGTGTCGTAATTCAGGTCGCGGAGGAGAGAGATGAGCTAACTGACGCCCTGACAAAAGCCAAAGATTTAAGATTTAATTTGGAAGGTCGTGCTTGCTGACATTTTGAGTTATTTTCATAGATACAAATTTCCCAGTTCAAGAAATATTGTTCCATCAGTAAGTACGAAATCATTCCAAAATATTTTTATCTGTTCATTCCTGATAAAATAACATTTTCTTGATTGCGTGAATAGGATGTTTTCAAATAGCGAAAAAATGAACACATCAAAACACATGCGAGGTGCTCACGCGATCTGAATCCGATAAATATATTTGATAGGCCTACTTGATTAAAATAAATGAGGAAATTAAGGAAATATTCACTAAGGGGTCATGATATGTATGACATATTTTCATTAATGTCTTTCAGAATATCCCAAAAAATCAGGAGAAGCCGTTATCTGCCGCGGAGGAAGTAGTCTCCAAACGACCAAGAAAAACGTTGCCAACACCCAAACCAATTAGCACGTCTTCTCCTGTTTTTGATTTGGAATCTTCTGAAACTGCGCATCGTCCATCAGTGTCTGCTCCTGAGTTATCCGAAACGAGACCTCACCTATCACAGGCCGCATCTGATTGCTCACTAGTCACGTTCGAGTCATCAGAAATAACATCTGATCTAAATAAGACCATTCAAGACACAACTGAAATTAGAGTATCATTTCAACTCAATCAGATACAAGAAAGAATTGCTACTCTTGATGCACAAAACAAGGTGATTATGGAAACGCAAACAAAAATTTTGGCAATTTTAAGCTCGCGGCGAGCTGAGGATGATCTAGAACTCGATGATGAAATGCCATCCTTACCGATAAAAGACGGCAATGAATTGGAGGCTTTGAATGAGTTTTTGAATGAACGCAGTAAACGGAAGCACTTAGCAGCAGTGTTGTCAAATTACGCGGGTGACGGATTTCCGGCAACAACACGTCTAATTCTGAAGAAGCTATTTTCAAAGGAACTCGCCTCAAAAATGAATTGGGCAGGACAAAGAGACAATCACAAAATTCATTTGAAGAATTGCGAAAACGTTCTGAAAATTATATATGGTGAGTTAAAACAAGAATGATAATTTGACCATTAACTGCTGAAATAGGGATACTTCAGTACATAGCATTTTCTAAATCAATTTCGATTCATTTTCTGTTAGTTACTTTATACTCGTCTAATTCTCGGTAATGTTAAGTCAGTAACACCTAACATGGACTATACGCTGTTTATAGACTAAACGCGTCGTGTCAGTGTTTTAATATCACTAAGAATGAATTTTCATCATTAATTCGAGAGCGAATTGTTTCTCATTTTTAACTTTCGAATTATGATAAATCTCTTTTCGCACAGTAATGAACACTAACTTAACAACACTACCTGGTCTACCCGAAAAACATGAAATACTTGTGCCGATTTAATTATATTAACATCAATCAAAGAATCTATACACAAAATCTATACACAAAGAGATGAACTTTCTAAATTACAATAGCTGAAATTTGCCACTTAAGGTTGTGAGCCTATCCTATACCAAAACCGCCCGTTTGGAAAATCCTAAGATTTTGTAAAATATTTCCTTAACTCATACAGGTATAGAGGCTATAGCAGAACATGCAACATAAACACAAGCGGTAGATGCTTCAAACATTTATCATGGGATACAATATTTTTGATTTCGAAGTACATTCGGGGACATAATATCTTACGATTGATTTGATTTGTCGATTTTATATAGATTGTCGTTTTTATATGGCGCTGTTTCTTTTAAGACGTTCATATTGAATTTATTTCAGTTTCTGTACATCGATGTCACGAGGACTCAACCTACGATATGGTAAGCAAGACCATCAAAGAATGGTTGAGAAACCAGATTTGCCGAAAAAAGTGACACTCATATCTTTGTTAGATTTAGATTTTGTTAAATATACATGTTCTTATAATCGTTTAAGTTTTGGGCGCCTCGGTCTTAAACACGAAATTAATTGGGTGATGTAACTTAGGGGATGATCTTGTGTTTGCTAATGTCACCCACAGCCATTCTAGAGTCAAATAGAAAGAATGTAGATAAAGATACAGTTGAAATTTATTACAGGTCATGTTTTTTGATGAGTTGTCTGATGAGCATCACTAAGATGGATATAAAAGTCATTGAATTACTTAACTGAATTTATGTTATGTACACTTATTAACACAGCTTGAATGTAACTAAAAACTTGACGAAAAATGTAAAAACAATCGCATGTTTTAGATCGTCGATCAAAAGTACAAATTTATAGAAAGACATCAAAAATTCATAATGTAAACCTACATGAATTTAAGTGACGGTGTGCCATCGTTTTATTCAACTTAATGGCCCGTAAATGTCGCCACTTTGATGATTTAATCTTGGTGTCTTCGTTTTGTTTTGTGGCTACAGAAACATGTTGCATTGGATTTTTGTAGTGGATAGAAAATAACTGTCTGTGTCAAAAATTCAAAGATGTCCGTTCTTACAATTAGTGCTATGAATTAACTATTTGTTATTTGGAGCATTTTTTGGACATTGGCAACGACAAATCTATGTATTAAGATTCTGTTAAAACGCATCTCCAGCACATTTCATGCTCAGGGTTTTCCTTGAATACATATTGTATTAGTTACTTAAAGTTGGAATATCATTTAATCATTTTCTCGTGATCTGATACCGGTATATGAAAAGTTATTTGTTAATGCCAGGAAAATGTTATTAATCAAATCACTTTCTAAACATCGTTCTCTTGTGAGATAACGCAGTATTTTTATATAATTTAATGCCCTCATTTTTAGAAACTCCAACTCAAGATCATCGCAATCAAATGATACCATGGTTGTTTTTTTTCTCAACAAATAATTACCAATCTTGAAATATCTGCCGACAGCTGCAATAAAGATCTCCAATTCGTCGACAAACGGCATCAGTGGTGAGCAACTAAGCGACAACTTTGTTATATTGAACTTGTATTGAAGTTGAAGTGTAAGATGAAGTTCAAATCGTCAGTACTTCCGGAATTTTAGTCCATATTGAATTATAAATCATGCCCTCATTTCTTTTTCAGTTCGCTAGTAATTTTCATGTAGCTGTTTCATTTTCTTGCATGCTTACAGTCAAGTTCGTGTCATTTTTATACTATGTAAGTATTCATCTCGTTTGCCAAAAATTGCCCAAATTCTAGAGCTGTTAGTGATCATGGTGAAGTGTTTGCTTTGTTACTCATCCTTTTCACGAAATATTTGGATTATCTAGCACAATCTTCTGAGCTGACGATGACAGAAGTAAGAGTTCTATCATATTCCGGCAAGTAAAAAAACCGATAGCTAGCTGGAAAAATTCAGGTTATTTGAAAAGACCTGTGGGCCTATAGTATTCGAGGATAATTGATGCACTTCGCTCATGATTCAATTCTAACTCACCAACATCAGTATCTTATTTGTTTGTTACTATGCCTTTGTATCTAATGTTTCAAATTAGTTTTCAGTCCATTAAGCCAAAATTCAGAGCTATAAGTGATAATGGTGAAGTGTTTGCTTTGTTACTCATCATTTTCGCGAAATATTTGGATTATTTGGCATAATCATCCCAGCTGGTGGCAGCAAAAGGAGATTTCCAACCCATTCCGGTAAGACAAGAAGCGGGATCGCGAATTGAAAAACTAAGATATAAATTTTTAAAATGCGTCTAGATCTATTTTGCAGATGATGAAGAACTGCGCCTATGATTCAATTCTAACTTACCAACATCAGTATTATATTTGTTTGTTACTGTGTCTTTGTATCTAATGTTTCAAATTAGTTTTCAGTCCATTAAGCCAAAATTCAGAGCTATAAGTGATAATGGTGAAGTGTTTGCTTTGTTACTCATCATTTTCGCGAAATATTTGGATTATTTGGCATAATCATCCCAACTGGTGGCAGCAAAAGGAGATTTCCAACCCATTGCGGTAAGACAAGAAGCGGGATCGCGAATTGAAAAACAAATATATAAATTTTTAAAATGCGTCGTCTAGATCTATTTTGCAGATGATGAACTGTGCGCATGAATGATTCAATTCGATCAACGTCAGTATAGTTGCTGCAGAGGACAATTGCTTCCCCCAGAAGATTTCCAGAGCTCGCAGGAGGCCTGCTCCAGCGAAATGACAAGGTAAGGGAACATTGAAATACTCATAACATTGACATACAAGTAGATTTGCTGATTTAAGCACTTTTAAACGGTGTAAAATATGCGTAGAACATGTGTATTTCTACTTGTTACACACCAGTTTAACGCGTGTACAAGATCGCTTGAACAGTGTAAATTTCGCGTATATCATGTGTATTTCTACTTGTTGAACACCAGTTTAACACGTGTAAAAGCTCGACACAAAACACATGTTTTATACGTGTTCATAACACGTGTTATACACATGTGAGAAACGCGTGTTTTACATGCGTTATACACGTGTGTCGGTTGACTGGGCAGGAGCAGAGTTGGAAGTGGGTCAACGAAGTCTGACCCATGACCCACCTGACCCACAGCGTACCCTGACCCACGACCCACCTGACCCACATCCTGCAAGGGTGAATGATGTGAGTGCAATTTCCTTTTCTGGTATCATCTTTAGTTTCTTTTTCATTCAAGATTATATGTCTATCTAAGTAGAGGCCTGGTAGTATCAAAATTGTTTGTTGTTAAGATTTCTTATGAAGGTTCAAGTGCATCAGACCACTTGTCACATGATAAATAGACATGTAACCTCATCAAAATTATCTTATAATTCATGTTATAATTCATTTATGTTAATGCACCACAAATGCCTGAGGTTCTAAAAAATTTTAAACGATTCTGTTTCTTGTCATAATTCTTTACTACCCTTTTTAGTGCTACCTAGTTAACTCGTAGAGAGATGATTAGCCAAGTTGAGGGCCCAACAGACTAAATTTCAAATTTTACATATCTTAATCAAATGAAGTTAAAAATAAGACTGCAGTAGGCCTAAATCCTTTATGCATGCATTTACTATGTTAGATACTACATGTGTGAAAATTATCCCCGAAAAATCGTCAAACTAATATTTTGTTGCTTCTGATGGCAATCGATTCCAATTTCATTTACTTCCGCTAATGTTAGAGTTAAGTAGAAGGTTGTATATTTGATGTAAGAATGACATTCATTGAAAAGCAAATTCAGTAAGCATGCGTAACGCGTGAATAGAAAATTACACGATGACAAGATTATAATTCATTAATTAGCTTATAATGTACATAGCTGAACTGATATATATGAGTGGTGCTACATGTGCGAGTACGTTGTGATAACAATCACTAGCGACATCACGTAAATATTCCTAGTTTTATTGATACCAAATCAAATATCAAAACGAAACATTTTATTGATACGAAGAAATATCTCCACACAGAGCTCTGCCATAATAAGTCTGTGTGAAAGGAATAAGTCTATATCAATGACCGTCGTATGAATTGGCGTATTTCAGATTATCATGCAATGAATGAGCAATAAGATGCATGGAACATGTACGATGCGAAAGTAGATTGAACGGCTAAATACTTTAGATAGGAAGCATGTATATTATCAAGATATTCCTATCAATTATATATTTCGAAAATATTTAGGCTCTGATCAATCTTTACCACAGATTTACCATTCCAATCTCTACCAGAGGATATTTTCTACGAAAGACCAACAAAATCAAGCGAAACAAACAAAACGAAGGTCAGCTGGCATTGCAAGAAAATTTTCAAGATTAATAATACCTTGGAATACCTGACTTCTTCAGTAGCTGCATCTCTAAAATCAAGGTCACACATCATTGGGTATCGTCAGACATAGCGACCGAGAATCGAGCGTACACAATTGTACTCAAACAACTTCTCTCCACCAACCACCATCTGTCAGTAAACATCAGCAATTGTTTTCGATCCTTTAATTTGTGTGAGTTTCGCCCCCTTTCGAAACTGTATGAGGCTTGTGAGAGTCAATGGTGTTGCATATTTTGACTGTGTGCATCCATCACTCCTTTCAGTGACACTGACTCAATCTTTCTCATGAATGATAAGAATACGAATAAATGAAGTTTACAGTATTTGAAATTGTCAAATCTATCATGGGTCAAACTGGTTGGAAGTGGGTCAACGAAGTCTGACCCGCGACCCACCTGACCCACGCTTAATGTGGCCCACGACCCACCAACTTTTCGGAAAAACATGACCCACGACCCACGTGATCCACGCGACTTTGTGCCCACTTGACCCACCTGACCCATGACTCACGACCCACTTCCAACTCTGACCAGGAGCCTGCTTACTCTTGAGTCCTTTCAGGAGTTGATACACTAATGAGGATTCGATAGTTATATTCCACTCATTATCATCTAAGGGCTGAAGGATGGCATCAGGTTTGCAGTTGAAGTATAACTTGAAAGTTTCAGCCAGATGCTCAATAAGCTTGGACTGATCGTCACTCACGATATGTTTTCGATCTTTCCCTTTTCCTGGAAGCTCACGAACGACATTCCAAATTCCTTTCTTATCATTTGAAACCCTATCGCACCACGACTGCTTAGCCTTAATGATCTCTGAACTAATTTTCTGCTTTAGGTGATGGTAAACTGGCAAGTCTTTACAACGAAATGCAGTCCATCGGTTATTTATCAGCTTCTTTAGCAGTGGTGTGATCCAAGGCTTGTCGGATTGAGTTAGAGTAACTTCACTGCATGGAATGACAGATAAAGCCTCGTAAAAAATTGAGTAAAAGGCCATACATTTGTCGTTTGTGTTTGAAGCGTCATAAACGTGCTCGAATCCAACTGCGGATAAAACTCGCAAAAAGTTCGCCATGTGTCCTCGACGATTATCGTAAACTAAGGTAGAAACGGAGGAAGTTCCACTCTTTTACTGGTTGTTAGGTAAAAGAAGAACACTATTGTGGTCAGATTTTCCCACAGGTGCGCCAACTTCAGCCTTGTTTGAATAATCTTCCTCCAAAGTTTCGGATATCCAGACATGGTCGAGAACCACAGTTTTGCGAGTTGGATCGACGACACGATTTGTACATAAAAGACAGTCACTAACTAAATCAGTGCGGAGTTTATTAAAGTCACCACATATTATAAGCTTGTAGTTCGGATTTTCATCAAGGAATAAGTCAAATTGAGTAAGAATCATTTCTGAAATCTCTTGATGATGGGAAGAGGACAGGCCAGGTGGAATGTAGAAGCACCACACAATCACCTGGAGTTGAGAAAGACGTATGGATAGAGACTCAATAAAGTCCAACCTAGAATGATGGAGCAGAACTGGGCAAAAATTATGACTCCACCACCGGCTCAGTTTTCACGATCAAAGCGAAACAAAAGATAACTGTTCATGGATAGCTGCTCATTTGGAGTTTCTTTAGAGAGCCAGGATTCAGAAGCAGCGATGCAATCAGGCGAAAATTGAGCAGCTACAACACGAAGATCGTCTAGTTTGCTGATAACAGATCTTGCATTTGTCAATAAAATTGATGGCAAGTGTGGTTTAGATAAAATCAACTTTGAAAATTTTGTAGCGAGTCACGGGGGCAAATTTCACCTCTGTACAAAACCACGTCTTCTCCTGCCTCTTAGCGAGCTTTGAATTCGCTGCGAAGTTTCTTTCTGTTAGATTGCTGCATCCTCGCTAAATCAGCATTCACATAAACACCACTAAATTTCGTAGACCTCCTCAAGAGCTTCGAGTTTTGAAATATCTTGACTTTTTCGTGTCGATTCAACAACCTAAGTCGCAGAGGTCTGGGTCTTCCATTTGTGTGCTTGCCAATGCGACGTACGTCTAAACATTTTATTTGGGTTAGATTTATGGATTTGAGCATCTCGTCAACCAATTCCTTGTCATGCGACACTCTTTCGGACAAGGATCCACCCGACTTCTCAACCAGTCCGAGCACCATGAGGTTATTCCTTTTCATTTCGCGTTGCTCAACTTCTTCAAGAAGCTCGGCTGTTGGTAATGCTGATGTCAAATTCTTGAGTTCGCCGAATGAGACTTTCAAGTTCTTGATATCAGTTTCATTTCTGATTAGCTTTTCCCGCATACTTGAGATAGATCCTTCCATGTCTACAATCCGACTCTCCAAGGAGGCTAAATGGGTCCTGATACGACAGAAATCTCCTCTTACAGACTCAAGAATTTCCGATTTAGAGCTTTTAATTAGTCGTACGACATCATGCAGCGTGATGTCCACAGATGAAGTACCGTTGGCGTTTTCCGAGTTAGCGGACTTTAATCTCGAAGTCTTAGCAGGCATTTCAGTCGTGAACTCAAAAAAATGTGATTTGCCTTTCTAGAAGAGGAAGAATTCGAACCATTGACCTTCGGATGATAAGCGATTACGCTAACCAACACACTACAGCAACGTAATATATCAATGTGCAGATCCAGTAGCTCTACACACTGTCACTTGATGATAACACAGGTTGCACAGGACACCAGATACGAAGCCAAACGAGATGATCGACGAAGAACAGCGAATTGAGCACAATTCGAAGCACTGAGACAACGGAGCACAATCCTGGCTAAACGACGACGAATAGTCAAAATCGGCGATGACCAAAGCGCAGTTGAGCTCTTGAGGAGTCGATCACACCAAAATTCTTGAAATTATTACCATAAATAATAGTCCGGCAGCCAGATCGAGTTTCTGCAGGGAACGAGGCCGAAAGTGAGACTTTCACAGAATGATGCACACCCTATGCCTACTTTGAATCAGCACGTCCGCCGAGTTCTAGTGAGTTCCTCTTCTTGTCAGACAGAATCAAAGAAAAACACATGTAAATCCAATGGGACGCGGATTGTAGTTTTTGGTTAAAATGAAATTTTGCATGTTTTCTCTGATTAAACGAAAAGTACTAAGCCCAGAGTCATCATTTTTGACATGGAATGTCTTCAGGTCATTTCCTTTCACTTTCATGCACCCCTGTCTATATAGCTAAGCGCATTTAGATTTGGCGAACCTCTTAATATCGGCAGACACAAACATTTTGAGCAACTTTATCCACATTCAGCCACAATCGCACAGGCATTGCCGATTGGATGCATGATAAAAGCACATGCCCATCATAGGAAATGACCTGAAGACATTCCATGCCAAAAATTATGTCTCTAGACCTTATACTTTTTGCTTAATCAGAGAAAACATAGAAAAATTCATTTCAGCCAAAAACTGAAATCTGCGTCCTATTGAATTTACATGTGTTTTTCTTTGATTCTGTCTGACAAGAAGAGGAACTCACTAGAACTCGGCAGACGTGCAGATTCGTAGTAGGCAAAGGTTGCACATCATTCAGTGAAAGTCTCACTTTCGGCCTCGTTCCCTGCAGAAACTCGCTCTGGCTGCCGGACTATAACCACAGCAAACGAAAAAGAAAAACTTGATGATCAGACAGCAGGAGCGACACGTCCACCAACCAGCAGAATGTGTGAAATACTCGTGCGAGTGGAGGTAACAGATTTACATGGTGGAGATGATGATGGCAAGAACACACAGTTGTAATCAGACGATCCAAGAGGAGGGCCGACCGTTGCTTGTTCAGGATAAAATTCAGCAATGTCTTCAGAAATCCAAATCTGGTCAAGGAAGGACAGTCCACGTGTGGGAAGACATGCTTTATTAGCGCAATTAAAAGAAATTCTGAATGAGCTCGTATCAAAGTCATTGAAATCACCGCAAATAATTATATTAGCCGGAGGAATAAGCTTGGAGGAATAAATACCCACCATATAATCGCATTGATTTCAAAAATTATTATTGATGCGGAATTCATTATGTCTAATTGTGAGATGCACAACTGTTCGGGTGTAGAAGATTCATGCATCCACACGCAGACTCCTCCTCCAGCACGCCTAATTCTATCACCGTGACATAAAACATAATCCTGAACCTGAAACGCACCATTAGACACGTCTTCCGATAACCACGACTCGGTCACGCATCCGGGATTCAAATTGCCGATCAATCCACGAAGCTCGTCCATTTTAATGGAAATGGACCTCGCATTTAAAAGCAAAACGGTCACGGTGTGTTGGAAACATGATTTTACTTTTGGAGATGCACTAGGGCTAATTTTAACATTTGATGATACTACATATTTTTGGAGTTCACTTGGTGCAATTTTTTAAAAAATCGGTCGGTGAAATTTCGAGAAATCATCATTTTAAATTTCCATACTACTTTTACAAAAAATAAGTAGCAAGAACAACAATTTTGCAAATTATGGGCTTCATTTGTTCCTATTTCAATGTTATTTGTCAGGCTTTTTAATCCTAATGCGTGATACAATTTCTAAATGCGCCGTTATAATTATTTTAACTTATTATATTTTAATTCATTAAGAAGCATTATATTGAATAATATAATCTGTAACAACTATCAGTGCTGTATCAGAGAGACCATACAGGTTCATGGTAAATTGTGACTTCATAAATATGCATAGGAATCAAATAATTTAATATGTTGTGTTCTGCCAACGCTTTATCATTTATCATAGAGTGCTTGCATTATTCATTTTGCATCTCTTCGCCATCCGTCTTTCAATCTAATTAGGTGTAAAAATGATGATCAATACAAAATGATGTTTAATATTATCATGTTTAAGTTTCGGTCGGAGAATTGTGACGTACAGCGAATCTAAAACGTATCAACTGTCGATGCACACGCCGATCTACGCAATATGAAGCAAATTAATAAAAATCAAGGATCTAAGGTATCTTAGGCTTTTAAATCTTATATATATGATGTAACAGATACATTGAATGTTATCTTTTTTAAATTTAATTTCACTGTTCATCGAAACACCTGTAGCAGATAATTAATCCACATGACTTTACGGATGTTATTTCTCAAATCGCAGTGCGCATGTTTGAATTTTTTAAATCTTAACTACTTTGAAACCTGTTATTGATATTTTTGAACTATGATATATAACAGCTTTTGATGCTTTACAGTATACTCTGCTTCTTATGCAGAATATGTGACGTAATTGTTGCTTTCTGTCATTGTGTATAGATTAAGATATCTATATTGCATTGATTATTCATAGACTTCTAAACTTCTATGGATTATTCAAGTCAGGGAGTGTTCAGACATAGACTTCTAAATTTCTATTATTTTAATTAGAAGTCTATGTTTCAGACCATGGTTCAGACATGGGCGCTACTATCTAGATATCCATGGTTCAGGCATAGTGTTTAAATTGTATTTTCATGAATGAGCATGAGATAAACTGCTTTTGTCCATGGACTTCTATTATATAGCTTGTCCAGGTTTTGTCAAATGATGAAAAAGTATAGATATCTACGATTCTCTTTGATTTTACATGCAATTTCAAGAATGAAATAAATGATTTCAAAGATTTCTATGATGCATTTTGAATTATTCGAAAAGCGTATGAAGTCATTGATTATTTTTGTATCACTGCTAGCTGTGCAAGCAACCCCTGGCCATTTGGTATACGTGGTATAATGAGGACTCACGCAGAAAATCGCCTTCGTGTATGTTTTATTTGTATGAGAAAGGCAAAAGAATTGAGACTTATAAATGAAAGCTTGGCCCTCCTTATGAACAAATATGTATTCGATGGATATGACCATGACGACGAAAGATTGCCTTCAGCAATATGTGATACATGTCGTTCATATGTCATGACAAGGGACAGGGGGACACATGTGAAAGAAATAGAAATATTTGACCATTCTTTACTTGGAATTATTCCCCCTCCGACAAGATCTACGACACTGAATGGTTGCATGTGCAAGATATGTGACATTGCACGTCAAACCATTGCAGATAAATCACAGACTTGTTCATCGTCAAAGTACAGACTTTCAGGGAAACCTGAGAGATTATGTTCAAAGTGTCTATCAGTGATCGGTCGAGGATTGCCTCATAATTGCAAAGAGACAACTTTACTCTCCAATATGATGGAACTCTGTACAGCTTCATCATCCAACAATGCTGATCATATCGCCTCTGAGGTCTTTCGTCGTAAAGTGAATTCTACTTCCGATGGAAATATTATTAAATTATCGAATAAACATGGCCGACCAACAACAGTCAGTATACAGCGATCAACTGATACAACTACGAGTCAGAAGAAACGAATCTTTTCCAGGGACGACATGTCAAATATTCGTCTTGATCTTGAATTGAGCACTCGTCAAACTCTAAAACTTGGCAAGAATATCAGACAATCTACGGCCAACAGAAAATCAGTGGAGCCGGATCTGAAGTCGAAGTTAAAGGACATCGATCATGTACTTGATGATTATTTTGATATGAAGGAGATGACATTCCGAATTATGCAGAGTGACAAAGTTATCGATACATTAACGAGAGAATTGGTTCTTTGCACCGATCTGAACGGACTGTATAACAAAATCATTCACGAGCGATATGGATATACCGGTAACCATTCTCCCATGATTATGAAGATTGGTGTCGACGGAGGAGGTGGCTTCCTAAAGTTCTGTATGTCCATATTTCCTAATGATGTGAATATTGTCCGGAATAAGTTTCGAGACTCTGGACTGAAGCGCATCTTTATAATTGCCATTGTGTCATCCGTTCAAGAAAATTATCCCAATGTTAAATCAATATGGCTTGAACTTCGGCTGAATCAACTTGAACATGAATTTACTGTGGCTGCTGACGTAAAATTGTGTAATGTACATGCAGGTCTAAATGCACATTCAAGCATGCACCCATGTACATGGTGCAATGTTAGCAAGCATGACCTTGAGAACTGTGGGACTCCAAGAGCTATCCGCTCTTTGAAGAACTGTTTCTGGAGGTTTTATGATTCAGGCAGCCAAAGACATGCAGCGAAACAATTTGACAACGTAGTTCATCCATCCATATTTACAGGCTCTGATGATGATCTCGTCTTGGATCACCTACCGCCTCCTGAGCTCCATTTGCTGACCGGCCCTGTTAGTACCCTTTCTTCTGGACTCCTTTCGGTGTGGCCAAGTGCACACGATTGGTTGAAGGTATGCAATGTTGAATGTGAAAATTATCACGATCAAAGCTTTACAGGTAACAACGCCATGACTCTATTGAGGAACGTTGATCAGCTGCAGTCAATGTGCCCAATGGTAGCGTTGAAATATGTACGTGCTTTTTGTACTTTTGAAAGTGTAGCTACTTCCTGTTTTGGCAACGATCTCAAATCAAACTATAAAGAAGATGTGAAGTCGTTTCGAGAGGCCTACATGGATTTATCCATTACAGTAACTCCTAAAATCCATGCGATTTTCCACCACATCATAGAATTTTGTGAAAAAAGAGGCAGTGGTCTTGGTCCATATAGTGAACAGACATCGGAGTCAGTTCATCATGACTTCAACTGTGTTTGGCTACACTTCAAGCTTCCGTCATGCCATGTTAGTCATGGTCGAAATCTACTGAGAGCGTTGCGAGTGTATAACAGCCGCCATATTTAGTTTGTTTTAGGGATTGTCATACATTGTTATTATCACCGTGTTAAATGCCATTACATTGCTACATGCAAGAGTACGAGAGTTGTTTTATCATTGATACAAAGTTGGAAATATTATAAATACGCGTATAGACTTAAAACTTATATTCATGAATTTTCTACATGTAGATTAAAATAGTGAATTGAATTGTTACAGTCTATCATTACGATCTAGTCAGTCTAATTCATATAAGTAGATGAAATGGTAATTTTATGGCATTGGATGATTCTATGGTACTTTAATTTACATTGTTTTATTATTAATGTCATTTTAGCTTTAATTTATAATGTCTAATTACAACAGTTAAATAGTTCCATGATATCATTATGCATGGCAGGTACTCGTATCGTAGTCAAGCACCTATAGATAAGACATCTTACAGAATATGGTATGTCCATTTAAGCCTTTATGTAAAGCAGAAAAAGTGTAAGGGCGCATTTAGAAATTGTAACACACATTTAGGATTAAAAAGCCTGACAAATAACATTGAAATAGGAACAAATGAAGCCCATAATTTGCAAAATTGTTGTTCTTGCTACTTATTTTTTGTAAAAGTAGTATGGAAATTTAAAATGATGATTTCTCGAAATTTCACCGACCGATTTTTTAAAAAATTGCACCAAGTGAACTCCAACAATATGTAGTATCATCAAATGTTAAAATTAGCCCTAGTGCATCTCCAAAAGTAAAATCATGTTTCCAACACACCGTGTAGGTAAGTGTCGAGAGGGGAAAACTAGTTCTGAAAATCCTTCAGGTGATTGCGCAGACAAACTTTACAGTCCGGAGCAAAACTTCCAATGGTCTCGCCTTTCCAGCTGCAATTTTGTCCAAAACGGTAGACATCATCAGATTCAACATTATCAAGACAAAGTTTTGAAAGTTTTTTGAACTGTGCTTTTATCTTTTCTTCTTAGCTATTGCATAGCTTGCTGTGACAGCGACTTAATCCTTTAAGTAATGGTCTTATCATCTGCATACTAAACACAATGCACAGTGCCCGACTTGAAGCAGGGACATCTATGATATAAAATATCTAAGGGACGTTCAACTCCCACTTCGTCACTAAAAATCACTTCGTTGTCAATTCTAGCCTAAGCATAGTCTATTAATAACAAGCTAATTTCTGTAAATTTGCTTCACCACGCTACTTCACGGCTAGAAGAAAACCGATAGCACAGAAGAATACATTTTTGCGATAAAAATTTGAAATTTTTGACAATTTTTACTTAAAATCGCTCTTGCTCAGGGAAAGAAGAATTCTAAGGTAGGTGTTCTAAATGAGTCATATATGTCAATAAATATTATGCTGGAAAAATATCATGGAACGTCTAAAGCATGTTCAATACAAAACATGCTACAAAACTCTGCACTGTTATCACACTTTAGATCTATGTAGGCTACATGGTAAAGTTTGAAATATTTAGAAAACTACAAAATTAGCTTTCAAAAATTTACTCACAAGAGTAGCCTAGACCCATGCATGTAAAATCATGTCTACTTTGGAATATTGTGTAGTGTCAAACACATTCCGAAAACATTCGTAAATGCTAATTTGCAACATCACGTCAGCCCATCACTTGTAACGATTGTAAAAAGCAGGTTGTTCAACTAAACGAGATAATTTGCTCTCTGCCGAAGCATCAAATGATTCTACGATTTTGTTTGTTGACAATTTTGTTATCAGTTTACACTAAAAGCATCGCATCTATTTTTATATTTTCCTAGTACACGTAAAATTCATGTACCGTACACCATAATAACTACAGCTCCGGGACGATAATTTGTGACCACAACACCCTTCAACGAAAGGTTTATTAGATAATATTTTTTCGGTAATTCATGAAGAGGGCACACAAGCAACACCTGCAACACCCCTGCCGGCGTCCCTGCTAATGAACCATAACAAACATGAATACGAAACTTGAGACACAGTGAAATTGGTAATGAATTCTACAGAGGGAATTAGGTGTTAATCAATTAATCACCCATCAGTCTTCAAGTGAAAAATTTTCCTTCCACTTGGATTGATACTACTGCATTAAATTGTTGTATATTACCACTGTCATCTTTAAAAAAATTTTTCAGAGAGACTACTGAATGACAATTCTTGAAACTTAACATACATGTATAAGATCAGTCAAAGACAGTGAAGATGTAAAGACTGTAAACTCGTAGAAAATTTGGAAACGGTATATATCTATGATGAGTACAAGAATATCCATGGTAGTTCCTATCTTCTAATGTATTAAGATTATCCGATATCTTCGTTGCATGAGGACAAATAAGTTGTTTCCAAAAGCTTAACATACAGAGATATGAGAGTTTTCAGTCTTTGAATATTACATAGTCTTTGAGATCAGTGACTTATGCTTTATGTGATATGCCATTTCTAAGGCTTTTTGTCGCATCGCACATCGCACAGCCAACAAAATAGCAATATCGTCCCATTGCTGTAATGCTTTTTTACCACGATAACTAACGACCGAAACTCGTTTCACAGCTAGGACCTCTATCTCTCATCTAGCCCTTTTAGACAATTAAGCATCTTTTGGTTGCTATCACTTTAATGCTTATAGCCAATAAGTGCATTTTCTTGAGCGTGATCATATTACAGGCTACCTTCCACTGGAAGAGTAAAATAAAATAATCACATACAATGATTACAATTAACTTTAAAAAAATGGCTCCACATTACTATTCAGATCTGAGTGAATGATGAAATCATACCATAAAGATCTATTAGCACGAAGCCTTTCGTCCAATCTCAACGGATGCTAACTTTGGACAGAAACAAATCTTAGATGCAAACTTAGATATAAAATTTGAATAATTCAAAACAGATACTTAGGAAAATATAGAGACATCCTTATACATGAACATAATAGAAATCAAAGCATAGCAATACTGAAAGACATAAACTATACAACCTAGTACTCATAGAAATCATAAAAAAATGAAAAAAAATAAGAAATCTACCACGGAAGGAAAACACTAACTATAAAATCATTTTGAGCACAAAGATCTGGACTCCTTCGTTTGATGATGAGAGCCTCTATAATTGAAAGGATGTCATACCGCGCGCACTTGTAAATAACAGAAAAATTGCGTTATGATGTGGTTCGTGAAATTCCCCTGATAACCAGCTTAAGTTCCGCTCAATTAAGATTAAGTTCCGCTCAACTGCTAGCAGTTGCGTAGCGTGCTTCCAGACCATAGGCCTTTGCTCGGCATTGGAGTACTGTGTATTTCTATACCAGACATTTTTGATGTTACAACATTAACCTTTATCAGATGAATTATCAGGCATAACCTATGTCAAAGATGAATTCTTACTACCAATTCGACCCTGTTTCCTGAACATTTTTGAGGGCAAGTGAATGTGCACATGAGAAGTTGATTGCTCATGTCGCTTCATCGCCTTACTCAAGGAGCTCAGATCACTATATGCATTCTCTCTGTCCAGACTCCATTTTCTCGAGAAAAGAGGAGCCAATCAAGGCCAACAAAAGAGTTTATTGCGTATCTTACAGCCGGTCAGCCACTCACACGTTTGAAATTTTGATGTATTAAAATGTCTTATATGTTCAGCAATACATTTTTAGTATGGCATCGGTCTGTGGTGATTGAGTGTATAAAAAATGGCGACTTTTCTGAAACCATTATTATAAATTTATTTATTCCCAAATTTTCGGTGTACACCTTCTTCTGGGGAAGCAAAATTGGAAAGGAGACAATTCATTTCAACGGATGTTGACGAAAACATTTTAAAAAAAAGTTGTAGTAGCTGAAGATATCAATGCTTATCAAGAAACTTATTGCTTTGAGCGATGAATCTTACACAAAAATGGTAGATCAAGTAACAGAGGATTAGGTAGCCTTTAAACCACTTCTTCCAAATATTTCGCAATTGAAATTCAACAGGGAAATAGTGACCATAGGTAGCCATTATGAAACATCAGCCAGAAACAAACTTGCTCAATTGAAATGCAGTGAACCTCTAACAAGTTCGATGCATTGTCTATCTAAAGATCATAAACCAGGTACATTGAAAGGCCGTCCTATTCATTCTCATTTATTCTCATTTCAACGGATGTTCACGAAGACATTTTAAAACAAAGTTATAGTAGCTGAAGATATCAATGCATGGAAAAAGACATATTCTCCGGCAGCCAGAGCGAGTTTCTGCAGGGAACGAGGCCGAAAGTGAGACTTTCACAGAATGATGTACACCCTATGCCTACTTCGAATCGGCACGTCTGCCGAGTTCTAGTGAGTTCCTCTTCTTGTCAGACAGAATCAAAGAAAAACACATGTAAATCCAATGGGACGCAGATTTCAGTTTTTGGCTGAAATGAAATTTTGCATGTTTTCTCTGATTAAACGAAAAGTACTAAGCCCAGAGTCATCATTTTTGACATGGAATGTCTTCAGGTCATTCCCTATCATGTGCATGTGCTTTTATCATGCATCCAATCGGCAATGCCTGTGCGATTGTGGCTGAATGTGGATAAAGTTGCTCAAAATGTTTGTGTCTGCCGATATTAAGAGGTTCGCCAAATCTAAATGCGCTTAGCTATATAGACAGGGGTGCATGAAAGTGAAAGGAAATGACCTGAAGACAATCCATGTCAAAAATTATGACTCTGGGTGTAGTACTTTTTGTTTAATCAGAGAAAACACAGAAAAATTCATTTTAACCAAAAACTGCAATCAATTTACATGTGTTTTTCTTTAATCGTGTCTGAAAAGAAGAGGAACTCATTAGAACTCGGCAGACGCACCGATTCGAAGTAGGCAAAGGTTGCACATCATTCAGTGAAAGTCTCACTTTCGGCCTCGTTCCCTGCAGAAACTCGCTCTGGCTGCCGGACTAATAGTTTTTCTGTAGCATAAATGCATGCGTCAAATGGGAAAGCTCTCAGAGGCAGGGAGCCATAGATACCGAAAAAATTCTAACTAGGGCTCTCAGCCGCAAACTTACCTTCTACGGTAGGTGCAGTTGTACATATAGATATTTTGAAAGAATAATTACATGCATGTCTTATTTGCACGTTCATTAGCTGTTGTTGAAGTCTGTTCTTAATTTCTTTTTCTTCTACATTTCTTCTTGTTACTGTGTTGATGATTCCTTTATGTAAAATTTGCCATTGAATTATATTAGATGATATAATCTCGTGTGAAGCTAATACTTCTGATTCAGTGCATTTAAGATGTTCGTTTATTCTTGATCTGACATTTCGGTCAGTTTCTCCTATATACATCTTTGGACAGTTGTTATATGTGCATTTTATCATGTATATACAGTTCTGCGTGTTACATTGATCTCGTTTCAAAGCACAGCTACAAGCGACAAAATTCACGTAAGGACAAGCCGAAGGCCTCTTGTCTCAAATTCTTCGAAGTGGTGGATTTGAGAAAGTGGGTCGAACATAGTCTAATGAATGTGTTCGCCTCAAGAGTTCATGAACTTTCCTCCTATGCTTGCAATTAATGAATGGAAGACGAATATAATATGGCTTTTTGATTACTTGATGATGATTGTTCGTTGTTCTTTTTGATTAACGAAGCCTGGTCTAAGAATTCATTTAAAGCCTTGTCAGGATAACCATTTTTTTGAATTTCAATTTGATCTTTTCAATACTTGTTTCCACAAGTTCCTTAATTGAGTTTCTCATTGCACGCCGGAATTCATTTATGGCAGCATTTCTTTTTAGCGAAAAAGGGACGTCAGCATCCCATGGCATTATATGCCCCGAATGACAATCTTTTGAGAAAAGCATTGTGCTGTAAACTTTTTGTTCTCTTAAGAAGGAAACCCATAAATCCAAGAAAGCCATTATTTACTCCATTTATTATTATTTACTACTTTTTTATTATTATTTATATAGAAAGCCACTATTTACTACATTATTTATTCCATTATTTACTCGCATAGTAGCATAGGGTATGACATACGGCGCTCCGCACCGTCTGTCATACCCCCGAATTTTCTGAATTTTTTCCGATATTTTCCAATATTTTACAAATTTTACACACTTGTGATTTTAGCGAAAATTTACAAAAAATATTTACGTAGTCTAAGAATTTCAAAAATTTACGTAGTCTAAAAATTTACAAAATTTGTGTAGTCTTTTCACATAGTCTAAAAATATCAGAAGATTGTTTTCAAAATATTTATTAAAAAATGGAAACCTCAAAAATGGAAGAAACTTTGAGAATATATCCTTCGTTAATAAATGAACGTAGTTCTACTTTAATGGACATTGAAAAGATGAACATTGAAAAACACAAAGATAGAGTTAGGTATATGAAAGATAAGGAATCACAATTATTATTAAGATTAGAGCATTATAAAAAATTGAGAAAGAGGATGGTCTAAAGTTAAGAATGTAACACAAGGTATTGGAATATTTTTAACAGTAGGTTTAGGTGCTCTGACTATTGTCATTTCTTCTGGCGCTCTTTCAATTCCTATTATTGTTACTGCTTTAACAGGTACGGGTGTTTTTACAACTTCGCTTGTTACAATGTTGGATAAATCGTTAATTACTAAAAAACTAAAATCATTAAAAAAAACATTCTCACGTTAAAGAAGTTTATGATAGACTGCATTATTACTTTCAAAGAGTATGTGATGATAATGTTATCACGTTAGATGAGACTGAAAAATTTGATCAAATAGCTAATGAAGCTAATAAAATATCAATTCAATTACAGACACAAGTCAATGACAAGAACAAACAGGATAGTAAAATTTCTAATGAAGAAAATGACAAAATTTTTTTAGAAGAACCAAAAACTTTATTAAACAGAAATTAAGACGAAAAAATTTTAGACGACAAAGCAATAAAAAAATAATTTGTTCAGTAAAATGTTTTTGTTGTATTCCAATGTTACCACAAAATTCGAATATTATATTTTAAAAAAGTAAATAAATATAAAAAATAATATAAAAATATAATATATAAAATGGACAAAATTAAAGCTGATAATCAAAAAAGAATTCAACAATTAGATGAGTTAATAAGACAAAAAATATTATGAAAAAAATCATGCTCAGCATAGAATGACAAAAGCTGGTATTCAATCTGATATGTTTGAAAAAATGCAGCAAACCGAGCAAGTAAAAACTGATTTTGAAAAACTATGGAACCATTTAAACTCTTGAAAAAGAACTTGCTAATCAGGATAAACGAGTAAATATAACAGATCCAACCCTTAAAACATTATTAGATGATTATGGATTGGTCGAAGCAAATATAGAAAAAAACTACCAAAATCTGTGTTATTTGAACATTCTACTTTCTTTTCAGATAAAAAATTATTTGCAAGATTTTATCTTGGTGGAAAAGAAATATTTCCACAACCTTTACGGGGTTTAATTTTTTCACCAGATAAATCACCTATTAGTTTAGACAGAAATTTTGTTGATCTTTTAAGAGAAGCAGATTTAAAAAAATATGCTGTAGAAGATCTTATAAAATATAAAGCTATGTTGGATAGAGTTGGTGCAGTAAAATCTCTTAGACGCTATAAACAATTAGAAAATTTATTATCAACGGGAGTTAAAGTAGGAAAAGGTTTTAAAACAGAAACAACTATATTTTTACCAGACGATCCACAATAATTACTAAATAGATTAGAGATTTCAATATCTGCAATAAAAGAAGGACATAATTCTAGTTTCAATGAAATTCATGCTATATTAAAAAGACTGTTAGAAAAGAAGATTCTAAATGAAGAGGATTATAAAAGTATAGCTGAAATATGTTGTTTTTAATTTTTTTATAAAAAAAAGATTTAATAAAAGATTTTATAAAAAAATATTTAATAAAGAATATTTATTTAAAATATTTAATAAAAAATATTTATTTAAAATTTTAACTAAATAATGTGTTCAGCAGATTTACAAAAAAATAATAATCAATTAGAAAATCTGACCGAGATTTTAGGTTCATCTAATTTTAGTACGACGTTAAAAATTATAACAACTACTTCATCACATACTTGTAGTCTAGATCCTATTTTACATTTGGAACACAATAAAAATTATCAAATTGCATTAACTAGTTTCTCTACATTTAACACTATTCAAAACGTTATCAAAGATGTGAATGATCAATTTAAATATTCTACTGATAAAGGCAAAACGTGGAAAGTACTAACTTTTCTTCCTGGTTCTTACGAAGTTGAATCGATATCAAATGAAATTAAGAGACATCTAGGTATACCATTTAAAGATAAGAAACAATTACATTTCGCAGTTGAACCAGCAGTTAATAAATTTTCTCTTACTTTAGACGAAAATCATCAAGTTGATTTTAATCATGATAGATCATTGTCAAAACTATTGGGATTTAATAAACAAATCTATAGACAAGGTTATCATTTAGGTGAGAAGATTCCTAAAATAACTGAAATAAATTCAATCGTTGTACATTGTGACATTATTGAAGGAGGATATATAAATGGCAAACTGTCAAATTTCATTTTCAGTTTTCCAGCTTTTACTGTACCCATTGGTTATAGATTAAATGTAATTCCACGAACATTAATATATTTCCCTATTACAAGAAGAACTATTAGCAGTATTAGCATTAGAATTACGGATGAGAAAGGACAAGAAATAAATTTTCGAGGCGAAGAGATTATGATAGATCTTTTGGTTAGAGAAGTATGAGTTTGTTTTTTTAAAATATCGTCTTAAAAAATGAGTGAAGAAATTTCTACAAACCTAGCATTAAATAAAAAAGTGAAATTCAATCATCATCGAAATCTATCCAATAAAGTTTTATCAGTTTTTTCGGAAGATCAGGATGTGGAATAACATATCTATTATTTAAAATTCTAACTACTCCAAACTTTTTAGATTATAATAATCTTATATTTTTATACAACAACAGCAGAAATATCAATTTTTAAGATATGGATCTGAAAGTAATCCTTAAAAAACAGCAATTGCTTCCTTATTTGAAGAACATGAAAAATCTGAACATGAAGAGGAAATAAGTTCGTGGTGTGAAGAAATAGACAATTAGTAGAATTTAATATAAATGAACACATAACGATGCAATTAATAGATGATCGTGGCAATATGCAAGATCCTTGTAAATTAGATAAAAGAATGAAACATTGTGCAATTTTTGATGATTGTGTCAATGACAGAAATCAGACAATTCAGAGAAATTATTTTACAAGAGGTAGACATAATAACTGTAGTGTTTTTTATTTAACACAAAGCATGTATTCATTAGACGGAAGTGTTGTTAGAAAGAATGCAAACATATTTATGCTATTTGAAATTAATTCAAGAAACTCAAGTGATTTGCTAAGAGATTTATGTATAAGAGATAAAGATCACTTTAAACATTCGTGTAATAATTGTTGGCCAAAAGATTATGGTTTCATTACAATTCATATTGATAAAAAATACATGTCAGAGTTATAAAAAATATTTTTGAATAATTTTTTCTGTATTGAAATTTTTTATTAAAAAAATAGAAAAATGTGGAATGAGTACAAGATAGAACCTGTACCAGTCTTAAGAGATTATAGGCATCCTACAAATCCTGTAAATTCGAAGAAAGAAGTCAAATTTCATTACCATCGCAGATATATGCAATTCGTTGAAGATTATAAAATAAAAAGTGGTGTAAAAAGTTATGAAAGAACAAATGATTTTCCACTTTGTTTAAGAAGTTTTAGAATATTTTAGCCTTTAATAATTTATGGTTAATTCAAAAAGAACATTTAACAGCATATGATTTAAAAACATTACGACAATTGAATATGCCTTTATTTTTTTCAGACTTTAAAATAAAATTCATAATTTTTCTTTAAAAAATATGAATTGTAAAATGAACAAAGATACGAAACCTATTACTGATGAATTATTAAAAAAACAAATTGAAGAATTTGATTTGCTTAAAAAACAAATGATTGAATTTAATTTAGAGTTTCAAACAACTATAGAGGAATTAAAACAGATTATTAGAAATACGAGTAATATTAGAAGAAAAAATAAAAAAATAAATATGAAGATTTTGGAATGAAGTTAGTTCAAAGATCACATAGAGGTGCTGGTATTAATATGAAATATAGAATCAAAGAATATTTCGGACAGTATTGTTATATTCCTTCCGAAGATTTCTGCTTTATAAAATGTTGTAATGTTCTACGTCGTTTCAGTAAAGAACAAGACGAAATTATGAGAGAAATGTTTAATAATTTTTTATATAAAGAGAAAGCCACATCTAGAACAGGAGTAATGTCAAATTGCAAATTTTCTCAGTTCAATAAATATTTTGGAGAATGTGTTCAGTATTACAGTCCTACTAATCGTCATTTAAATCCTAGAGGTACTACAACTATTCACAATTATGTTTATTACAATTATTTCCACGAAGGTTCAACAATTGGCCACTATTGTTTAATTAATAAATCTCATAAATTAAAAGCTATTAGAGAAATTGAAAATAATTTCAAACCAATATATAAAACAGTTAATGATGAAAATTTAACAACACTTCCGTATACAACTATAACAAAGAAATGAATTGACTATGCTTCAACATATATTTCGGATCTCGAAACTTTTCCAGATCCTCGTTGTTCAACACCTCATCCTATTCCTTATGCTTTAGGAGCTATCAATTTCAATAAATTTATATGTTGTTTACCAAAGCAAAGATTGAAAGAATTAGACACACGTTTGTTAAGTGATATGATTCAAATTAAACAATCAAAAGATGACAATGAAATTGAAAAACTTAAGAAACAAATTAATGAGTATAATAATTTAACTGAAACAGAATTAAATAAACTTTAAAATTGTGTGAAAATATTTACGAGAACTGATGAATGTCCAATACACCAATTTTTTAAAACTCTTGGAGAATTTAATTATTCGAAAGTAACTTTAATAGCTCACAATTCATCAGGCTTTGATTCCTGTTTTCCGATAAAAGCTAATTTTAGATTAACTAAAGCAACATTTAAAACTTCAAGAGGAATATTAACTGCTTCATTACAAAATCCTTATACAACTGAAAATGTTAGTAAATATATTCAAAGATCTTGTGGCAAAAAAAATATTAAAAAGTCATCACCTCGAGGTACACTAGCACTACAAACTATTGTAATGAAATGTAGCTATCAACTTGTAAAAACAAGTCTTTCCAAATGATGTGGGAATTTTAAAATTCCAACCAATGTGTGTAAATTAAATTATGAAATTGGAGAAATAACACATGATAATTATGAAAAAAATGAAAATGAATGCAGACCATATTTAGTTAATGATGTTCTTTCCTTTGCATTTTGTATCTTCAAATATAATAATGTTATGCAAGATTTAGTTGGAGAAGATATAACTACTAATTTAACATCTTCTGCTTTAACCTTTAATGGTTGGATGAAGAGTGTACAAAATAACAATACAGAAAATAAAATACATTCTCATACTGAATTATGGGCTAGAAATTATATTAGAAAATCTGTTAAAGATGGAAGAGTTTCAGCAAATATGAGACATTACATATCTCCATTTTGTAACATCGTGATACCAATATGACAACAATATTTACCTGGAAATAATTCAATAGATTTAATGAAAGAGTACAATGAGTTAAAAGACAAGAATGACCTTTGTAAAGAAATTGAACATATACTCCTCGAACAACATAATGAATTCTTAATGGCTTTTGACGCAACATCATTATATCCAACAGCTATGTATGATGAAAATTCAGAATACCCTAAATCTGAATCAGCTAGAAAATTTAGACAAGATGAAGAAGAACAAACAATATTATATCAATTTAATACTCAAACATTTAGACCTAAAACTGGAATATTCTCAGTTGTGTTTCAATATCCGAATGATGTGTTTTTCCAACCAGTTCCTACAAAAGATAAAGTTAAAAATCAAATTAATAATTCTCATGTAAAAGTAATCAGGTTTAGGAATGGTATATGTTGTGATGTATTAACTTCTGTAGACATACAAAAAATTGTTTAATGTGGCGGGAAAATCTTATCTATTACAGATGGTATAATCTATGAAGAAAATTATCAAGTTTCACCATTTCGAAAATATATTGAAAAACTTTTTAATTTGAGAAAAAATATAAAACAGAAGGAAACACTGTAGGCGATGAGTCAATTAAATTATTGATGAATTCGCTGTATGTCAGAACTGTACAAAAAGATATAACCACTAAATATCATTTATGGAATGAAAGTACATTTAAAAAAAATTTACTCAAGAATTAAAAGATTATGAAAAAATGAATGATGAACAATTCTTAGCGAAAGTAGAAATGGAAAATGATGAATTTCTCAAAGCCAATATTCAAAACGAATCTACATCATTCATGCCATCACATTTAGGTTCTTTTATTCTTTCTCACTCCAGAAGAATTATGAATAATTTTATTTTAGAAATTAGTGGTTTCAAAGAAAAATACATATATTACACAGATACCGATAGTATATACATTTCTGATGAACTCTTCAATAAATTAGATGCTGCTGGATATTTTGTACCGACTGTTAAAAAAATTTTATATGGCAAAAGAATCATTAGAATCATTTTTTCCACATATCCTATTTTATCCAATATATAGAGGAATGAAAGAATCATTAGTTGAAATATTAAAAGATATTAAAAATAAAACTAAACCGGTAATTTTAATAACTACTCCAATTTTAGAAAGTAGTATAACTATTCCAAATGTTACTAAAATTTATGATAGTGGATTAGTGTATTCAAAAGTATTTTTTTTGGTGCCGTTCAATATTTAAATGAAAATTCATATTTACAAAGAAAAGGAAGAACTGGAAGAAGTTGTCCTGGAGATTATATTAAATTATATGCTGGTTTAAATAAAGAACCATTTATTCAAAGGATGCTTCTTTTCCCTTTAATCATATAAAAAAGATTTTATAATCTAAACCTAAATCCTTTAATTGATGCATATCCTTGAATTGAAATAAAAATTCAAAAAAAGAAGATTTCTTAATTAGATATTGAATTGAATCCGATGATACTAAATTATTTCATACTTTGAATAGATATCTAAATAATTTTGTTGGTTATTTGAAAATTTATTTGGAAGCTCCAGATAATATTTAAAAAAATTAATTAATTATGTCATTCACGGCGCTCATTATTGGTTTTATATCTTCAAATGTTTCTTTGCTTCATCTAATGTAAATTTGGCAACAGATATTATTGGTTTTGCTTTTTTAATGCATTTCTTACATCATCAATCCAGATTTTGAGCATTTTAAAGTATCATTATTTGTTAATCTGTTAGGTACTGCTATACCAAATTTTGCATTTAAATAATGATCGAAATAAAAATAAAGTGTTTCGGGAAAAATTGTTAGTGGTTCAAGTGCTTCATTTTCTAAAAAGATAATTGTTTTTTCTGTGGCTTTAGGTGACAAATTTTTTACTTTTGCATACATGCTAATATCGAAGTCCGGAGTTAAATTATATATTTCATGTTTTGTATCTACTAATACATTTAAATCTTTATCATACACTTGCATTTGCTGAACTATAGTATTAACCCGTATCATTCCATATTTAATATGTGTATAATCTGATAAGGGCATGGATATTTTATAATTTTTGGTAATATCATTGAAGAATCCTGGATTATTTTGCGCAGTTGTATAAAAAGTTTCAATATTTTCTCTAATCTTATTATCTGCATCACAAGCTTTATGAGCTAATACAACTATTCGTATATGATTATGTCGTCCTTTTGTAAATATTTCTGACATGATTTTTGTTTTGCTAAACTTGCAACATCATCTAAAATTGATAAACAATTTTTTTCTGGTGTTCCAGCAAAAGTAATGATATCTTATAACAGATCTAACTCTTTTCACCATGAACATTTGTAAATTTTTTCCACTCATCCTCATGCATACAGAAAATATGTACTTTTGTTTCATCCTTGTAATGTTCGTTTATGTATTTTGTAATAAATGTACTCTTGCCACTTCCAGTTTTACCGTAAACAATGAAATGTAAATGTTCTTTAATCAATTTATTTTTATTTGTTGCATTATTACTTGTTGTATTATTGTCTGTTGCATTATTACTTGTTGCATTATTATTTGTTGTATTATTTTCTGGATTAGTTGTTGTAGTATTTACAAGATTATTTTCTGGATGATTTGGATCTTTCCATCCTCTAAAATTTTTCATTTTTTGTTTATAATAATTTATCCTCTTTTGTTCTTCTGTTTGAAAGAAAGCCAATTCATTAAAAAAAATAGAAAAGATATATAAGAACAACTATAAAAACAATTTTTATACAATGAAATTTTATAAAATTGCAAAGACGTGAAAGATCTGGGAGAGGTGCTTTTACATGCCTAACGTTTGGAAAAAACTTTTTTTTCGGTGTACCTCCTAAATATTTTTTATTCAGAATATATTTATTCGAAAGATTATTAAGATTTTTTAAATAGACATCATTTGGTAGATCAGGCACATCTTGAGGAGAATTCATGTCTTGAAAATCATCCATATCTTGAAAATCATCCACATTATAATTTTGTTCATTATTGGTCGCATAAGCACTACGAGAACTTTTATTACTACGAGTACTTTTATTGCTGCGAGTACTTTTATTACTACGAGTACTTTTATTACTTTGATTATTACGATTATTTGGAATATTTTCATAATCACTAGTTAATATAGGAGAATATAATTCTTCTAAATTTTCATTTTCCATTTTTTTTCTTTTTTATTAAAAAAATGATTAATTTAAATTTTAATTCCGGACTCATATTCTTACACTCTGTTGAGTGTTAAATATCTCTGTAGGACCTCCAGAACACTTCAGAATTTTTGTTCCAATACTCAAAAGAAGCATGTCCGAAGCTCACCTCTCTTCCGGAATACTTAAGACACTTTTATGTATAAATTAATTATCTATTTTTATCTAGAATTATTTTAATATAAATAAAAAATTGTGCTAGTATAAAAAAATAAAAATCATATTAGTATAAATTATATGTGTAGACAAGTAACCTGGTTAGAGGGTGTGCCTGCACGTCCTCTAGCTCCAACGTCGCTGGTTCAAACTTACCCACGACTGATGAGGCCCAACAGGCCGAAACATGTCTCGTGGTGGTTACATCTATTGAGATTTGACAAACTCTACACTTTACTTTTTCTTTTAAACAATCCTTACACTTGTATTTACTATCATAGAACTCTGTCTTAGGTTTCATAATTTGACAATTTGTACATTGTCTAGTAGAATTGATACAAGAATTATAATGATTAGTAATCCCTTGACTTGTAAAATATTTATTGCAATTACAACATAGCTGATCTTTCATTTTATCTTTTTTAGTCTCCTCTGGTTGTTCACATAATTTTAAATGACGTGCAAAGTTTTTAGACGTTATATTTTTACTACAACTAGAACATATTTTTTTTTGTATTACATTCCATGGATTTCCTGGATTCCATAGATTGAAGAATTTTATTTTTTTGAGGCATATGAACTTCTTCCTGATTTTGATCTACATGATTATTTTGACCTACATGATTATTTTAAGCTAGATGATTATTATTTGAAACAACGTTATTTTTTCTAGCTGTATAAAAATTTTGTCCTTGTTGAGGTATAAACAAATGTTGTAATTGTTGAATATTTTTAACAGGTTGAATATTTTGCCTAGTTTGAATATTTTGTTGATATTGTTCCATATGTTTACCGCATGGTGTGTCTTTCATATGAGAATATAACAACGCTTGATTCGTAAAACGCATTTTACAAATTTGACACATTTGACACATTTCCATATTTTTATTTTTATTAGAAAAAAATTACTTTTTCATTGTTAAAAAATGTTGTCACCAAATGTTCGTGGAGGTGCATGCATCCCGAATAATCGAGAATCAGAAATAGAAATAGACAATTCTATCATGAAAACTGGAGACGTTTTATATGGTCCATTACATCTTTCTATTCTTCCATAACAAAATACTGAGTTAACAAATAAAGAATATGTTGATAGACAAATCAATGACTTGAAAGAAAAATATATATAAACGATGTTTTGGTTCCACTGATGAATGAATTGAAGTTGCTTAACATAGTGACAAATCATTAAACGAAAATTATTAAAACTTGATACAAAGGATAAAGAGCTAGAAGTAAATATAGCAAAACTTTTTAAAAACATTTCAGAACAATCAAAAATTTTAATATTACTTTCTATAAATTTGAAATCTGCAGTTATCAAAAATAAACATCAGATAAAATTATTGAAAGAACAATTAGAAGATGATATAGAAAAACTTCCTGAAAGAATTTTAAAAAAATGATTCAGTTACAAACTACATTCCAAAAAACCGTGAATGAATTTAGTTCTAAAATTACTCAACAAATTAAAAAAATAAATTATCTGATAAATAAAGTAAAAGCAATTAATCAAAAATTCTAACAAATAAAAAGTATGAAACTTAATTTAGAAAATGAATTAAAGAAAAATTTGCAAAAAAAATAGAAAATAAAGAACAATTAGATGCTGCTAAAAAGCAGTTAGATATTTTTAAAATCAAGTTGAATGCTTCATAAATAGAATTAAAGAAAAGTGAGAAAAAATTGGAAGTGAATGAAAAAGAAATTAAAACTCATCAAACTCTACTTGATGCATTGAGTAAAGTACAAACCCAAGTTAGTAGAGTAATTCACCGGTTATTAAAAAAAACTTTTTCCTACAGTAAGACAACAAACTTAAATTTTAACCTAAAAAATGCCTATAATTTATAAACATAATCTTAAAAATTTTGCTTCAAATCAAAAAACAACACATAAACCATTTTTGAAATCTGTTTACCATTATAACAATGTAGAAACAGTTCAAAAAGAAGGAGATGGAATATTTTCTGGTATAGGGAGTATCGTTAATGTTATTAAAAATAATAAAGATTTGATTACTTCTGCCGCAAAAGGAGCAGCTGCTATAGGTAACACAGCTAGAATGATTCTGAAGAACCAAAAAAATTTAAAATACTCTCAGAGAAACAAAAACACAATTGCCAACATAGCAGCTGATAGTAAACATGAGGAAAATAAACAAGTTAAGAAATCAGTTGAAGAAATAAGAGGTAATGGTTTAGCAAAATTCTAAAATATATTCCAAGAAATTATTTTTTAGAGAAAAAACAAAAAAGTCAAATCATCTTTTATAAAAATGTCTTCCCTGATTGAAAGTAAATTTAAATTAGACGATCCTCTGTTCGTCAGTTATAATCAAAAAAGGAATGATTATATAAGAGTTGCTATGAATCCTGGCTCTTCAAGTAGAGTAAATACTGGAGGAGATTTAATCTTTGAAGTTGGCAATCAACAAAGTAGTTTATATTTACCTGATTCCTTTTTACACTGTGAATATTCTTTACATGGTGATGCTAATTTTACAACACCATTACCAGATACCGATAATATTGCATTAGAGAATGATTTCTTTCCAAGATTATTTACACAAATGCGTTTAGATGTTGCAACTCAAACTATAGAAACAAAAAGTGATTCTTCAGGTGTAATTGATACTATGCTTAGATTTGTAACAATTGGTGAAAATAATAAGAAGCATGAAATCGAAGGTTGGTTTCCAGATAATAATAATGGAATAATTGTAGATGATTTAACTCACGCTGGAACAGATGCAGCAGAAATTGCGAAAGATGTAGAAAATATTGCAAATCATTTAAATAAAACAAACAATAGTGCATATAAAGAAAGACGTGAGTTTAACAAATAAAGTAAACAGACAGTAAATTGGTCATTGTCTCCATTATTCGGATATTTAGATTATGACAAAATATCATATCAATTAAAATTTAGATCAATAATTCATCGCACAGCAAATAATGAATTAATCTTTTATGGTAAGACTGGAAAAAAAGCATATTTAAAAATTGATAGACTTGAATGGTGGATAAAACATATTGCTCCTAGTTTAGAGGTGGAATCAACTATTGCAAAAATATTAAACACTAACAAACCAATTCCAGTAAATTTTCTAAAGCGTACTGCTAGTTCTGTAACTTTTTCAGAGCAAAGATTCAACTGGCATTTTACTAGAACTTCCAATACTCCAAGATATTTATCACTAACTTTTCAAAGAAATGAATCTCCAAGTTTTAATAAGAACAATAATCTTTTCCATATTAACACAATTCGAAGTTTACAAGTTGCCTTGAATCAAACCCGATATCCTATTGATCCATTAAGATTCGATGATACCAATAATCAATTTATGGAAGGATATGATGCTTATAGAAATCTATGTATAGAATTTGGAGTTGAACCACAATTAACTCCTGGAGATTGGAGACATTTATATCATATTTTCTGTTTCGATTTAAGTGCACAATCTGAAGATATTGTTAAAAATGGTTGCGATGTAACAACTAATATTGAAAAGAAAGATTCCACAACTACAATGATGGCTTATGGTTTACTGCTAGAAGATGTAAAATATTTTATTGAAATTATTGATGGAAAGATGGTTAGAATAAGTTAATTAAAATTTATGGTAACTTGAAATTTTTATTAACTCAAATTTTTTTCCTAACATAATTTTTTTCAATTAAAAATGTCGCAAACGAATAATAATAAAACTGTTGAATTAAAACTACGTAACATTGTTGACAAAAATACACTTAGAACTATTACGATTAACAAAAAGAAATATTACATAAGTAAGCCAATGATAAAGAATATTAAATTACAAGAAGAAAAGAATGGTGGAATTCTTCCATCAATTCCTCTAATAATAGGAGGTATAGCAGCAGCAGGAAGTGTAGCAGGTGGGACAGCTGGTATTGTCCAAGCAGTAAATAAAAATAAATCAGAGAAGGCAGCATTGGAAGAACAAAAACGTCATGATAAAGATTTGTAGAAAGTTGCTAGGGGTGAGGGAGTAGTAGATAATTTTATTAGTAAATTAAAATTAGTTGATGAAGGAAAACGAGTTCTCAAAAACATTCTACATAATGTTGATGACTTGATAGAAATAAAAGAAACTAAAGATGGTTCTGGAATATATCTAAGTCCTAGTATTATTCGCTAAAACATTTATTTTATTTTATCTTTTAAAATGAATTCCACAAATTCTACAAATTGCATAAATTCCGAAAATTTGATTAAATTAAAAATTGCTAATTTGGATTTATTGAATTATCTGTTAAACATACATAGAACCTCAAATTGTCAGAGTTACGAAGGTAACGACATACAAAAAACATTAGAAAACTTTCCTGGATTCATTTGGAATAAGTGTTCAAAAGAAAAACATTTACCTGGACATAATTTTACTGCGTCCGGTACATGATTAGATTTATGATTAAACGATGATAATACACCTAGAGAAAATAGTAAACCAATAAACAGAGTTGATGCAGCAGCTTATAGACACGATTTAGCCTATCGAAATCATGACCTAAAATCTCGTCATAAAGCAGATAGAAAAATGATAGAAGAATTAGATAATATTCAAAATCCTTCATTTAGAGAAAAAATTGAAAGAATGCTTGTTAAGAAAGCTTTACAAGCAAAAATGTTGTTCGGTCAGGGTTTAGATGAAACTTACGCGTCTGAAATTCATAAAGAATATAGAAAGCCTAAATATCTATTGAAAGTAAGGGTATTTAATATAGATGATATTTGGAGTGCTGATCTTATTCATATGCCGAATGAAAGAGGATTAAAATACGCATTGACCGCTATAGATTTATATACTCGATGCGCTTGGGTGAAGCCATTAAAAAATAAAAGTGGTTTCTCAGTTAAATATGCGTTTGAAGAAATATTCAAAGAAAGTAATAGAAAGCCAAAAAACTGTTTGTTGACAAAGGCTCTGAGTTTTACAATAGAAATGTTAAGCCACTATTTGAAACTGTTTATTCCACTGAAAATGCTGGAGAAGCTGTAGTAATAGAAAGGTTTAATACATCACTAAAAAGTAAATTATTTAGGAAATTTACTGAACAAGGTAATCACAAATGGTTAAAAATATTTCCAGGAATTGTAGAAAAGTAAAACAACAAAATTCATTCAAGTATTGAAGAAACTCCAAAGAATGCTTCTAACGATCCAGATTTAATAAGAAAGAAGATATTTGAAAATAATTGAGAATGAAAGCAATGTTAATTTACAAAAGCGTAAATCGAAATTTAAGATTGGAGATAGAGTTAGAATATTTAAATATAAAAATAAATTTGAAAAAGGTTTTGTTGGTTATTGGACAACAGAGATATTTGAAGTTTCTAAAATAAATCAAACTTATCCGTTTACTTATGAAATTAAAGATTTAGATAATGAAGAAATAAAAGGTAGATTTTATGAAAATGAATTACAACAGACTGAACTTTAATTATCACTATTCAATTCGAACATAATATCTAGAAATGGTACTCCTTTTTGCAATTTGTATAAAACGCAAATACATAATTGACCGCATTAAGTTGTTCCTGGTTTTTGAATTTGAAAAGTATTGTATTTTCCATTTCTCAGTATTTCTTTCACTTCATTTGTAGGGGAAGTCCGTATGAGTCGAACCAATAGTTTTCTACATTGGTATTCTTTTACCCTGCTGACCAGTGAACTCCTTTTTGTTCTGATGTATGGAGATGTGTTATGAAGTCTACAGTTGGCTTATCTTTTAGCAAACGTAATTCATCCCTCATCAATACGTCAAAATTTTTAATTCTGTCGAAATTCGTAGCTGTTTGTTTACTGTATTGTTTTAGGGAGCAACCGAAGGTCGACGAGCTAAGCTCGGAGTCTTCAATGTTCAAGTTTTTCGTTGTCTCCTTTTTGGTATTCATTTTTTTACAAAAATAATATACTTAACATATTTTGTTCTCTAAATTTGAAAACAAGCAATTTTATAACAGAAAATGAAATGATGTTTCAACATATACTGCTCAAAAACTTTGACAGAAGAAGAATCTACATCTCCCTTTTGATCAAATAACCGATACAAAGTTACGCATGCATTTAACATTTTGTCCACGCGTGGACGCGATCTAATTGGCTGAACCACGGTATTGTAACTAAATGGCATAGTAATTTTATGTACATGTATAACAAGAAATAGCATTGCATATAAAAGAGAGAGATTCAAAAATGATAAGTTTTCTTTACAACACGATTCATGTCTACGCGTGGACGCGATTTGATTAGTCGAAGCGCGGTATTGTAACTGAATGACGCACCACTGTCTAGGAAAAGACTGGAATCATTTTGAATGTCACACAATTGCTCAGCACAATAAATCTAGTTGCCGCACCAATATTCTCCATCACTTTGTAGACAATCTTCCAATATGGTTAGGTTGCGTTTTAAAAGTCTAAGAGGAACAGACACTCTACAAAAATTAGGAAATTTGTCGGCTAATTTTCCTAATTTCATAGCAAATGAAACTTCGGTGCGTGAATAATTGATCTGTTTTTTCTTCAAAAGACTATAAAAATATGTTTTGTCATTACCACAAAGAGTCAGCAGATGGTTGATGTGTTTGCCGATAAAAATTTTACACATGACACTGAGTGAATTGTTTCTTTTTTCATGTGTTAAGAATTTATGCAAGTTTCCAATTGTATTATCCTTTCCACCATTTGGCTCTATAAAATTCTCCAAAGAATCTGTAAATTCAAACCTTTCAACAATATTGTCAATTAATTCTTGATGTAATTTGTTCATCCTCACCGGCAACTGTTGTTGTCTTCTATCTTCATTTTGCTTTTTCTTGAAATTTTTTCTTTCTATCCGTGATGCTTTGATGAAGTCTGGATCAAACAAATGAGGGCATTTCGCAGTCTCCTTTCTAACAAATTCGAAATAATCACCGTGTTTTTCTGAAGATATAGACAAATTTGCGATCTCACAGAAAAAATTTGGCAAATTTTCTCTGACAATCTTTGATTGAGTAGCGGAAAAATTTTGGCTCATTTTGAGAAATATATGACGAGAGCGTTTTGGTACTACCTTCACTGACAAGAAACACTGTTAAATTAAATAAGACTCCAGCACAATTGTCTGAAATAGCCATATCGATTATTGTTGTTGTGTATTGTTTCATGGCACTGCAGCTGGAGCAGGATTTGCTGGATATACATATTCTACGTCTTTCAAATGTTTAAGTGGGGGTAGCAGCTGTTTGTTCTTAAATACATTGTTTCCTTTCAAATGTTTAAGTGGGAGGTAACAGCTCTTTGTTCTGAAATGCTTTGCTTCATGAATGCGAGAAGCAGATGTTCTCTACAATTGAGTGATCATCTGAGTGCAAAGCAGTAGCAACAATAGGAATTGAAAGAGGGCCAGAAGAAATGACAATAGTCAGAGCACCTAAACCTACTGTTAAAAATATTCCAATACCTTGTGTTACATTCTTAACTTTAGACCATCCTCTTTCTCAATTTTTTATAATGCTCTAATCTTAATAATAATTGTGATTCCTTATCTTTCATATACCTAACTCTATCTTTGTGTTTTTCAATGTTCATCTTTTCAATGTCCATTAAAGTAGAACTACGTTCATTTATTAACGAAGGATATATTCTCAAAGTTTCTTCCATTTTTGAGGTTTCCATTTTTTAATAAATATTTTGAATACAATCTTCTGATATTTTTAGACTATGTGAAAAGACTACACAAATTTTGTAAATTTTTAGATTCAGCTACAATAGGACGGCCTTTGAATGTACCTGGTCTATGATCTTTAGGTAGACAGTATATCAAACTTGCTAGAGGTTCACTGCATTTCAATTGAGCAAGTTTGTTTCTGGCTGATGTTTCATAATGGTCACTATTTCCCTGTTGAATTTCAATTGCGAAATATTTGGAAGAAGTGGTTTAAAGGCTACCTAATCCTCTGTTACTTGATCTACCATTTTTGTGTAAGATTCATCGCTCAAAGCAATAAGTTTCTTGATAAGCATTGATACCTTCAGCTACTACAACTTTTTTTTAAAATGTTTTCGTGAACATCCGTTAAAATGAATTGTCTCCTTTCCAATTTTGCTTCCCCAGAAGAAGGTGTACACCGAAAATTTGGGAATAAATAAATTTATAATAATGGTCTCAGAAAAGTCGCCATTTTTTATGCACTCTTATATATTCCTCAATTCCAGGCTCACTACCTTGCCTGACGCCTCATCTGTTCAGCATAATATTCTCTGCGGACGAAAAACGTTGTTATGAGCTCATCTACACTACTAAACATAGCGTCACATCAATCAAGTAAAAACGAATTATGGAATTCTACCGAGTCTGGTGTTCGAGTCAGATGCATTACTCTGCACTCATTGGCGAACGCTCATTATCTGATCGCAGTCTGTCTGAATGTCATCATTTGCTGTTGGTTGAGGTATGATCACTCTGAAAAGCAATGAAGACAGCGACAAATCGGGCTACGTCTCCTTTTATATTTAGGTAGCGCGCGTCGATCAACAATTGCAGATTATGCCAATGAGACGAGTAGACTATCATTGGAAAAATTGGAGAAGGCGAAGTATTATGTCATCGGCGGAAAGCAGAGATTGGTGCGGGCGTGAGCTCTCTGAACATCAATGCTCCGTCTGAACAAACCACATTTAGCGTGTGTGCTTGAATGTTCGAAGAAAGCAGCTGTGATTCGGGCGCGCGGTAAAAACGTTCATTGCAAGCGTCCAATATTGAAACGGAAAGCTGTGCACAGCTATCACGAGAAGCTATCAAATTCAAATGAAATCTAATGAACAATGGCACTTCATTTTTATAAATGTTGGTAAATTAGTTTTGAGTATGCGCCGAAGGCCTCGCAGGCCCGGAGAAGACGCCATTGCTCGTTAGCAAATATTCATTCCCATAGAGCAAGGGTGCAAAACCTGCGGTCGTAGCAGAGGCAAAGTGTGGCCGTGATAATGAGAAGTAAATGAAAAAGAATATTGTACATGAATATTGCAAATATTTCTGGAATTCAAGGCAATCGATTAACAATCGTCACTTAAGAGTAGGGATGTGTAGGTAGAGTGTCGACTCAGAAAAGTATCTGTATACAGTGAAAATTTTTATATGAAAAGATTCAGTTTTTTGCGGATATTACGTTCCCGTGGTCCAAAAATATACACCAAAGATATACACATTTGGGATTTGATAAATACGAAGTTACCACTCTACCAAATATACTTACTCCATGGTCACTACTAGTCACCTTGTAACTTTCGATCACCTGCTGCGCCCTTGAAGAGGAAGCGATTGTTGCTCGAAGAAAAACGCCGATTCAATATAAGTTGGGACGTTGAATTTTTTGTACTGCGATACCAAATGAATATATATGAAGTGGCTCATTTGTGAAGAAATAATTCAGACCGTAAAAGTGATAATGCAAAACAACACTACCTTTGCCACGAATCTCATTCTATCACAGATCTACAAGGCGAGGAGAGAAAAATCTGTCGCAAATCTGATCAAGAAAATACATCAGCAATCAACAATGGTTACTGCCTTTGCAAGGTATACGAACACACTCAGCGAAGCATCAGTGGTCCATCGCCTTGGAGTCGCTGGAAAACCATTTTTGGATGGTGAGATCTTGAAAGACTGCATTCTCAATGTCGTGAAATGTTTACAACCTGGTAAAGTAAGCGAGTACGAAAATTTGTCTCTGTCTGGTGACACAATTCAGCGCCGACAATCAAACATCGCTCAACAGCAAAAATCTAGTCTCGAACAAGAGCTTCGTAAGCCAAACATTCTCTTTTCTATTGCAGTTGATGAATCCACGGATTTATCTGACAATCCTCAGCTCCTTGTTTTGGTCCGCTCCCTATCTTCGACCTTTGAGCTAACTGAAGAGCTTCTTTCTGTGGTGATTTTATCGACCCATACGCGTGGAGAAGACATATTTCACGCTGTATTGGATGAATTAACCATAGAGTAGGTATATTGGTAACTCCGCATTTATTAAATCATCAATGTATAACCACTTTCGACTTTATTACATGAACTCGTGGGGGATACATGTGGCATTGTTTCCAAATGTGAGATATGCAAACTTTTGCAGTTTTGAAGAAATTACAACGGAATTGACTGATCATAATGGTATAACAAATGCAGAAGGAAATGGTATGATTTTGCAGATTCTCAGTGTCAGGACAGTCTTGGAGATTTAATGTTTGTTAAATTAGCAATTCGGTAGGTTGCCACTATATACTTTCATGCATAACCTCAAGAGTATTTTCTTAAACGCCCTTACAGAAAAGTCTCATATAATTACATGAGAAATTGCTCCTGTAAATTATTTGAGAATTTGGAACGTTTTCGCTAATATTATTGGAGCATTTGCTCATTTATTATTGGAGATCGCCAATATTACAGGAGTATTTGCTCATTTATTATTGGAGATCGCCAATATTACAGGAGCATTATTGAGGATCGTAGGACATTAATGATTGATTAAATTTTGATCATAGAAAAGGTTCAAATGAAATTGCTGATTTTATAGGGACGCTACTTTCTTTCCACAATTTTATAAATCAGTAGTCTACACTTCAATCCATCATCTAAAGTATCATTTTGAAATTGCACTATTACTTGAAAAACAAACTGTTGTTTTAATCACTTATATTGACTTTCTTGATCGCTTAGAGTCACGAAATTTGTGGCTGATCTTTTGAATGACTTCTGCCTCACTTATAGTTGGAGCGATGCGTCTCACTTCATCTGAAAAGAGAGAGAGAGAGATTGAGATTAATAGAGTACAGACAAATTTGAAAAAGAAAGTCTGTCAAATATCGTTGAAATATCGTGAAATATGTTAAAGTGGTAATTTTTCAAATCGGAGTTGTCAAAGAGCAATGCAGAATAGACGCTAAATTAGCGATGCAAATTCCAACATAATTATCTTTTATATCATGCATTCTACAGACATAATTATTCTTTTGTTATTGGAATACTGCATTCTGTATACTTACCAAAAATCCAATTCTTGACGTCAGGACTTATTATCTTCCTCCCATCATTCGGTGCGCAGCGTTTTTTTGTGGCTTCTAAGTCAGCCATCTCTGACTTGGTATATGTTAGATTCAACATAGTGGAGATCAGTTTCCTCCAGTCGTTGCTGCATGACTGTAGAATGCAGCTTTGTGCGGCATTGAGGGTTGGGATCTTCCCATGATGCAATACCGAGGATTTAGACGTTACTTGTACGTCGTCGCTTGGTGTGGGTGGAGGCTCAGATGTAGGGGTCGTCTCACTGAGAACGTCAGTGGATTGGAAAGGAGGCATTGCAATTTCACTCATTGCGACAGGTACTTTTATGTCTGGGACTTGGGTCGTGCTGGAACTCTCGTCACAGTTTTTGCGGGAAAGCTGAAATGAAATAATACATTAACTCTTACTCACTGCGCCGTTAACAAAGTTTGTGATTTTACATGACTCTCAACGTTTCGACAAAAGAGATAATAAGTTATAGGACTCACTCGAATATTACATCAAGCCTTATATTAATCACACAAATGTACACAAAATGAACAATAATGAAAACAAATTAGGCAACCCCTGGTTAGATTAAGAATGTCCATAATATGGCTGAATAAGAGTTTCTCCATAGTACTTGAAGCAGCGGATCCATAAGATTATGTCATAAATTTTGGAAGATATACACGTAATTCAGCGGCTATATAAACAAACAAGTAGAAGAATGTCATGAATGAATTGATGCATACATGACTCACAGGATTTATCAGTTATTGAAGGACGAATAAAAGTATATTACAAACTGTCTATCAAGCTTGCAGAATATTTAGATGTGTTGAAATTTGGAGACATTCAGAACTTACAATCGACTTCAATGTCCGAGAAATTGACGGTGGCACATCTTCGCATAAGATGACGTTAACTTGTTCCCTCTAATGTTGCAACTCGTATCTCCAGTCGTCGAATTTTCCTGATCAACTCTGGTTTTGAGAGTTTGTACAACTCATCCTGGAAGAAAAATAACATGGATGCTTAAGCAATTATTTTAATGATGTGAATGATATATTTTTCGCATACTTCATGTCTATACTTACTTCCATCAAAGATTCTTCAAGATTTGCCTTTTGTCCTTGTAAAAACAATAATAAAGAATCTTCTACCTTCTCTTTACTTCCTGAAAGTAGATTCATCTTTTACCAGCCAATTAAACAACAACATTAAACAATTTAATTAGTTTAGATTAGTTTTTAAGACACTGAATTACACTGCATGACTATTTCTACATGCTTGAATACTGTCATAAGTTTTCATGCAAGCATTCATAAAATGCGCAACAGAATGTGCTGGCTTACCATGAATCTCAACAACACGTCCATTGTGCTTTTCCCAACCGCAGGGAGGAGGTGTCTTCTCACATCCTGTCCACAATATTGGCCCCCATCTTTCAGTGTTACTGAATAGTCTTGGATCACGTACAGACGTCTCAGTATGAAATGAGGAATTTCATTTTCTGTCAATTCTTCCCATTCGATTACTATAAATTTCATCTTCTGAAAAATGGAAATTATAAGTTCAATATATATTCATGCGATGGAACAGAGTGATTATGTAATTATAATTAATTTCAGAAGTGGCCAAAATTTGCTATGCGCATACCATGCAGATATTTAGTACAAATTAGACATTTTTCATCATACATTAATCAGTAATCAATAATCATGCACTTTCAAAATGCAGGTTGAATCTTGCTTGGTATTTTTAAATACATGGAATCAGATTCATCGTTAAATAAAATCAAGTTTGTCTCAATGACGATTCTCCTATCTTATAAGACTTCCAAATAGTGTGTTGAAGAATTTTGTGGGCATTATGGTTTACTTGCTCCTCAATCAAAAGTTGACCAATGACGTAGCACGTTTCTTCGTGGTGGAAAAAGATAATACCTTGACGAAGGATTCATCATCTGCAAGAATATAACACGAACAACGCTTTCTGTGAGAACAAAATTTGGCTCCAGTGATTCTTGAACCATTAAAAGTGTAGCTTTTAAAGGCTTCGATTATTTCAGAATCAAAATTAAATCTCGATCTGAAGAATTGCCTTCCGGCATCATCAAGATGAAGGAAAGCAGTGACTCCCATACCAACAGTAGGAGAGCTACCTCTAATATGATTCATGAAAAAGTGTTCAAACTCAGTGTTCTCTGTCAAGTTCATACCAGAGCTGCTATACAATGAGGACAAATGAGAGAATAAATTATATCTCTGAATTATCTGCTTACATATATATTTTGATTTCCGTTGAAAAACTTTGTCATAGGAGAATTGAATGATTCAAATTTGTACAGGTAAAACAGGGTCGATGCCCCAAACCTTCTGAAACATTCTGCTATGTGTAGAATCTGATGTACATTATAAGTCATGTGTGAAACGCCATATAAGGTCTGATAATCATAAACGAAAGTATTCAAATCAATATCAATTTCTCTATAATTGCTGTCGCTGAGCTCGGCTGAAAGAATCCTATAAATCGTCCTACTCAAAAGCAAGAAGTTTTCATATATTGAAGGCCGAAGTACATCTTTCAAAATCAAAGGACCGAAGTATAATAAGAAATTATGATACTCCTGTGCCTTCCAGTAACGTGGTAGGGATACAGAACGTGGTGATCTAGAAAATGTTGATGGAACCTTAAATTTCAGGAGTCTTTCACTGATCCTATTTGCTTCATTTCCAATATAAATATCTGATCTTTCTCTTGGAAAAGAGGAGACATACCACAAATTCATAAGACAACCAGTCACTCATCTATCAATACAGTGCATTAAATCGATTGTAAAGCCATGGACTTTATCAAAAAGTGATAAATTATATAAAGCAAGTAGTAAGCACATTCCAGACGCAAGTGCAAAATGTGAAATGCTGACTCAGCCCCCACCCCCACCTCCACCCTCTGGAAGGAAGGTGAGGGAGTTCGTCAAGGATGTGCTGGGAGGAATGGGTCCGTGAGGAGGAAAAAGTTCTGACCCCCACACCTCCCCCCCCCCTCCTGTCACACTTCCACCTTTGGTTGTAGAGATGGTAGAAAGTCGTGCCATAGCTCATTTGAAAGCTGAGAATGAGAAAAAGGCAGTGAAAAGCTCAGTTTGGACATATTTTCTTGGGTTTAGGGAGGAAAATGGCAGGAAACTGTCAGAGTTGGAAAAAGTCAGGTTTTGGTGCTTTTGGGATGAGAAAAGTCGCTTTTCGGGCAGAAGGAGTGCTTGGATGGGAAAATGGAGTGCAAATTCGGACGTTTTGGTCAAAGTTGGGTCTAGGAACGTCTTCCCAACTCAATCGGAGAGAAAAAGTTCTGACCCCCACCCCCTCCTGTCACACTTCCACCTTTGGTTGTAGAGATGGTAGAAAGTCGTGCCATAGCTCATTTGAAAGCTGAGAATGAGAAAAAGGCAGTGAAAAGCTCAGTTTGGACTCATTTTCTTGGGTTTAGGGAGGAAAATGGCAGGAAACTGTCAGAGTTGGAAAAAGTCAGGTTTTGGTGCTTTTGGGATGAGAAAAGTCGTTTTTCGGGCAGAAGGAGTGCTTGGATGGGAAAATGGAGTGCAAATTCGGACGTTTTGGTCAAAGTTGGGTCTAGGAACGTCTTCCCAACTCAATCGGAGAGAAAAAGTTCTGACCCCCACCCCCACCCCCTCCTGTCACACTTCCAACTTTGGTTGTAGAGATGGTAGAAAGTCGTGCAATAGCTCGTTTGAAAGCTAAGAGTGAGACAAATTCAGTGGAAAACATGGCTTGTTCGTATCTGCCTTCGTTTAGATGTGATGCGTCATTTAAGATTTTGGGAGATTGGCGAAAAACGACAGAGTTAGAATGTTTATGAAAATCGCTCTAGCGGGTGAAGCAAGCGTCGGACGGGAAATCAGAGACCAGATTTGGAATCAGCGTCAAATTTGAGACAAATGATGTTTTGACCCTCACCCCCACCCCCACCCCCACTTATCGATTGCATATTCACAGGGTATATAAGAATGGGATCGGGAGAGGAATTTCACTAAGTTGAGAAACTGACTACAGGTAGGTCGTTTCTCTTGAGTTCCGATATCGGACTTCTGACTTTCCATTGCTGATATCAGCTAAGGTGTCAGACTTATAGGTTAGTCAGTATAGCATGACTGACCATTTGATGATAGTAGGTCAAAATCTTCAAACGGCGATAACTTTGCTTCTACAAGTCCTTTAGACTTGATTCAAAAAACATTCGACAGCTCTTGCTGTGCTGTAGGTGACAGACTACTTATAAACGTTTTATGAGTAGTACTAAAATACTGAAAAATTTAAATTCATATTTAATGATAATAATTAAAGTTTTTGAATAAAGAGCAGTCGTTTATGAGTCTCTGTGACTTGGGTCGTTTCCTCTTGTAAATAACTCCACCGGTTTTCATGTCAAAACTGGGGCCCGGATACCAACACAGTGATATGACGCACGCTCTGTCCGCCCGAGGTTGGATTTGTGGGTCGAGGCCTTGGAGCTGGGATAAGATCCCCTCTGAGTAATGCCTGTAACGGATTCAAGAGCTTAACACCCAAACGGTTGCTGGCTTGCTATCAGGCCTTCTTCGTCTAGCCTCAGTAACTTAGGCTTGGCAACGTCTATCGTTTGTCATTGTAACTTGGTAAAAATGGGATGGTTACTGCAAGCATTGACGTCAAACCTTTTCGCGTCATAGGGGAATCCGTCTTTGTGTTGGGAGTTGGTAACAGAAAGCACGGCGACTGCCGATGCCCATACATGGTAAAACTGTTGTTGTCAAGTTAAAAGCATGACCAAATAAGGAAGGTCTGAATCATAGCTTTGTGCTCGCTGGGTATATAAAGCGCGACTTTTCTCTAGTCTTCACTCCTGTTTCAAGTTGCAAGACGAACGGTGAGTGCTCTGACAAGGTTTGCTATCAAACTTTGGGATTTAGGATAAAGCTAGGAATCATACTCTTTAACTTTGGTTGACGATTTTATTCCAACGTTTGCTATCAAATGTTTGATGACTTAGTCTTTCAATGCATATCAGCAAGTAGTATCCTATAAACACTTGCCATCAAATTTTACTCTATCTTTACAGAATCATAATGACGAAATCAAGCAATGCAAAAATGTTGGTTGGCAAATGTAGTTGCGGCAAGATTGCCAGAGGTAGTGAGCTGAGGAAGCATATTAAAGAGGGGACGGTGGGCGTGCATATGAGAGAGGTGTTGTTGAGAGTGTGCGTCCATCATCGGGTGGTATGTGGGGAAGGGAATGAGGTGGCATTTATTAAGGATCACAACGAGTGTCCAACTGGTAATATAGCTATGGCAGGGTTCAAGGAGTGGTTTGAGGGAGAGTTGTTGGAAAGGGAAGAGGTGAGGAAGGCGGTGGCAACGATTGAGGGCGTGGTTGGGGAGAAAGTGGTGACGAAGGTGAGTGACGAGAGTTCGAGTGAGGAAGTTGAGTTGAGAGCGGAAATGAAGAAGAAGGATGATGTTGATTTGGATAAGGTGATTAAGGATTTGTTTGGGGATATCGGTGATCTGGAGGGGGAGGGTGAGGAAGTGGGTAAGCCGATGCCAGCGTCATCGCCACGGCGGGAAGAGGGGTGTGATACGGAGGCATTTGTTAGGTTGAAGGATCGTGTGATGGGTTTGGAAAGTGTAAATAGAAAAGTTTTGAAGGAGAATGAAGAGCTGGTGGCGAAGGTTGAGGGGTATAGGGCAACGAGGGAAGAGTTGAAGAGTATGAGAAAGAAGGAGAAGGAATGGATGGCGGAAAGGAGCGAGTTGATGAGGAAGGCAGGTTTGGTGGAGAGTTTGCAGGCGAGTTTGTCGAGGAAGGATGAAGAGATAGAGCGGATGCGAAGCGTGGTGAAGGAGACGGAGGAAGTGAAGGGTATAAATAAGAGGTTGGCGGGTGAAGTTGAGCGACTGCATGAGTGTTTGAAGAGTAGAAAAAGAAGAGTGTATGAAGTCCATCTTCCCCTCTTTGAAAATAATATATGTGACGTCCCCACAATCACTGACGACCCTAATGTGACTCAGCAATGCTATGAGGGCGACGGAGTCCGGTGCCTACATATCAATTTGAACATCACTGGAGAGCTGGAGGACTTCGTCGTCCGAAAAGTTCGGAAGAAGTTGCCCAGTAAGTTACTTCAACATCATCATTTCCTTTTCGCCTCTAATCTCCTATTCTTTTTCTTTCAGAGTGTTTGCAGAAGTGAGAGTGTCGGTGGACGGAGAACGACCCATGGGCTCTTTTAAGGGCCAACCTTCTAATGCAGCTAAAGCGGTCCCAAGCCCGCCACATATCTTCGGATATGGAATGCAGAGGGGAAGAAAAATGATGAATGGAATGAAGGGAGGACATTCATGCGCCACACGCAACACATCACAGACTTCTCTCTTCGCTAGTGAACAAGCTCTTGTCGGTGTCGTACAAAAGTTTTACTGCAGCACAGGTTGATGTATAGTTAGAAAAGTTTGATCATGACGTTTATTCATAAGTCTAGTCAGAAAGTCTATCATGTTGTACAAAGGTTTTACTGCAGCACAGGTTGATGTATAGCTAGAAACGTTTGATCATCAACGTTGTATTCGTAAGTGTCGTCAGCAAGTGTATCATGTTGTACAAAGGTTTTACTGCAGCACAGGTTGATGTATAGTTAGAAAAGTTTGATCATCGAACTTTATTCGTGAGGGTCATCAGAAAGTGTATCATGATTTGTAAAAGTTTTAGTGCTACACAGGTTGATGTTTTATGAAACACATGTCATGAAATGTAAGTGTTAGTGTAGTCAAATAATTTTACTACGACACACGTTTGTAAAAATAAAGTTTGATCATTGACGTTGTATGACTGACCGAAGTCATCACATCACTAGAAAGTTTTAGAAGGTTTTACTGCACAGTGTAGATTGTCTTGTAACTTACTTTCACAGTGTTAGAAAGTTTTATTGGTGACAGTTGCCAAATGCTTCCCTATTAGAAAATTCAAACTTCATTTACATCTCACCTATCATACAAACAGCGACATGGGTATAACTTTATTTCTAACTTACAATCAACAACTTTATTTCTAACCCTACCCATCTTACAAAATGACTAAAACTTTTACTTCTGTCTAATGAGTGAGAATTCCATCTTTATGTCAAAATAAAAAACAACACTGTCATGATATACATTTATTCCAAATCGGCAATGCGTTTCAACACAAGGCGAAACATAACATTAACATAATCAAACTCCTCTTCATTGCGAGGTTGACTATTTGGGGAGAAGAGCATTTGCCAACCTCGTAAAATGTTGATATCATTCTCACTTACAATGTCTTTCGCTGACACACTGAGAAATGCACCTCGCAGAATATCAGTCACCATACTGCACCTCTGACGTCTCCGTCTCATCGTCGGAGATGGTTTCATCGTCGGAGATGATGGTTTCATCGTCGGAGATGATGATGGTTTCATCGTCGGAGATGATGATGGTTTCATCGTCGGAGATGATGATGGTTTCATCCTCCTCCAACTCTAGCGGCTCGACCTCACCATCGTAAATGGTTTTCACTTGCCTCTTGCGAGGGGCATTGGGAATGAGCAAGGCATAGGCGTTCGGTGGTGTATCCATTTTAATGATATTATGAGGAAATGGTCATTGCACCGCACTGATATAGATTCTCTCTCCCTGCTTCGTGCTCTCTCATTGGACGACAGCCATTTATCAATCACAATGCATCATTCTCATATATAAAGAAGAGTGTTTTGCATTTTACTATCATAGTCATGTGCGACAAAGAGGAAACATTCACACCTCTTGCTACCTCAACTCCTACGAAGAAGGAAGTTGAGAGAAAGTTTCAACAAAAAGAGGAAGAGGAAGAGAGACAAATGACTGAAGGCTGCAAGCACCTCACTCTACAAACGGTTGAGAGTGAGCCTTTCATAAACGAGGCTGACTTTCAGGAGTGAAAAGCCCTTTGATGAGACAGAGAATGCCCCAAACGGTCTTTATGAGACCACAGCCTTAACGGCCACCTAATCAAGAAAGAAAAGACATTGATTGCGCCACACGCAACATTAGTGATTTGATGTTATCTGACGAAAATGAAGTGTTAAGACAGTACGACCACCAATGAATTGAATAGGATTACCACTATCATCATAGATACCAAATTTGCAATGGGATAATCGTGATACATTGACTGGAATGTATACCTTGTTCAGGAACTCCCTGTGCATGGTCACACCAAAGTCGCCACTGTCAATAGGAATATATCTTAAAAGGGGAACCATTTGACCACCAACTTGTGTTGAATGGATAAAGTTAGTGTAAATGTAGAAGTGATTGATATTCATATCGAGCAAGGATGTTGAGCCACAGTACTTCTCGTCGTAGAATATGTCACGTTTGAATCCTAAAATCTTTGTCAACTCTTTTGAAATGTGAATGACCGTTTTACCATGTACAATGATACAGAATGTATTTTCTTTAGGATCATAGTCAAAATGATATGAGTGTAGATTTGATACACCCTTGCTCAAGTATGTACAAACATCATAACCATTGCTATAATGCTTTGGAGGTATCGGTAACTTTTCATTTGGCTTCCATGTAAGACTGGGACGTAAAACAGGGTGTGTACGTTTGAAATAAAGGACCATTCGACAATCGGATTGCTGTTCAGATGTTATTTTCACATTCCCCCATTCATAGTATGACCATAAGACGTCTGTTTTTAAAGAGAGCAAATCACGAAATTTAGAATTGATGTGAACAAATCCAATGTGTGAACGCTCATAATCATTTCGGAAATCAATCCTTGCTTTATTGTGTACTCGAGTGATGGACATAGATAATCCATTTATTTCATTTACCTGTTTGATCAAGTCATCAACAGTACCAGATTTAAAAAGCACAAAGCGCTCATGCATGCGATGAAGGGGAAGAAGGGTAATATTAAATTTTTTCCTGTGCCAATTTGGATATTTCTTAATCTGCTTTGATACTTTCATGGACACTTGAGCTCTCAAAGGGAAGGCACCGCCTCCTTTTACTTCTGCAAATTTTGTGATAGGTAGAAAGAACCGTGATTTAAGATTCAATATCTTTTGCAGAGGTCCACTCACATAAAATCCACGGGAAATAGTAGTCGGTCTCATGTAGAGGGTAACTTTATGTAGATTTGGATCCATTTGCCAGAACCATAGATCCTTTGCCAAATCATTCATAACATTTAATAGGCGTTGAATTTTCATATAATAGTATGATTGCTCTAAACGATGACGGAATGATGGGTTTGTAGGTTGTTTCCATTTCAGGGGTGAAGCATTTTTAGCAATGGGTATGTCTGTATCTGCAGTGATAATTAAAGTAGGGCCATTTACAATCTCATCAACAGCTCGCTTTCCCCGACGGGTGTTTACTGTAGGAATAGAATTCCACTCTGCTGCATGTTCATTCAAGTTGTAGGTATGTACTTTATCATTTCGCTCTAGTTTTGGATAGTACAAGTCTTGATTCGTTGCAGTGCCTAATGTAATCTCTTCATTTGCAATGGTTCTTATATTATTCACATAGCTCAAATCTTGCAGGGCCACTTCCCAATCACCATTTAAGTCAATCGGCTGTGTTAAATCAGTCTCAAACTCAGCAGCTGTATTTTCATATCGCTCAGGTTGAGCATTACTGGGAAACACTGCTGTAAACTCCATGTTAAAGTGTCAACATAAAGCGTAGTTTGCTTAGGCGTTATGTCGCATGACATAACGAACTGCTGCTTTCAATCTATTTCACAGTAGGTACTTTCTGTTGTCCTAGGAATTTGGTTAAGAGTGATTGCCCTTTCACATAATGCACTCCCCTAAGTATGCTTGTACCGCCTTCTTTCATATTGCGATAGTTGATACAACCAAATATGACTTGATATCTTGGTCTTCTACGTTTAAAATCTGCAAGGGTATGAAATATTTCACGTTTTATTGATGAGCTCACACGACAGCTATTTTTTAATTCCATTGCAATGCGACGTACAGGATTGATTAAATCGATGCCACCTACAGGTGATCGCTTAAAGCCATAATCTGTTAGCACCATTTCCCACGCATGACCCATTCGCTGACGTAAAATCTGTAGTTTGTAAGCATGATTTTGCCAAGGATCGGCTATGCCGGAAAGAATTACATCTTCAATAGGTCTTGTTGTATGAATAGGTGATTTGATGAGACTGACTGCATCATCCAATCCTCGTCCCGCTAATGTCACTATTGCAAATGATAATATGATGATGAATCTTAACATGACTTCGTCCATTTCTTATGAATGCTTTGCTTAAACGAGAAGACTAAGCAAAAGTTTTTCTATGTCTAAAACTAAACATGATTGCCAAGCTCTCTTCTCAGTGTCATGTTACATGGAAGGCTCGACGCATTACCTTTTACGATACTCATCGACACGTTAAAATAAGTTTATCACCTTTTCAAATGGATAACCTCCACGATGCTTTACATATCATGCATCATCCAATGTACTATATCCCTCTAGGTGGACGTCTATTCATTATTCGACGAGATTTCATTGCTCTTCATGATCAATATGGTGTTATACATTTTACATCCTCAAGTTGGAACAAGTATAGAGAACGTATACATCCTCGCATCATGACTTACCTTAAACAAACCAACACTCATAAGCATGAGTGTGACAAGTGAACAATGTCTTCTTATCTCTACCTATTCATGTTTGATGACTAAATACAACATATTCAATCACATCATCTACTTTTCCATTGAAGTATAATAAAGAAAACAAATTTTAATCGTACATATTTATTGAAGGCTTTTGTAAAAGTTACGAATGCGCTTTTCATTGACAAGGGTATCATTACAAAGTAGAGGGCATATGCTCCACATGTTGAAGACAAGGGATGTTGATAGGCCAAAGTATTGCGAATCCATTTTCGTGAATGACGGTTCATGAAGCGTGTAACATAATCACAGTTTGGTAAGGCCAATGAATCAAAGATTTCACCGCAATGGTTTTTATCAATAAACAAAACTTTCCAGTGTTTGCCGGGTAAGTGTGCTGTATCAGTATTCATGATAATGAATGAGGGTGGTTTCGGTAAAACTGTGGGCATATTATTATTGGAAAACACACCTCGAAATGCTGCAACAGTGCGTTCATCACCATGTTCTTGAACGTCTCTCTCTAGCTCTGCATCAGATAACCAACTCATTAACTTGTATAAGAAGCGGAAACGTCACGTAGTCTGTTAATTCGAATGGTGGAATCGAACACAGCATAGATGAGTACATTGACTGTTTTCGTCAAATCTTTTTCAAAGAAGAATTCTAGTTTAAGACCCTTCGTGGCAGTACCCGGACGATAAGAAGCACCTGCTTCATTGTTTGCTGTCAAATCAAATGCATAAAGTGTATAACCTTTAGCAAATTCATCATAGGTCAAACCATTGGTGTCATCAGTATTCCAGTATTTAAAGGTTTCCATAGTATTTTGGTATGAGCGAGAATAATGACCATTAGCAAAGTCTGGGCAAAAAGGAGTACCAGGAATGCAATCGGTATCGCGATACAATCCGATTTGATTTAAACCAAAGTGTTGAAAGTTGAGGGGATTCTTCGATATATTACCATTGTATGCATCATTTGCAATCAATCCCACAATGATCATTTTTGGTGATTGTATAGGAAACAAACTATCTTTAACAAAGCTCTTTTGCGCACGAGGAATGGTGAAACTATGGATCTCAGTATGATTTACATCATAAAGAGCATCATACTTCTTCAAACCCATCTCGTGACCATTAATCACCGAAGGATTCACTGTCATTCGTCGCACATAAAGTCTAACACTTTCAAACACAATCTTAAACTCAATCTTTGCTCTATAAGAATTCAATACAAATTTAGGATCGCTCGGTAAGAGATGAACTCGCATGTCTACTTTTGACATTAAGAAACGTGATTGACGGAAAAAGTCCAAGTATAGGGGACCATATAATTCACACACCCTACTTTCTGCAGTCCACTTTTCACGAGTGACAAATCCCTTGTTTTTGTCCCTATCAAATTTACCAGCTTCATCTTTACACCAACCCATAACAGCCATGTGACTCTTTTGTACTTGTGGCTGGAACTGCATGACTGTTGAAAAATAACCGAGATAGGGATAACTGTGTTGACCACCTTCAACCCGAGTTTCACCAATGGTCAATGATACATCCTTGAGGAGCGTTGCTATTCCCAAGTTATTCACGGCTACTTCGTCCTTATCATCAAGGTTGGTACCGTCCTTATTTACTATCTTAAACTTAACATGTAGATTGATGTCATTTACATCGATGTACTCAGCATCATTTCCTGGTATTAAAAATTCAATGACACTACCAGAATCAATACTCGTCTGTGGATAACGAATGGATACATAATTTCTAATGATATCCGTCTGTATAGGTGTTCTATCAAATAAGCAAAGGGATGTGGTTTTACATTCCATATTTAAAACAGTCCACGTCGTCTGCGTTTGGTAGGAGGTATACGAGATGCTCTTCGCTTACGTTTGCCTGAAGTAGAGAGTGGATTGATATGACTGATGACAGACCTGATACCAGCCTTACCGACATTCTTCAAACGCTGTATTCCATGACGCTTTAGCGATTCACGGATCGGTAATCTTCCTGAAAGCGCATCACTTGCTACATCTGCTGCTAATCCTACAGCTTCCTTTAAAGCTGATTTTCCCACATTTGCGATAGTGGGGAGCATCATACCTTTGACAGCACCCAATAGACTACCCCCTTTTTGACGTCTCGATCCAGTATAAACGGGAAAGCCAGCTCCATGACTAGCATAGGAGGGGGCAGAATAAAACGTAGCAGTTTGATCCATAGGTATTTATTTATTTATATTTACACAATTCATTACTTTGCTTAGGAACGTTGACTAACACGATAAAGGTCAGAATGACGAATCCAACTGTTCATTGAATTTGGATAGCCAGCCAATTTCACCAGGCTCCACTTTTCCCCTTGTCGCATTTGGTGACGAAGTATCTTTTCAACCATGTAGTCATCATCTTCTTTGGTGATGGGTGTTATCTCATGACGATAAAAACTCCCTTCAATCTCTTCACCATGATACTCGCGAAGCTTGTAGGTAGTGGGCTTAAATTTCTTGTTAACCTCAGAGACAGTAAATATTTCTTCCGTCCAATTGGGAAGATATCCTTTCGCAAACACGCTTTTCACCTTGGAAATGCGAACTTTGTCACCAACCTGAATGTCACGTTTACTTTGTGATGGTTGCCTGCGTTTAGCATTGATTTCACGGATTGTATCCACCATGTCTGGAGTTATGTCAGCAGGTTTGTGACCAATCATACGATGCACAGAATGATTGTAAGCGTGTACAGTATCTTGTAATACATCCGTCCACTTTTGTGTTACTTTTGCAGTGAAATAGCGCCATAGGCGAGTTTTCAGTGTACGGTGAAAGCGCTCGACCACTGCAGCCTTATATGCACTTTTCACACTAAACAGTTCAATGTTGTGTTTGCGAAATAAAGCACGCACATGTCTGTTTTCAAACTCTTTCCCTTGATCAGTCTGAATACGTGTGGGAATGCGTCCTTCACTGAAAATATTTTGGAAAGCCTCGGCCACTTCTTCACCACGCTTTGTCTTGAGTGGTTGAACCCAAGCATAACGAGAAAATAAGTCAATGACAGTTAGGAGAAAGCGATAGCCTTTATTCTTTTTAGCTAATAAAGTAACATCAGCCAAATCTGCTTGCCATTGTTCATCAATATCATGAACGATATAAGAACGGGTAGGATAACGTTTTCGAGCTTGTGTGTGCAATGTATATGCAGGTTGAGCTTTTAGCCATCTCTTCACTTGTTTCTGTGAATAACCACTTGCTTGTGACAACTTTTTCACTGAAGCACAACCTGCATAATGCTTTGGGTTATAGTAAATTGATTTCAGATGTTCATCCATCGTCTATTAAGAGGGATTGTTTATTTGCCTCAAAGTATCAGTCTTTTTCTCCGTCAGGGTTTGCGTTTGTGTTTGAGTCCTGCTTTTGCTACTTTTTTGAGCCGTCTTGTATGAATCACTTTTACAACATGTACTTAAGCAGTTCAATGACACATGAATGTTTGGCAACTCTGAACATGGGATGCAGCATAGCTTCTTCATTAAAAGTCTGTGATAAAATCAAATGATGGATAACGTGTTGAAGGTTTTGGTATACGCTTCGGCAACTTCTCGGGTGTTTTCAAAGTTTGCTTGATTCTCTTTTTAGGTCTCTCTACACTTTGCAACTTTCTCTTCCTAGGTGTAGAATCATTTTCCATTTCCTGTAAGGTATCACGACCAAGACATTGAATGGGACATTCACCCACGCTTTTGGGACATTGAATTTCTTCATACTTTTTAAAAAGAACTCCCATCCTGTAGGTGTAAAGTGACGACGACGATCACGAACAGCATGATTAATTAAATCTTCCACTCTTGAGTCCCTAATGACTGCACCATCATCAGCCACCACTTCACCTCGTTGTGTGATTTTCAAGTTGGGTTCGAGACTTCGATATAAGCTCAGTGCGCGATTGCGATAGGGTTTGGGTGAACCAAGCGAAAGATCATTGCGTATTTTTTCTTTCAATTGTTTCATTTCTTCTAAGTTAGAACTCTGCTTTATCAAACGATCATATGGATTTTTACTTTGCACAGCTTCTTGTTCATATTGCTGATTAAGTTGTGACATTTGATTTGCCCAAGGTTGATGAACACTCTGCATTGTAGTCAGATGTATATATTCTTCTTGTGGAATAGCAATCATGCGTTGAAAACCACTCATAACAATTTATATACGATCATGGGTTTTTCAAATAGATGACTGCGTAAGCGATAAACCTCAGGACACTAGTGGGTGAAGTCCAAAAATAAATAATTATAGGGTTTTTCCGTAGCAGCCTCAAATACTTCAATCAATGCTTTTGACTTGCGAGGAAGAACTTGTCGAGATAGGAATTCAACTTGACTTTTATCGCGAGGATTTTTAAAGATGATGTAGTAATGCGTGTTTAGACTTCGAGTCCGTGCTTCCTTTCCACTTGGAAAAAGATTTTGCATAATAGAAATGATAAAGCATGGTTCGTGATAAGCAGCCTTGGTAAACATAGCAGTTACTTCTTGTGAGTTCTTACTCTCATTAAGTAAATCATCAAGAATGATAATATCATAGGGTTGAATATCAGCAGTGCTGATAATCCCCGGTTGAACCAAGTAACCCTTACCAACCAATTCACGATGTAAGTTATGTTGATAAATTCCATAGCACCAAACAACACGATTCGGTATGCAGTCAAAAATCTCATTACGACGCTCCAACAATTGCAGTGTTAAATGTGTCTTCCCACTATGAGAGGGTCCTACGATACACATAGTGCGATTACAACGTAAACGGAAATCCATATTGATTTTGATGAAAAGTCATATCATTTAACTTAGTATCTATCCATTAATGGCTTTATTTGCGAGAGCACCAGCTAAACCTCCCAAGGCAGGTCCGGCAGCTGCCATGATGATAGGCGCTAAAAGTGGTAAGAAGCTACCACGTTGTGATAATAGTTTGCGCTTTGTAGGAATTGATGTTTTTGGATTGCTCAAGGTACGAAGAACTTTACCATGTCTGGCAATTGCATTGGCCTTTTTGCTATTTAATGTCATATAACGCACTTTTCGTATTTCCGCACACATTTTACGAATGAAGGCATTGTTTGCCAGCTTCATTGCCTCACATCGATGAGATGGCTTTAATTTTAATAAGCGACGAAGCGTGAGACAGAATTTTTTCTTTGCATTTGATTGACACTTTTGTCTGCGTGAACGGTGAGATGAACGACGTCTAGACATTTTTACAGGCGGATGTTAGAGTGATCTTTGCTTAAACACGACAGCAGCGTCGAAACATCACCGTCGTAAACGCAATGAAATAGAGGAAGACATTGAGTACAGCACTAGTAAAAAGCAATACACTGAGAACAGCCACAGTACCAGTAGGATAGTCAGAAGCAGATACATGTGTGGGTAGCCGTAATGTATCATTCAGTGAGGTACTATAGTTCAAAGGAAACAGTTCAGCTGTGTCGTTTGCTGATATGTTATGAGCCAGACATGAACAATCTGTTTGTATGACGATATTTGTAAAGTTTAATGTCTTTGCATCAATTGTGCTTAAGTGGAAAAGGCTTCCCATAAGCAACGCGTAGAATACATAATTCCAAGCAAGGTAATGAAAGAATACCATGATGTAACAGTGATGAAAGTGTATTCGTAAACTGATTTGGTTTAAAATTATAAGATAGCATATAGTCAACATCTTCACAGTTTGCGTGAATGATGATTGCATTACTCAAACGATGTATCATCTCTCTACAATCACTGGATGATAATAGTTTTTCCAACACAAGAATCCAGTGCCTTGTATAATCATGCTTTCTCATTTCAATGAGACGATGATACAGTGGTGTCATGGTCATAGATGACTGTTTTAAATTCGACTAGGATTGCATCAACATCATTTATATACATTGACTGTTGAAATTATTTCTTGATCACAGATGGGACACAACATAGTTTCCAAAGGTACATAGCACGTAGAACACATAACAGAATGACAATATGGTAAAAAGAGAAGGGATCGCTCCCTTTTAAAACACTCAACGCAGTTCCGTTCACATAATAATTTAAACGTCTCTTCTTCCAATTTCTTTCTAAAGTCACTTTTATTGGTAGAGTTACTTGACAAATCAGTTGCAAATGTCACTTTTTTCTTTTTCACTCCAGATCGCACCAATTTCATGCCATTTTCACTATCATTACATTGCAGCATGGAAAAATCCTCTATCCATCTTCGATCCAAATGATGATTCATAGCATGCTCATCTAGATCCATTAGTCTTTCAACTAAAGCGTCAGCTTTAATATTTTCATTTACATTTGTAACACTTGCTATAGCCTTCAATGAATAGCCAAGCTCTCTTGCTACAGACCATGAAGTTGGGAAACGAATGCAACTTTTCATCTTCAAATAATTTCAAATGATCATGAGTGTCAGGAATGGACACTCAGTTGAATATGCTTGATATGACTTGTACACCTTTGACAGTATTGATGACTCTGTATAATCTAATACTTTACTTTCACAAACATGAGTTGTAGTAAAAACTAGTTAACTACACTAACGCTTACATTTTATGACATGTGTGTTTCATATAACATCATGATCAAATTTTTCTAACTATACATCAAGCTGTGCTGCAGTAAAACTTTTACAAACCATGATACACTTTCTGACTAGACTTATGAATAAACGTCATGATCAAACTTTTCTAACTATACATCAACCTGTGCTGCAGTAAAACTTTTGTACGACACCGACAAGAGCTTGTTCACTAGCGAAGAGAGAAGTCTGTGATGTGTTGCGTGTGGCGCATGAATGTCCTCCCTTCATTCCATTCATCATTTTTCTTCCCCTCTGCATTCCATATCCGAAGATATGTGGCGGGCTTGGGACCGCTTTAGCTGCATTAGAAGGTTGGCCCTTAAAAGAGCCCATGGGTCGTTCTCCGTCCACCGACACTCTCACTTCTGCAAACACTCTGAAAGAAAAAGAATAGGAGATTAGAGGCGAAAAGGAAATGATGATGTTGAAGTAACTTACTGGGCAACTTCTTCCGAACTTTTCGGACGACGAAGTCCTCCAGCTCTCCAGTGATGTTCAAATTGATATGTAGGCACCGGACTCCGTCGCCCTCATAGCATTGCTGAGTCACATTAGGGTCGTCAGTGATTGTGGGGACGTCACATATATTATTTTCAAAGAGGGGAAGATGGACTTCATACACTCTTCTTTTTCTACTCTTCAAACACTCATGCAGTCGCTCAACTTCACCCGCCAACCTCTTATTTATACCCTTCACTTCCTCCGTCTCCTTCACCACGCTTCGCATCCGCTCTATCTCTTCATCCTTCCTCGACAAACTCGCCTGCAAACTCTCCACCAAACCTGCCTTCCTCATCAACTCGCTCCTTTCCGCCATCCATTCCTTCTCCTTCTTTCTCATACTCTTCAACTCTTCCCTCGTTGCCCTATACCCCTCAACCTTCGCCACCAGCTCTTCATTCTCCTTCAAAACTTTTCTATTTACACTTTCCAAACCCATCACACGATCCTTCAACCTAACAAATGCCTCCGTATCACACCCCTCTTCCCGCCGTGGCGATGACGCTGGCATCGGCTTACCCACTTCCTCGCCCTCCCCCTCCAGATCACCGATATCCCCAAACAAATCCTTAATCACCTTATCCAAATCAACATCATCCTTCTTCTTCATTTCCGCTCTCAACTCAACTTCCTCACTCGAACTCTCATCACTCACCTTCGTCACCACTTTCTCCCCAACCACGCCCTCAATCGTTGCCACCGCCTTCCTCACCTCTTCCCTTTCCAACAACTCTCCCTCAAACCACTCCTTGAACCCTGCCATAGCTATATTACCAGTTGGACACTCGTTGTGATCCTTAATAAATGCCACCTCATTCCCTTCCCCACATACCACCCGATGATGGACGCACACTCTCAACAACACCTCTCTCATATGCACGCCCACCGTCCCCTCTTTAATATGCTTCCTCAGCTCACTACCTCTGGCAATCTTGCCGCAACTACATTTGCCAACCAACATTTTTGCATTGCTTGATTTCGTCATTATGATTCTGTAAAGATAGAGTAAAATTTGATGGCAAGTGTTTATAGGATACTACTTGCTGATATGCATTGAAAGACTAAGTCATCAAACATTTGATAGCAAACGTTGGAATAAAATCGTCAACCAAAGTTAAAGAGTATGATTCCTAGCTTTATCCTGAATCCCAAAGTTTGATAGCAAACCTTGTCAGAGCACTCACCGTTCGTCTTGCAACTTGAAACAGGAGTGAAGACTAGAGAAAAGTCGCGCTTTATATACCCAGCGAGCACAAAGCTATGATTCAGACCTTCCTTATTTGGTCATGCTTTTAACTTGACAACAGCAGTTTTACCATGTATGGGCATCGGCAGTCGCCGTGCTTTCTGTTACCAACTCCCAACACAAAGACGGATTCCCCTATGACGCGAAAAGGTTTGACGTCAATGCTTGCAGTAACCATCCCATTTTTACCAAGTTACAATGACAAACGATAGACGTTGCCAAGCCTAAGTTACTGAGGCTAGACGAAGAAGGCCTGATAGCAAGCCAGCAACCGTTTGGGTGTTAAGCTCTTGAATCCGTTACAGGCATTACTCAGAGGGGATCTTATCCCAGCTCCAAGGCCTCGACCCACAAATCCAACCTCGGGCGGACAGAGCGTGCGTCATATCACTGTGTTGGTATCCGGGCCCCAGTTTTGACATGAAAACCGGTGGAGTTATTTACAAGAGGAAACGACCCAAGTCACAGAGACTCATAAACGACTGCTCTTTATTCAAAAACTTTAATTATTATCATTAAATATGAATTTAAATTTTTCAGTATTTTAGTACTACTCATAAAACGTTTATAAGTAGTCTGTCACCTACAGCACAGCAAGAGCTGTCGAATGTTTTTTGAATCAAGTCTAAAGGACTTGTAGAAGCAAAGTTATCGCCGTTTGAAGATTTCGACCTACTATCATCAAATGGTCAGTCATGCTATACTGACTAACCTATAAGTCTGACACCTTAGCTGATATCAGCAATGGAAAGTCAGAAGTCCGATATCGGAACTCAAGAGAAACGACTTACCTGTAGTCAGTTTCTCAACTTAGTGAAATTCCTCTCCCGATCCCATTCTTATATACCCTGTGAATATGCAATCGATAAGGGGGGTGGGCGTGGGGGTGTGGGTCAAAACATCATTTGTCTCAAATTTGACGCTGATTCCAAATCTGGTCTCTGTTTGCCCGTCCGACGCTTGCTTCACCCGCTAGAGCGATTTTCATAAACATTCTAACTCTGTCGTTTTTCGCCAAACTCCCAAAATCTTAAATGACGCATCACATCTAAACGAAGGCAGATACGAACAAGCCATGTTTTCCACTGAATTTGTCTCACTCTTAGCTTTCAAACGAGCTATTGCACGACTTTCTACCATCTCTACAACCAAAGTTGGAAGTGTGACAGGAGGGGGTGGGGGTGGGGGTCAGAACTTTTTCTCTCCGATTGAGTTGGGAAGACGTTCCTAGACCCAACTTTGACCAAAACGTCCGAATTTGCACTCCATTTTCCCATCCAAGCACTCCTTCTGCCCGAAAAACGACTTTTCTCATCCCAAAACCACCAAAACCTGACTTTTTCCAACTCTGACAGTTTCCTGCCATTTTCCTCCCTAAACCCAAGAAAATGAGTCCAAACTGAGCTTTTCACTGCCTTTTTCTCATTCTCAGCTTTCAAATGAGCTATGGCACGACTTTCTACCATCTCTACAACCAAAGTTGGAAGTGTGACAGGAAGGGGTGGGGGTGGGGGTCAGAACTTTTTCTCTCCGATTGAGTTGGGAAGACGTTCCTAGACCCAACTTTGACCAAAACGTCCGAATTTGCACTCCATTTTCCAATTCAAGCACTCCTTCTGCCCGAAAAACGACTTTTCTCATCCCAAAAGCACCAAAACCTGACTTTTTCCAACTCTGACAGTTTCCTGCCATTTTCCTCCCTAAACCCAAGAAAATGAGTCCAAACTGAGCTTTTCACTGCCTTTTTCTCATTCTCAGCTTTCAAATGAGCTATGGCACGACTTTCTACCATCTCTACAACCAAAGGTGGAAGTGTGAAGGGAGGGGGTGGGGGTCAGAACTTTTTCTCTCCGATTGAGTTGGGAAGACGTTCCTAGACCCAACTTTGACCAAAACGTCCGAATTTGCACTCCATTTTCCCATCCAAGCACTCCTTCTGCACGAAAAACGACTTTTCTCATCCCAAAAGCACCAAAACCTGACTTTTTCCAACTCTGACAGTTTCCCGCCATTTTCCTCCCTAAACCCAAGAAAATGAGTCCAAACTGAGCTTTTCACTGCCTTTTTCTCATTCTCAGCTTTCAAATGAGCTATGGCACGACTTTCTACCATCTCTACAGCCAAAGGTGGAAGTGTGACAGGAAGGGGTGGGGGTGGGGGTGTGAACTTTTTCTCTCCGATTGAGTTGGGAAGACGTTCCTAGACCCAAATTGGACCAAAACGTCCGAATTTGCACTCCATTTTCCCATCCAAGCACTCCTTCTGTCCGAAAAACGACTTTTCTCATCCCAAAAGCACCAAAACCTGACTTTTTCCAACTCTGACAGTTTCCTGCCATTTTCCTCCCTAAACCCAAGAAAATGAGTCCAAACTGAGCTTTTCACTGCCTTTTTCTCATTCTCAGCTTTCAAATGAGCTATGGCACGACTTTCTACCATCTCTACAACCAAAGGTGGAAGTGTGACAGGAGGGGGTGGGGGTGGGGTGGGGGTCAGAACTTTTTCTCTCCGATTGAGTTGGGAAGACGTTCCTAGACCCAACTTTGACCAAAACGTCCGAATTTGCACTCCATTTTCCCATCCAAGCACTCCTTCTGCCCGAAAAACGACTTTTCTCATCCCAAAAGCACCAAAACCTGACTTTTTCCAACTCTGACAGTTTCCTGCCATTTTCCTCCCTAAACCCAAGAAAATGAGTCCAAACTGAGCTTTTCACTGCCTTTTTCTCATTCTCAGCTTTCAAATGAGCTATGGCACGACTTTCTACCATCTCTACAACCAAAGGTGGAAGTGTGACAGGAGGGGGGTGGGGTGGGGGTCAGAACTTTTTCTCTCCGATTGAGTTGGGAAGACGTTCCTAGACCCAACTTTGACCAAAACGTCCGAATTTGCACTCCATTTTCCCATTCAAGCACTCCTTCTGCCCGAAAAACGACTTTTCTCATCCCAAAAGCACCAAAACCTGACTTTTTCCAACTCTGACAGTTTCCTGCCATTTTCCTCCCTAAACCCAAGAAAATGAGTCCAAACTGAGCTTTTCACTGCCTTTTTCTCATTCTCAGCTTTCAAATGAGCTATGGCACGACTTTCTACCATCTCTACAACCAAAGGTGGAAGTGTGACAGGAGGGGGTGGGGGTGGGGGTCAGAACTTTTTCTCTCCGATTGAGTTGGGAAGACGTTCCTAGACCCAACTTTGACCAAAACGTCCGAATTTGCACTCCATTTTCCCATCCAAGCACTCCTTCTGCACGAAAAACGACTTTTCTCATCCCAAAAGCACCAAAACCTGACTTTTTCCAACTCAGACAGTTTCCTGCCATTTTCCTCCCTAAACCCAAGAAAATGAGTCCAAACTGAGCTTTTCACTGCCTTTTTCTCATTCTCAGCTTTCAAATGAGCTATGGCACGACTTTCTACCATCTCTACAGCCAAAGGTGGAAGTGTGAAGGGAAGGGGTGGGGGTGGGTGGGGGTGGGGGTCAGAACTTTTTCTCTCCGATTGAGTTGGGAAGACGTTCCTAGACCCAACTTTGACCAAAACGTCCGAATTTGCACTCCATTTTCCCATCCAAGCACTCCTTCTGCACGAAAAACGACTTTTCTCATCCCAAAAGCACCAAAACCTGACTTTTTCCAACTCTGACAGTTTCCTGCCATTTTCCTCCCTAAACCCAAGAAAATGAGTCCAAACTGAGCTTTTCACTGCCTTTTTCTCATTCTCAGCTTTCAAATGAGCTATGGCACGACTTTCTACCATCTCTACAACCAAAGGTGGAAGTGTGACAGGAAGGGGTGGGGGTGGGGGTCAGAACTTTTTCTCTCCGATTGAGTTGGGAAGACGTTCCTAGACCCAACTTTGACCAAAACGTCCGAATTTGCACTCCATTTTCCCATTCAAGCACTCCTTCTGTCCGAAAAACGACTTTTCTCATCCCAAAAGCACCAAAACCTGACTTTTTCCAACTCTGACAGTTTCCTGCCATTTTCCTCCCTAAACCCAAGAAAATGAGTCCAAACTGAGCTTTTCACTGCCTTTTTCTCATTCTCAGCTTTCAAATGAGCTATGGCACGACTTTCTACCATCTCTACAACCAAAGGTGGAAGTGTGACAGGAGGGGTGGGGTTGGGTGGGGGTCAGAACTTTTTCTCTCCGATTGAGTTGGGAAGACGTTCCTAGACCCAACTTTGACCAAAACGTCCGAATTTGCACTCCATTTTCCCATCCAAGCACTCCTTCTGCACGAAAAACGACTTTTCTCATCCCAAAAGCACCAAAACCTGACTTTTTCCAACTCTGACAGTTTCCTGCCATTTTCCTCCCTAAACCCAAGAAAATGAGTCCAAACTGAGCTTTTCACTGCCTTTTTCTCATTCTCAGCTTTCAAATGAGCTATGGCACGACTTTCTACCATCTCTACAGCCAAAGGTGGAAGTGTGACAGGAAGGGGTGGGGGTGGGGTGTGAACTTTTTCTCTCCGATTGAGTTGGGAAGACGTTCCTAGACCCAAATTGGACCAAAACGTCCGAATTTGCACTCCATTTTCCCATCCAAGCACTCCTTCTGTCCGAAAAACGACTTTTCTCATCCCAAAAGCACCAAAACCTGACTTTTTCCAACTCTGACAGTTTCCTGCCATTTTCCTCCCTAAACCCAAGAAAATGAGTCCAAACTGAGCTTTTCACTGCCTTTTTCTCATTCTCAGCTTTCAAATGAGCTATGGCACGACTTTCTACCATCTCTACAACCAAAGGTGGAAGTGTGACAGGAGGGGGTGGGTGAGGGTGGGGGTCAGAACTTTTTCTCTCCGATTGAGTTGGGAAGACGTTCCTAGACCCAACTTTGACCAAAACGTCCGAATTTGCACTCCATTTTCCCATCCAAGCACTCCTTCTGCCCGAAAAACGACTTTTCTCATCCCAAAAGCACCAAAACCTGACTTTTTCCAACTCTGACAGTTTCCTGCCATTTTCCTCCCTAAACCCAAGAAAATGAGTCCAAACTGAGCTTTTCACTGCCTTTTTCTCATTCTCAGCTTTCAAATGAGCTATGGCACGACTTTCTACCATCTCTACAACCAAAGGTGGAAGTGTGACAGGAGGGGGGTGGGGTGGGGGTCAGAACTTTTTCTCTCCGATTGAGTTGGGAAGACGTTCCTAGACCCAACTTTGACCAAAACGTCCGAATTTGCACTCCATTTTCCCATTCAAGCACTCCTTCTGCCCGAAAAACGACTTTTCTCATCCCAAAAGCACCAAAACCTGACTTTTTCCAACTCTGACAGTTTCCTGCCATTTTCCTCCCTAAACCCAAGAAAATGAGTCCAAACTGAGCTTTTCACTGCCTTTTTCTCATTCTCAGCTTTCAAATGAGCTATGGCACGACTTTCTACCATCTCTACAACCAAAGGTGGAAGTGTGACAGGAGGGGGGTGGGGTGGGGGTCAGAACTTTTTCTCTCCGATTGAGTTGGGAAGACGTTCCTAGACCCAACTTTGACCAAAACGTCCGAATTTGCACTCCATTTTCCCATCCAAGCACTCCTTCTGCACGAAAAACGACTTTTCTCATCCCAAAAGCACCAAAACCTGACTTTTTCCAACTCAGACAGTTTCCTGCCATTTTCCTCCCTAAACCCAAGAAAATGAGTCCAAACTGAGCTTTTCACTGCCTTTTTCTCATTCTCAGCTTTCAAATGAGCTATGGCACGACTTTCTACCATCTCTACAGCCAAAGGTGGAAGTGTGAAGGGAAGGGGTGGGGGTGGGTGTGGGGGTGGGGGTCAGAACTTTTTCTCTCCGATTGAGTTGGGAAGACGTTCCTAGACCCAACTTTGACCAAAACGTCCGAATTTGCACTCCATTTTCCCATCCAAGCACTCCTTCTGCACGAAAAACGACTTTTCTCATCCCAAAAGCACCAAAACCTGACTTTTTCCAACTCTGACAGTTTCCTGCCATTTTCCTCCCTAAACCCAAGAAAATGAGTCCAAACTGAGCTTTTCACTGCCTTTTTCTCATTCTCAGCTTTCAAATGAGCTATGGCACGACTTTCTACCATCTCTACAACCAAAGGTGGAAGTGTGACAGGAAGGGGTGGGGGTGGGGGTCAGAACTTTTTCTCTCCGATTGAGTTGGGAAGACGTTCCTAGACCCAACTTTGACCAAAACGTCCGAATTTGCACTCCATTTTCCCATCCAAGCACTCCTTCTGCCCGAAAAAACGACTTTTCTCATCCCAAAAGCACCAAAACCTGACTTTTTCCAACTCTGACAGTTTCCTGCCATTTTCCTCCCTAAACCCAAGAAAATGAGTCCAAACTGAGCTTTTCACTGCCTTTTTCTCATTCTCAGCTTTCAAATGAGCTATGGCACGACTTTCTACCATCTCTACAACCAAAGGTGGAAGTGTGACAGGAGGGGGGTGGGGTGGGGGTCAGAACTTTTTCTCTCCGATTGAGTTGGGAAGACGTTCCTAGACCCAACTTTGACCAAAACGTCCGAATTTGCACTCCATTTTCCCATCCAAGCACTCCTTCTGCACGAAAAACGACTTTTCTCATCCCAAAAGCACCAAAACCTGACTTTTTCCAACTCTGACAGTTTCCTGCCATTTTCCTCCCTAAACCCAAGAAAATGAGTCCAAACTGAGCTTTTCACTGCCTTTTTCTCATTCTCAGCTTTCAAATGAGCTATGGCACGACTTTCTACCATCTCTACAACCAAAGGTGGAAGTGTGACAGGCGGGGGTGGGGGTGCGGGTCAGAACTTTTTCTCTCCGATTGAGTTGGGAAGACGTTCCTAGACCCAACTTTGACCAAAACGTCCGAATTTGCACTCCATTTTCCCATCCAAGCACTCCTTCTGCACGAAAAAACGACTTTTCTCATCCCAAAAGCACCAAAACCTGACTTTTTCCAACTCTGACAGTTTCCTGCCATTTTCCTCCCTAAACCCAAGAAAATGAGTCCAAACTGAGCTTTTCACTGCCTTTTTCTCATTCTCAGCTTTCAAATGAGCTATGGCACGACTTTCTACCATCTCTACAACCAAAGGTGGAAGTGTGACAGGAGGGGTGGGGGGGGGTGGGGGTCAGAACTTTTTCTCTCCGATTGAGTTGGGAAGACGTTCCTAGACCCAACTTTGACCAAAACGTCCGAATTTGCACTCCATTTTCCCATCCAAGCACTCCTTCTGCACGAAAAACGACTTTTCTCATCCCAAAAGCACCAAAACCTGACTTTTTCCAACTCTGACAGTTTCCTGCCATTTTCCTCCCTAAACCCAAGAAAATGAGTCCAAACTGAGCTTTTCACTGCCTTTTTCTCATTCTCAGCTTTCAAATGAGCTATGGCACGACTTTCTACCATCTCTACAGCCAAAGGTGGAAGTGTGACAGGAAGGGTTTGGGGGGGGGGGGTCAGAACTTTTTCTCTCCGATTGAGTTGGGAAGACGTTCCTAGACCCAACTTTGACCAAAACGTCCGAATTTGCACTCCATTTTCCCATCCAAGCACTCCTTCTGCCCGAAAAACGACTTTTCTCATCCCAAAAGCACCAAAACCTGACTTTTTCCAACTCTGACAGTTTCCTGCCATTTTCCTCCCTAAACCCAAGAAAATGAGTCCAAACTGAGCTTTTCACTGCCTTTTTCTCATTCTCAGCTTTCAAATGAGCTATGGCACGACTTTCTACCATCTCTACAACCAAAGGTGGAAGTGTGACAGGAAGGGGTGGGGTGGGGGTCAGAACTTTTTCTCTCCGATTGAGTTGGGAAGACGTTCCTAGACCCAACTTTGACCAAAACGTCCGAATTTGCACTCCATTTTCCCATTCAAGCACTCCTTCTGTCCGAAAAAAACGACTTTTCTCATCCCAAAAGCACCAAAACCTGACTTTTTCCAACTCTGACAGTTTCCTGCCATTTTCCTCCCTAAACCCAAGAAAATGAGTCCAAACTGAGCTTTTCACTGCCTTTTTCTCATTCTCAGCTTTCAAATGAGCTATGGCACGACTTTCTACCATCTCTACAACCAAAGGTGGAAGTGTGACAGGAGGGGGGTGGGGTGGGGGTCAGAACTTTTTCTCTCCGATTGAGTTGGGAAGACGTTCCTAGACCCAACTTTGACCAAAACGTCCGAATTTGCACTCCATTTTCCCATCCAAGCACTCCTTCTGCACGAAAAACGACTTTTCTCATCCCAAAAGCACCAAAACCTGACTTTTTCCAACTCTGACAGTTTCCTGCCATTTTCCTCCCTAAACCCAAGAAAATGAGTCCAAACTGAGCTTTTCACTGCCTTTTTCTCATTCTCAGCTTTCAAATGAGCTATGGCACGACTTTCTACCATCTCTACAGCCAAAGGTGGAAGTGTGACAGGAAGGGGTGGGTTGGGGTGGGGGTCAGAACTTTTTCTCTCCGATTGAGTTGGGAAGACGTTCCTAGACCCAACTTTGACCAAAACGTCCGAATTTGCACTCCATTTTCCCATCCAAGCACTCCTTCTGCACGAAAAACGACTTTTCTCATCCCAAAAGCACCAAAACCTGACTTTTTCCAACTCTGACAGTTTCCTGCCATTTTCCTCCCTAAACCCAAGAAAATGAGTCCAAACTGAGCTTTTCACTGCCTTTTTCTCATTCTCAGCTTTCAAATGAGCTATGGCACGACTTTCTACCATCTCTACAGCCAAAGGTGGAAGTGTGACAGGAAGGGGTGGGGTGGGGTGGGGGTCAGAACTTTTTCTCTCCGATTGAGTTGGGAAGACGTTCCTAGACCCAACTTTGACCAAAACGTCCGAATTTGCACTCCATTTTCCCATCCAAGCACTCCTTCTGCCCGAAAAACGACTTTTCTCATCCCAAAAGCACCAAAACCTGACTTTTTCCAACTCTGACAGTTTCCTGCCATTTTCCTCCCTAAACCCAAGAAAATGAGTCCAAACTGAGCTTTTCACTGCCTTTTTCTCATTCTCAGCTTTCAAATGAGCTATGGCACGACTTTCTACCATCTCTACAACCAAAGGTGGAAGTGTGACAGGAAGGGGTGGGGGTGGGGTGGGGGTCAGAACTTTTTCTCTCCGATTGAGTTGGGAAGACGTTCCTAGACCCAACTTTGACCAAAACGTCCGAATTTGCACTCCATTTTCCCATCCAAGCACTCCTTCTGCCCGAAAAACGACTTTTCTCATCCCAAAAGCACCAAAACCTGACTTTTTCCAACTCTGACAGTTTCCTGCCATTTTCCTCCCTAAACCCAAGAAAATGAGTCCAAACTGAGCTTTTCACTGCCTTTTTCTCATTCTCAGCTTTCAAATGAGCTATGGCACGACTTTCTACCATCTCTACAACCAAAGGTGGAAGTGTGACAGGAAGGGGTGGGGGTGGGGTGGGGGTCAGAACTTTTTCTCTCCGATTGAGTTGGGAAGACGTTCCTAGACCCAACTTTGACCAAAACGTCCGAATTTGCACTCCATTTTCCCATCCAAGCACTCCTTCTGTCCGAAAAACGACTTTTCTCATCCCAAAAGCACCAAAACCTGACTTTTTCCAACTCTGACAGTTTCCTGCCATTTTCCTCCCTAAACCCAAGAAAATGAGTCCAAACTGAGCTTTTCACTGCCTTTTTCTCATTCTCAGCTTTCAAATGAGCTATGGCACGACTTTCTACCATCTCTACAACCAAAGGTGGAAGTGTGACAGGAGGGGGGTGGGGTGGGGGTCAGAACTTTTTCTCTCCGATTGAGTTGGGAAGACGTTCCTAGACCCAACTTTGACCAAAACGTCCGAATTTGCACTCCATTTTCCCATCCAAGCACTCCTTCTGTCCGAAAAACGACTTTTCTCATCCCAAAAGCACCAAAACCTGACTTTTTCCAACTCTGACAGTTTCCTGCCATTTTCCTCCCTAAACCCAAGAAAATGAGTCCAAACTGAGCTTTTCACTGCCTTTTTCTCATTCTCAGCTTTCAAATGAGCTATGGCACGACTTTCTACCATCTCTACAACCAAAGGTGGAAGTGTGACAGGAGGGGGGTGGGGTGGGGGTCAGAACTTTTTCTCTCCGATTGAGTTGGGAAGACGTTCCTAGACCCAACTTTGACCAAAACGTCCGAATTTGCACTCCATTTTCCCATCCAAGCACTCCTTCTGCCCGAAAAACGACTTTTCTCATCCCAAAAGCACCAAAACCTGACTTTTTCCAACTCTGACAGTTTCCTGCCATTTTCCTCCCTAAACCCAAGAAAATGAGTCCAAACTGAGCTTTTCACTGCCTTTTTCTCATTCTCAGCTTTCAAATGAGCTATGGCACGACTTTCTACCATCTCTACAACCAAAGGTGGAAGTGTGACAGGAGGGGGTGGGGGTGGGGGTCAGAACTTTTTCTCTCCGATTGAGTTGGGAAGACGTTCCTAGACCCAACTTTGACCAAAACGTCCGAATTTGCACTCCATTTTCCCATCCAAGCACTCCTTCTGCCCGAAAAACGACTTTTCTCATCCCAAAAGCACCAAAACCTGACTTTTTCCAACTCTGACAGTTTCCTGCCATTTTCCTCCCTAAACCCAAGAAAATGAGTCCAAACTGAGCTTTTCACTGCCTTTTTCTCATTCTCAGCTTTCAAATGAGCTATGGCACGACTTTCTACCATCTCTACAACCAAAGGTGGAAGTGTGACAGGAGGGGGGGTGGGGTGGGGGTCAGAACTTTTTCTCTCCGATTGAGTTGGGAAGACGTTCCTAGACCCAACTTTGACCAAAACGTCCGAATTTGCACTCCATTTTCCCATCCAAGCACTCCTTCTGCCCGAAAAACGACTTTTCTCATCCCAAAACCACCAAAACCTGACTTTTTCCAACTCTGACAGTTTCCTGCCATTTTCCTCCCTAAACCCAAGAAAATGAGTCCAAACTGAGCTTTTCACTGCCTTTTTCTCATTCTCAGCTTTCAAATGAGCTATGGCACGACTTTCTACCATCTCTACAACCAAAGGTGGAAGTGTGACAGGAAGGGGTGGGGGGGGGGGTGGGGGTCAGAACTTTTTCTCTCCGATTGAGTTGGGAAGACGTTCCTAGACCCAACTTTGACCAAAACGTCCGAATTTGCACTCCATTTTCCCATCCAAGCACTCCTTCTGCACGAAAAACGACTTTTCTCATCCCAAAAGCACCAAAACCTGACTTTTTCCAACTCTGACAGTTTCCTGCCATTTTCCTCCCTAAACCCAAGAAAATGAGTCCAAACTGAGCTTTTCACTGCCTTTTTCTCATTCTCAGCTTTCAAATGAGCTATGGCACGACTTTCTACCATCTCTACAACCAAAGGTGGAAGTGTGACAGGAGGGGGTGGGGTGGGGTGGGGGTCAGAACTTTTTCTCTCCGATTGAGTTGGGAAGACGTTCCTAGACCCAACTTTGACCAAAACGTCCGAATTTGCACTCCATTTTCCCATCCAAGCACTCCTTCTGCCCGAAAAAAAACTTTTCTCATCCCAAAACCACCAAAACCTGACTTTTTCCAACTCTGACAGTTTCCTGCCATTTTCCTCCCTAAACCCAAGAAAATGAGTCCAAACTGAGCTTTTCACTGCCTTTTTCTCATTCTCAGCTTTCAAATGAGCTATGGCACGACTTTCTACCATCTCTACAACCAAAGGTGGAAGTGTGACAGGAGGGGGTGGGGTGGGGTGGGGGTCGGAACTTTTCTCTCCGATTGAGTTGGGAAGACGTTCCTAGACCCAATTTTGACCAAAATGTCCGAATTTGCACTCCATTTTTCCATCCGAGCACTCCTTCTGCCGAAAAACGACTTTTCTCATCCCAAAACCTCCAAAACCTGACTTTTCCAACTCTGACAGTTTCCTGCCATTTTCCTCCCTAAACCCAAGAAAATGAGTCCAAACTGAGCTTTTCACTGCCTTTTTCTCATTCTCAGCTTTCAAATGAGCTATGGCACGACTTTCTACCATCTCTACAACCAAAGGTGGAAGTGTGACAGGAGGGGGTGGGGGTGGGGTGGGGGTCAGAACTTTTTCTCTCCGATTGAGTTGGGAAGACGTTCCTAGACCCAACTTTGACCAAAACGTCCGAATTTGCACTCCATTTTCCCATCCAAGCACTCCTTCTGCCCGAAAAAATCGACTTTTCTCATCCCAAAAGCACCAAAACCTGACTTTTTCCAACTCTGACAGTTTCCTGCCATTTTCCTCCCTAAACCCAAGAAAATGAGTCCAAACTGAGCTTTTCACTGCCTTTTTCTCATTCTCAGCTTTCAAATGAGCTATGGCACGACTTTCTACCATCTCTACAACCAAAGGTGGAAGTGTGACAGGCGGGGGGTGGGGTGGGGGTCAGAACTTTTTCTCTCCGATTGAGTTGGGAAGACGTTCCTAGACCCAACTTTGACCAAAACGTCCGAATTTGCACTCCATTTTCCCATCCAAGCACTCCTTCTGTCCGAAAAACGACTTTTCTCATCCCAAAAGCACCAAAACCTGACTTTTTCCAACTCTGACAGTTTCCTGCCATTTTCCTCCCTAAACCCAAGAAAATGAGTCCAAACTGAGCTTTTCACTGCCTTTTTCTCATTCTCAGCTTTCAAATGAGCTATGGCACGACTTTCTACCATCTCTACAACCAAAGGTGGAAGTGTGACAGGAGGGGGGTGGGGTGGGGGTCAGAACTTTTTCTCTCCGATTGAGTTGGGAAGACGTTCCTAGACCCAACTTTGACCAAAACGTCCGAATTTGCACTCCATTTTCCCATCCAAGCACTCCTTCTGCCCGAAAAACGACTTTTCTCATCCCAAAAGCACCAAAACCTGACTTTTTCCAACTCTGACAGTTTCCTGCCATTTTCCTCCCTAAACCCAAGAAAATGAGTCCAAACTGAGCTTTTCACTGCCTTTTTCTCATTCTCAGCTTTCAAATGAGCTATGGCACGACTTTCTACCATCTCTACAACCAAAGGTGGAAGTGTGACAGGAGGGGGTGGGGGTGGGGGTCAGAACTTTTTCTCTCCGATTGAGTTGGGAAGACGTTCCTAGACCCAACTTTGACCAAAACGTCCGAATTTGCACTCCATTTTCCCATCCAAGCACTCCTTCTGCCCGAAAAACGACTTTTCTCATCCCAAAAGCACCAAAACCTGACTTTTTCCAACTCTGACAGTTTCCTGCCATTTTCCTCCCTAAACCCAAGAAAATGAGTCCAAACTGAGCTTTTCACTGCCTTTTTCTCATTCTCAGCTTTCAAATGAGCTATGGCACGACTTTCTACCATCTCTACAACCAAAGGTGGAAGTGTGACAGGGGGGAGTGGGGTGGGGGTCAGAACTTTTTCTCTCCGATTGAGTTGGGAAGACGTTGCTAGACCCAATTTTGACCAAAATGTCCGAATTTGCACTCCATTTTCCCATCCGAGCACTCCTTCTGCCCAAAAAACGACTTTTCTCATCCCAAAACCACCAAAACCTGACTTTTTCCAACTCTGACAGTTTCCTGCCATTTTCCTCCCTAAACCCAAGAAAATGAGTCCAAACTGAGCTTTTCACTGCCTTTTTCTCATTCTCAGCTTTCAAATGAGCTATGGCACGACTTTCTACCATCTCTACAACCAAAGGTGGAAGTGTGACAGGAGGGGGTGGGGGTGGGGTGGGGGTCAGAACTTTTTCTCTCCGATTGAGTTGGGAAGACGTTCCTAGACCCAACTTTGACCAAAACGTCCGAATTTGCACTCCATTTTCCCATCCAAGCACTCCTTCATGTCAAAAAATGGACTTTCTCATCCCAAAACCTCCAAAACCTGACTTTTTCCAACTCTGACAGTTTCCTGCCATTTTCCTCCCTAAACCCAAGAAAATGAGTCCAAACTGAGCTTTTCACTGCCTTTTTCTCATTCTCAGCTTTCAAATGAGCTATGGCACGACTTTCTACCATCTCTACAACCAAAGGTGGAAGTGTGACAGGGTGGGGGTGGGGGTCAGAACTTTTTTTCTCCGATTGAGTTGGGAAGACGTTCCTAGACCCAACTTTGACCAAAACGTCCGAATTTGCACTCCATTTTCCCATCCAAGCACTCCTTCTGCCCGAAAAACGACTTTTCTCATCCCAAAACCACCAAAACCTGACTTTTTCCAACTCTGACAGTTTCCTGCCATTTTCCTCCCTAAACCCAAGAAAATGAGTCCAAACTGAGCTTTTCACTGCCTTTTTCTCATTCTCAGCTTTCAAATGAGCTATGGCACGACTTTCTACCATCTCTACAACCAAAGGTGGAAGTGTGACAGGAGGGGGGTGGGGGGGGGGGTCAGAACTTTTTCTCTCCGATTGAGTTGGGAAGACGTTCCTAGACCCAACTTTGACCAAAACGTCCGAATTTGCACTCCATTTTCCCATCCAAGCACTCCTTCTGCCCGAAAAAACGACTTTTCTCATCCCAAAAGCACCAAAACCTGACTTTTTCCAACTCTGACAGTTTCCTGCCATTTTCCTCCCTAAACCCAAGAAAATGAGTCCAAACTGAGCTTTTCACTGCCTTTTTCTCATTCTCAGCTTTCAAATGAGCTATGGCACGACTTTCTACCATCTCTACAACCAAAGGTGGAAGTGTGACAGGAAGGGGTGGGGGTGGGGTGGGGGTCAGAACTTTTTCTCTCCGATTGAGTTGGGAAGACGTTCCTAGACCCAACTTTGACCAAAACGTCCGAATTTGCACTCCATTTTCCCATCCAAGCACTCCTTCTGCCCGAAAAACGACTTTTCTCATCCCAAAAGCACCAAAACCTGACTTTTTCCAACTCTGACAGTTTCCTGCCATTTTCCTCCCTAAACCCAAGAAAATGAGTCCAAACTGAGCTTTTCACTGCCTTTTTCTCATTCTCAGCTTTCAAATGAGCTATGGCACGACTTTCTACCATCTCTACAACCAAAGGTGGAAGTGTGACAGGAAGGGATGAGGGTGGGGGTGGGGGTGGGGGTGGGGGTCAGAACTTTTTCTCTCCGATTGAGTTGGGAAGACGTTCCTAGACCCAACTTTGACCAAAACGTCCGAATTTGCACTCCATTTTCCCATCCAAGCACTCCTTCTGCCCGAAAAAAACGACTTTTCTCATCCCAAAAGCACCAAAACCTGACTTTTTCCAACTCTGACAGTTTCCTGCCATTTTCCTCCCTAAACCCAAGAAAATGAGTCCAAACTGAGCTTTTCACTGCCTTTTTCTCATTCTCAGCTTTCAAATGAGCTATGGCACGACTTTCTACCATCTCTACAACCAAAGATGGAAGTGTGAAAGGAGGGGGGTGGGGGTGGGGGTCAGAACTTTTTCTCTCCGATTGAGTTGGGAAGACGTTCCTAGACCCAACTTTGACCAAAACGTCCGAATTTGCACTCCATTTTCCCATCCAAGCACTCCTTCTGCACGAAAAACGACTTTTCTCATCCCAAAAGCACCAAAACCTGACTTTTTCCAACTCTGACAGTTTCCTGCCATTTTCCTCCCTAAACCCAAGAAAATGAGTCCAAACTGAGCTTTTCACTGCCTTTTTCTCATTCTCAGCTTTCAAATGAGCTATGGCACGACTTTCTACCATCTCTACAACCAAAGGTGGAAGTGTGACAGGAGGGGGTGAGGGTGGGGTGGGGGTCAGAACTTTTTCTCTCCGATTGAGTTGGGAAGACGTTCCTAGACCCAACTTTGACCAAAACGTCCGAATTTGCACTCCATTTTCCCATCCAAGCACTCCTTCTGCACGAAAAACGACTTTTCTCATCCCAAAAGCACCAAAACCTGACTTTTTCCAACTCTGACAGTTTCCTGCCATTTTCCTCCCTAAACCCAAGAAAATGAGTCCAAACTGAGCTTTTCACTGCCTTTTTCTCATTCTCAGCTTTCAAATGAGCTATGGCACGACTTTCTACCATCTCTACAGCCAGAGGTGGAAGTGTGACAGGAAGGGGTGGGGGTGGGGGTCAGAACTTTTTCTCTCCGATTGAGTTGGGAAGACGTTCCTAGACCCAACTTTGACCAAAACGTCCGAATTTGCACTCCATTTTCCCATCCACGCACTCCTTCTGCCCGAAAAACGACTTTTCTCATCCCAAAAGCACCAAAACCTGACTTTTTCCAACTCTGACAGTTTCCTGCCATTTTCCTCCCTAAACCCAAGAAAATGAGTCCAAACTGAGCTTTTCACTGCCTTATTCTCATTCTCAGCTTTCAAATGAGCTATGGCACGACTTTCTACCATCTCTACAACCAAAGGTGGAAGTGTGACAGGAAGGGGTGGGGGTGGGGTGGGGGTCAGAACTTTTTCTCTCCGATTGAGTTGGGAAGACGTTCCTAGACCCAACTTTGACCAAAACGTCCGAATTTGCACTCCATTTTCCCATTCAAGCACTCCTTCTGTCCGAAAAACGACTTTTCTCATCCCAAAACCTCCAAAACCTGACTTTTCCAACTCTGACAGTTTCCTGCCATTTTCCTCTCTAAACCCAAGAAAGTGAGTCCAATCTGAGCTTTTCACTGCCTTTTTCTCATTCTCAGCTTTCAAATGAGCTATGGCACGACTTTCTACCATCTCTACAACCAAAGGTGGAAGTGTAACAGGAGGGGGTGGGGGTGGGGTGGGGGTCAGAACTTTTTCTCTCCGATTGAGTTGGGAAGACGTTCCTAGACCCAACTTTGACCAAAACGTCCGAATTTGCACTTTATTTTCCCATCCAAGCACTCCTTCTGCCCGAAAAAAAACTTTTCTCATCCCAAAACCACCAAAACCTGACTTTTTCCAACTCTGACAGTTTCCTGCCATTTTCCTCCCTAAACCCAAGAAAATGAGTCCAAACTGAGCTTTTCACTGCCTTTTTCTCATTCTCAGCTTTCAAATGAGCTATGGCACGACTTTCTACCATCTCTACAACCAAAGGTGGAAGTGTGACAGGAAGGGGTGGGGGTGGGGGTCAGAACTTTTTCTCTCCGATTGAGTTGGGAAGACGTTCCTAGACCCAACTTTGACCAAAACGTCCGAATTTGCACTCCATTTTCCCATTCAAGCACTCCTTCATGTCGGAAAACGACTTTTCTCATCCCAAAACCACCAAAACCTGACTTTTTCCAACTCTGACAGTTTCCTGCCATTTTCCTCCCTAAACCCAAGAAAATGAGTCCAAACTGAGCTTTTCACTGCCTTTTTCTCATTCTCAGCTTTCAAATGAGCTATGGCACGACTTTCTACCATCTCTACAACCAAAGGTGGAAGTGTGACAGGAGGGGGGGGTGGGGTGGGGGTCAGAACTTTTTCTCTCCGATTGAGTTGGGAAGACGTTCCTAGACCCAACTTTGACCAAAACGTCCGAATTTGCACTCCATTTTCCCATCCAAGCACTCCTTCTGCACGAAAAACGACTTTTCTCATCCCAAAAGCACCAAAACCTGACTTTTTCCAACTCTGACAGTTTCCTGCCATTTTCCTCCCTAAACCCAAGAAAATGAGTCCAAACTGAGCTTTTCACTGCCTTTTTCTCATTCTCAGCTTTCAAATGAGCTATGGCACGACTTTCTACCATCTCTACAGCCAAAGGTGGAAGTGTGACAGGAAGGGGTGGGGGTGGGGGTCAGAACTTTTTCTCTCCGATTGAGTTGGGAAGACGTTCCTAGACCCAACTTTGACCAAAACGTCCGAATTTGCACTCCATTTTCCCATCCAAGCACTCCTTCTGCACGAAAAACGACTTTTCTCATCCCAAAAGCACCAAAACCTGACTTTTTCCAACTCTGACAGTTTCCTGCCATTTTCCTCCCTAAACCCAAGAAAATGAGTCCAAACTGAGCTTTTCACTGCCTTTTTCTCATTCTCAGCTTTCAAATGAGCTATGGCACGACTTTCTACCATCTCTACAACCAAAGGTGGAAGTGTGACAGGAAGGGGTGGGGGTGGGGTGGGGGTCAGAACTTTTTCTCTCCGATTGAGTTGGGAAGACGTTCCTAGACCCAACTTTGACCAAAACGTCCGAATTTGCACTCCATTTTCCCATTCAAGCACTCCTTCTGTCCGAAAAAACGACTTTTCTCATCCCAAAAGCACCAAAACCTGACTTTTTCCAACTCTGACAGTTTCCTGCCATTTTCCTCCCTAAACCCAAGAAAATGAGTCCAAACTGAGCTTTTCACTGCCTTTTTCTCATTCTCAGCTTTCAAATGAGCTATGGCACGACTTTCTACCATCTCTACAACCAAAGGTGGAAGTGTGACAGGAAGGGGTGGGGGTGGGGTGGGGGTCAGAACTTTTTCTCTCCGATTGAGTTGGGAAGACGTTCCTAGACCCAACTTTGACCAAAACGTCCGAATTTGCACTCCATTTTCCCATCCAAGCACTCCTTCTGCACGAAAAACGACTTTTCTCATCCCAAAAGCACCAAAACCTGACTTTTTCCAACTCTGACAGTTTCCTGCCATTTTCCTCCCTAAACCCAAGAAAATGAGTCCAAACTGAGCTTTTCACTGCCTTTTTCTCATTCTCAGCTTTCAAATGAGCTATGGCACGACTTTCTACCATCTCTACAACCAAAGGTGGAAGTGTGACAGGAGGGGGTGAGGGTGGGGTGGGGGTCAGAACTTTTTCTCTCCGATTGAGTTGGGAAGACGTTCCTAGACCCAACTTTGACCAAAACGTCCGAATTTGCACTCCATTTTCCCATCCAAGCACTCCTTCTGCACGAAAAACGACTTTTCTCATCCAAAAGCACCAAAACCTGACTTTTTCCAACTCTGACAGTTTCCTGCCATTTTCCTCCCTAAACCCAAGAAAATGAGTCCAAACTGAGCTTTTCACTGCCTTTTTCTCATTCTCAGCTTTCAAATGAGCTATGGCACGACTTTCTACCATCTCTACAGCCAAAGGTGGAAGTGTGACAGGAAGGGGTGGGGGTGGGGGTCAGAACTTTTTCTCTCCGATTGAGTTGGGAAGACGTTCCTAGACCCAAATTGGACCAAAACGTCCGAATTTGCACTCCATTTTCCCATCCAAGCACTCCTTCTGCCCGAAAAACGACTTTTCTCATCCCAAAAGCACCAAAACCTGACTTTTTCCAACTCTGACAGTTTCCTGCCATTTTCCTCCCTAAACCCAAGAAAATGAGTCCAAACTGAGCTTTTCACTGCCTTTTTCTCATTCTCAGCTTTCAAATGAGCTATGGCACGACTTTCTACCATCTCTACAACCAAAGGTGGAAGTGTGACAGGAAGGGGTGGGGGTGGGGTGGGGGTCAGAACTTTTTCTCTCCGATTGAGTTGGGAAGACGTTCCTAGACCCAACTTTGACCAAAACGTCCGAATTTGCACTCCATTTTCCCATTCAAGCACTCCTTCTGTCCGAAAAACGACTTTTCTCATCCCAAAAGCACCAAAACCTGACTTTTTCCAACTCTGACAGTTTCCTGCCATTTTCCTCCCTAAACCCAAGAAAATGAGTCCAAACTGAGCTTTTCACTGCCTTTTTCTCATTCTCAGCTTTCAAATGAGCTATGGCACGACTTTCTACCATCTCTACAACCAAAGGTGGAAGTGTGACAGGAAGGGGTGGGGGTGGGGTGGGGGTCAGAACTTTTTCTCTCCGATTGAGTTGGGAAGACGTTCCTAGACCCAACTTTGACCAAAACGTCCGAATTTGCACTCCATTTTCCCATTCAAGCACTCCTTCTGTCCGAAAAAAACGACTTGTCTCATCCCAAAAGCACCAAAACCTGACTTTTTCCAACTCTGACAGTTTCCTGCCATTTTCCTCCCTAAACCCAAGAAAATGAGTCCAAACTGAGCTTTTCACTGCCTTTTTCTCATTCTCAGCTTTCAAATGAGCTATGGCACGACTTTCTACCATCTCTACAACCAAAGGTGGAAGTGTGACAGGAAGGGGTGGGGGTGGGGTGGGGGTCAGAACTTTTTCTCTCCGATTGAGTTGGGAAGACGTTCCTAGACCCAACTTTGACCAAAACGTCCGAATTTGCACTCCATTTTCCCATCCAAGCACTCCTTCTGCACGAAAAACGACTTTTCTCATCCCAAAAGCACCAAAACCTGACTTTTTCCAACTCTGACAGTTTCCTGCCATTTTCCTCCCTAAACCCAAGAAAATGAGTCCAAACTGAGCTTTTCACTGCCTTTTTCTCATTCTCAGCTTTCAAATGAGCTATGGCACGACTTTCTACCATCTCTACAACCAAAGGTGGAAGTGTGACAGGAAGGGGTGGGGGAGGGATGGGGGTGGGGGACCCGTTTCCTCCTCACGGGCCCATTCCTCCCAGCACATCCTTGACGAACTCCCTCACCTTCCTTCCAGAGGGTGGGGGTGGGGGTGGGGGCTGAGTCAGCATTTCACATTTTGCACTTGCGTCTGGAATGTGCTTACTACTAAAGCAGTGTAGCCTTTAACTCCCCACTGAATGGTTCTTGAAATCGATGCTTTATTTACATTACTTAGCATCTCCTCATTCGATCTTAGTGGCAAAACATCTCGAAAATTGTAGACACTAACCATTCCGTTCCTTTTAGGAACTCTGTCGATATTTTGCTTGCACCAAGAACAGCCAAAATTCCCGTTGAATTGTTTGATGTTTTGTAAGCAACATCTTGCAACCGCATCAGACACGCAATTTGCCGGTATTATTCTGTAGATCTCATTGCATACCTCCATTCCGTTTGATATCAAATGGTCAAATTTGTCTACAAGTGACTTGAAGTATCTGTCAAATGGCGGCTTTTGTTTACCATGATACAATCTCAAAAGGATGATATTGTAAAACTTCAAGTGTTGAGGCAGTTCGTTTATAATAGCTAAAATCGGCCATGCGCTTGACTTCGCAGAATTGAAAATAGCGACACCGTCAGTCGATATAGACAGCTTGAGGACTTCATATCAGAAGGAACCTGTCACTTAGAGCAAAATAACAGAATCAAAGACAATGATTTCAATTAACTTCGAAAGATGGAAATGGGTCCACATCACCATTCAGATTCAAGAAATGAAACATGAATTTAGTGAATCATAAAATCATGCCGGTGGAAATTGAAATAAAACTTGAAATTTCAGCCAAGAAAGCACGAATAAGATCGCGACTTTTTCATGAACACTTCCATTATAATACGGTTCATGAAATTCCCTTGATAATCAGCCTAATTTCCGCTTCGTCAAGATTAGTGACGAAAATTTTGGAAAATATTGGAAACCTTTGGAAAATTTTGAAAGTTTTGATTTTTTGTGATAGGCCAGGAGCTTGATACACACATGAGTCTAAAACTATTAATTTCATCATTATTTCGAATAAAACGATCTTGAAAATGAAAAAAAAATGAATTTTCGTGATATAATTTTTGCGTCTGCTACCACAGCCGAGGCATGGACACATCAATAGAATTGTTCTAAAGCTCTTGATTTCCTCATATTATTTCAATTAAAACGATCGTAGCAGTACGATTCCCGTCCGCGGATTTGTGAGCATTCCTTTGCACCAGTGACTTGTGGTAATTTGTTGGTATTTTTGATTATCACACAGACACCGCCTGAGATAACGTGAATTTTTCTTCCTTTACAATAGGGGTATTCTCATGCAATGTGGAAGATCTGGAGCAAAACTAATGTACTTCATTTTGGAATTTGCTTATAGCTTGAAAGTTAAGCTTCATTATGCAGCTACACGTAACCCTAAACATCCTTACACATGAGCCTAAACATCCGTGGTTATGCGTGACATAACTGCAACATCTGTCGGCAGACCTGTTACATAGACTTTGCGTCTCATGTGTCTGCATGCATCAGAGGCTAAACAATGTGATAGGACCTCAATTTCATGCTTAGGGAAGACATAGCATGCTTAGCGGTTCATCCGTGGTTCAAGCGGCAACGCAGACAACCGTAGACGACGCATAAACTATAGACGCTCACCCGCGCGTATTCATAAACATTCCCCCCATGTTTAACAGCATCAGATCAAGTGATTTCTGACTCTTAGTGCAGCGCGTATGTACCCGCGTAGGGTGTTACGTAATTACGCGAGAATTACGCGCGTGGCATGTCACCTAGTGAAGTCGCCAAAACAAAGGCAAAAACGTCTCACCGAAAAATAAATTTCAACACTCTCCATTGGAAAATTTTCCGGAAAATTTTCCATTTCCATCACTAGTTAGGATGCTTATTAGCAAATATTCATTCCTTTTGATATCCAACATGTTTCATATTACTTATATAGGGACATCATAGTATATAAATTACCAAAATTTTGACTTATTTAAAACTGCTCAAATAATTTTTTTGGACCACGGGTATGCAATCTCCGCAAAAAACTGAATCGTTTCATATAAAAATTTTCACTGTATACAGACACTTTTTGAGTCGACACCATAGAGTAGGGATAGTAAGATCACGTAAAAGTTGCACTACACGCATTTTTTTCAAATTCAAAAGAATATTAATGTATGTCTCTATACATTTTCTAGCTAGAACTCAATGTTCAGGTTATGATAAAATCTATTGATAAATAACAAACAATCCATTTTTTCATCATTCAAATGATAGGGTCGAAGCTATAACAGTAAGTAGTGATGCAGATGGAAAATTTTCCGTCAAAATTTTCCGGAAAATTTTGAAATTTATTCTTTGGTGATTGGCGTTTTTCCTTTTTTTGGAGACTTATTATAGTCGTTTGAAAAGACTACAATATTCAAAGACCGAAAACTTCTCTATCATCCCTGCATGTTAACTTTTGGAACCTGCAACTGCACCTCTTCCATGTTTATTTCAGATCTTTCCAAATGAATTTCAGACATTAGATGGATTTCAGATTTCTCTAGCTGAATTTCATATATCTGTCAGAAGCACAACTTTGAAAAGATCTTAAATTCAACTGGAGATCTCCAATTCATCTGGATTATATCTGAAATTCAAATTCATTTGGGCAGATCTGAAATCGATTTGGAACTATCTGAACCATCTGAACTAGAAATGGAGGATATGTATCCTCAACGAAGATATCGGACACTACGCCTGAAGATAGAAGCTATCATAGATATTCTTTTACTCATCACAGATATCTTTAGTTTCCAAATATCTCACGAGTTTTCAGTCTTTATATCTTCCAATATGGTCGCTCATGAATGCTGCGTGGAATGTTTGCTTGTACTTCACATGTTCATCAACACATGGAGAATCTGTATCACTATGACCAACGCTGCATAATAAAGCTTAACTTTCAAGCTAGCAATTAGCAAACTCCGAGATGAAGTATATTATTTTTGCTCCAGATCTTTCACGTTGCATGAAATTATACCAGTAGTTAGTTTTGCGGACGCGCTGGTAGTGGATGCAAACATGGATAGGAACATGTTCCGAATTACCAATCGGAACATGTTTCGAACATGCAAATAGGAACCGCGTTCCGATTGACAACCGAATTGAGATCATACTTAATGATTCGGTACACTTATATTATTATACTTATTATTATACGTGTTGGGATCGGAACGGCTTGTTCCGAAATTGAGTTAGAGTATGTGAATTAGAATAGAGATGCGAACATCTATTTCGGAACTTAAACAGATAGTTGCTTGTTTTGAGACTGCTTGCTCAAATGCGACAATTGTGACCATTGGGACTATGATGACAATTTTTATTTATTTTCATAATGCGTTTACAGATCAGAAATTATGTTATGAATGTTCTATTATTTGATAATCAGAATCCCATTTACAGAATTTGTGAAATAAAAACAAGAGGTTTACAATGTAAGTGTAATTAACCATAAAAATGAAAGAAGGTAAGTCACGTCCCTCGGGGACTCCGTTAACTTCAAGAAGTCCTCAGCCCATTCGAGGAATGTTGCATTGTTTGTGAACTCGTGTTCACACTCGTGTATAGGACACTTCGCTGACAGTCCTTTTCTCCTTTGGAGTGCTGTCACTGTTAGAGTCTTCCAGAGTTTCACCTTGCATCCGCAACACAAATTTACCTTCGTATCCAACGGTCCACCCATAATTACTTGGCTTTCATTGTGGTAACAGAACAGTTGTTTCTGGGCACTCATCATGAAATAGATTCGTAATAGATTCTTTATGTCTACTCAAGTCACGAGGATTAGAACTTGCTTAATTGGAACAATGACATCCTTATATATCCCTTTAGGGAAAATCGGAACCCCTCTGATTGGTTGTTGGGAATTCCTTTGTTTATAAAGTATATAAGTTCTAGCTGTGTACCAATTCTCATCAAAGGTTCTAATCCTCAAGTACCATATTATAAGCTGTATCTTCTAATCCTAATCACATTGACAATGGAACGTACCACAGCACCTCCCACTTCTCCTGTTGAAAGGACGGAATCGCCATACGAACCCAGGGTGTTGGTAATAAGACTTGTAACTCCTGATCCAGAATCATCTGAAGATGAAAGCGTGGTTCTAAGGAGGAGTGTCATCGAAACACCGGTGGAGGCCACCGCAACCGTTAAGACGCGATGCGGAAGCCAGATCAGGAATGAGCCAAGGAAGGTACACTCCAAAAGAATAACTGTCAGATTTCAACCACAAGAGAAGAACTTGACAACTGGGCTGGAGTTCAGCATAATCGACCCAGCCACGCCTCGCCGCTGCCCTGGTGCCCCCAAAAAGACAAGAGTGTGTGTTCGCGTTGACCTGAAGAAACTGATTCCTTTCCCAAATATTGATGATATGTGATTTTTTCTCTTCAATAACACGTACATAATGAACAATCTTGTTTTACAATTTCACAAATCGAATTTCTGATGGGATTTGAATGGGAACTGGGGATATATTCATCTCTGAAATAGCTACACAAGTATTTCTAAGTTTAATATTTCTAAGATAAATATTTCAAATCATTTTTTTGTAGTGATGCAAATGGAAAATTTTCCATTGGAAAGTTCGAAATTTATTTTTCGGTGATTGACTTTTTTCCTTTTTTGTTTTGAAGACTTATTATAGTCGTTTGAAAAGACTATGCAATATTCAAAGACCAAAAACTTCTTTATCATCCCTATGTTAACTTTTGTAACCAACTGCACCTTTTCCATGTCTATTTCAGATCTTTCCAAATAAATTTCAGACATTAGATGGATTTCAGATTTCTCTAGCTGAATTTCAGACATCTGCAAGAAGCTCAACTTTGAAAAGATCCTAAATTCAACTGGAGATCAATTCATGTGGATCATATCTGAAATTCATTTGGGCAGATCTGAAATCGAATTGGAGATATATGAACCATGAACTGGAAATGGAGGATGCGTATCCTCAGCGAAGATGTCGGACAATAGGCCAGAAGATAGAGGCTTTTACTAATCACATATGATATCTTTAGTTTCCAAATATCTCACGAGTTTACAGTCGGATCTTTATATCTTCGAATATGGTCGCTCATGAATGCTGCGTGGACTGTGTGCTTATACTTCACTTGTTCATCAACACATGAAAAATTAATATCACTGATCAACGCTGCATAATAAAGCTTAACTTTCAAGCTAATAAGCAAATTCCAAAATGAAGTACATTATTTTTGCTCCAGATCTTTCACATTGCATGAAATTATGCCCCTATAGTAAAGCAAGATTTACGTCATCCCAAACAGTGTCTGTGTGATAATTAAAAATGCTAGCGTAATGGCACAACCCACTGGTGGAAAAGGAATGTTCAAAAATCCGCGGACGGAACTCGTATTGCTATGATCTCTTTAATCGAAATAATGACGAATTTGAGAGTTGTAGACCCAATTTATTGGTACGTAGCTGCCTCGGCAGTGGAGGCGCTCAAATTATCAATATTTCATCACTACTTGTTTGAGACTTTGAAACTGCACCGAACATACTAGAAAAAATTTGAAATGAATACTAATGTGTAATTCAATTGATAGTCAAATTGGATGAAAGTTTGAATAGATTTACAGTGTTTTTAAAATGCTTTTTTCACCTTAGGATGATATCATACATATTGCATACCATACACCATTAGCTAGAAAATGAAAAGAGCTTTCAAATGATATAAGGTATGTACCCATTCGATGAAAAAATCCCTGTTGTATGCAAGTGTATGCAGGAAGAAAAATTTATGATTTCAAATTTCTAAGTTTCTCAACTAAATTCTACCTATCTTTCAAAGGACTATAGCTGCTTCGGATGGTGTCATGCATATTGCATAAAATACACCATTGGAATCAGAATGAAAAGAGCTTTCGAATGATATAACACATGCACCTATTCAATGAAAATATCCTTGTTTTATGCAAGTGTATGCAACTCGAAAAATTCTAAGTTTTTCTCACAAAAAACTAAGTTTTCAAGTTTTTTAAAATTTTCAAAGTTAAAGTTTGATCACTCGAAATGACCACAATGCATAAACCTACACATGAACTTCACCTTGAACTGTGACCTTCATACACTTCATACACTTCATACACGGCGGGTGGGGGCATAAAATTTATTTACCCATGGGCTCCGGGTGCCATAGCTTTTCTCTTTCTTTTGCATACCTAAAACCTAACCCCTACCCTAACCCTAACCTTAACCCTAACCTAAACTCTAACCCTAGCTGCCTTTAAATTTGGCGCGAAATTTACATTTTGATTTTTGCGCGTTTTATGATGCAGTCTAGATTTAACTGCTTAAAACCTAGTGACTTTTTCATTGATATTTGAATTTAGATGATAATTCAAATTATATCAAATCTATAACTTTAGTAGATTTCTAAATGTTAAGAACTGCAGGGAATCCATCTTCACCACATGTTAATTGGTTTGACTTCGCGGTTACATGTACCACTCTAGCATCAAAGACTTAGGTGGCACTTTTCTATTTCATCACTGAAATATATCAGCTGTTTAGTTTTGTTTGAATTCAACAGTTTGTTTTTCTGTACCAATGTGATGTCATGATGTCATCCGGTCTTTGTTCATGGTTCCTTTGTTAGATCCATACACAAAGAACTTGTAGAGCTCTGTTCTTCACTCATTTTTGAATTATTCTGTGTGCATGGCAGACCTCGTTCTCCGTCTCTCCGTTTCATCGATTTACAACTGCAATTCTGAAGTGAGTTCTACATTCTTCTATTCACTACTTTCTATATTTTGGGAGTAGGAACATTACTAAGTTCTTATAACCAGATAGTTTAAAATATAAGGCTGGATTTTAAGTTAGGAACACTATATGTTATATTATTAAACAGAATTATTAACTTTCACAATTGATTATAGCATTTTCAAAACCTATAAAGCACACAAGCTTATATGATGAAGTGTTTTAATAAAGATAAACATTTCCAAAATGTGCTTCAAATTTATAAATAATTCAAATGCTAATTTTGTTTTCAAAGTGATAGTCTGCAGACTATTTACGAATTAAAAGTTGTTTAATTAAAGTCAGAAATGTTTATCTTTTTGAAACATCAGTTTCGTTTCTATGATTTCATTTCGAAATAAATTAATAATTTATCAGCTGATTTCAAACTTCAAGTCGATATGTAAGCACCCCTTTTCAAGGTAAATTCAACATTTCGACTTTCGGTTTCTATCTCGAAAAAATATATATCTCTGTCAGAAAATTAATGACTGTAGAATTACTTTCCAATATTTATGCAATAGTTACTTAAATGAGTTCACATTTGCTAACAGACAAAATAATGACAAACGTTTTTTCATGACTTACAGAAATGGTTCGTCATGCAAGCATCGCACGTCAGCGCTTAATCTTTCACTTTTGTGAAACATGTAACCAACCTGTGAGACATGCGAGCAAGAGTGGATACAAGGAGTGTACATTCAAGGAGGGCTGCACCTATGTGTATTGTCTTACATGTAGGACCTACGTGCGAAGCACGGAAATGGGAAATGATGACAAGTCCAAGGCTTTCATCAATAAACATGCATCCTGCGCGCAGGAAAATGGTAGGGTGGTCGAAACTTAACCTCGAAAGATGAGAAAAGTAAATTGGCGAGACTTTTCGCGAAGGAGGATAGGGCTGCAGAGGGAGTTCTCAGTCAATGTGCCGAACCCACAAAACCCCCCACAAAAAGAAAACCCAAGTTCAAGTCAAGAGCATTCATTGATAGTGACTCTTCATCAAGTGATCTAGAGGTGAGTGCCGATAACTGTACATGCTAGATTTAAAATAAAAATGATTAATGTTAAGAACATTTGTTTCGTTATGCATGAAGTAAATTTAACTTTTCAAAAACATTTCAGTGTGAGAGGCCTCCAGCGAAGAAGAAGAAAAAGGTTGTCAAACAGTTGCTTCAATTGAAAAATGTAAGACATGTTGATAAAAATTAATCACCCTCGATGCACAATAATGCGTTAATTCTCTTTGCAGATGTTCAAAATTCTACCACCGGTGCCCAAGATGAGTGCGGTAGAAGAGCCAAGTACCCCATGTCCCGTAAGTACAGTTGTTATAGTCGTTATTATAAGTCCCTCTCACCACTTGTCCATGTATCATACATCATCCATTTGCTCAATTATCATTCTACCTTTTTCTACCGCTTCAGGTAAGGCAATCCCTATCCCTGAAAAAAACCAGGGCTAGTAGCATCGCCTCAACACCGGCTGCAGCCACGTTAGTTGAGGACAACGAAGAGCGTCCGTATATGATACGGGAGTCCTCATCGGAGTCCTCATCGGATGAGAGTAGCGAGACGTCGTCACCCACATCATCTTCTGATGAGGATGACACAAGACGCTCTCTTCTAAGCATCGAGCTAAACAATAACTACATAGCATAATTATTAACTAGATCTCATGATTTCTCTTGATAAATCTGGTTCAAAAATTATAGCAGTGATATCTATTTTCAGAATAATTCGATTCGGGACAATCTATCATGTATCACTCCTGAGGTACGATTTTTACAAATTCTGTTAGACCTGTATTGCTCTATCCTCATTATAAGGACATATAGATAGTAAACAATTATTTCTTCTCATTTCAGGATGTGATTGATTTCACATCACAGGAGGAGATCTCCTTCTCGCGGATCCGGGTGTCGCCAAACTGCAGCGCTCGGCTTCCATTTACGCCGATCCTCGAACATCGAGGAGTTCTCACACCACCACGAGCTCCTTCTCCAGCTCCAGTTCCAACTCCTGCTACGACACCTGTTCCTGCACCCACTCCGGTCCCTTTTTCTAATCCTGCTCCCGCTCCGGTCCCTTTTTCTAATCCTGCTCCAGCTCCCGGTCCGGTCCCTGTTCCTGCTCCCGCTCCAGTCCCTTTTCCTGATCCTGCTCCTACTCCCGGTCCGGTCCCTGTTCCTGCTCCCGCTCCAGCACCTTTACCTCTGCGGGAATACAATGTAGACCTGGATGAAACGTTCGAAGGTGATGAGCGACTGGAAGAGAAGCTGAAATTATGTCAGCAACGACTGCGGATGGCTGAGCAGCGGGAGAGCAAGCTCAGGGAGGAAAATAGGGGTTTGATTGTGTCTGTTCGGAATTTGACACAGTCGAACTTGCTATTATCCTCTTCTGTGGCCCGAGGCAATCCTCAATTTGAACGCGAGACGCTTATACACGTAGTGTATCGTGAAGGTGTCATTTCACGAGTAAGACTAACTAGCATGGAGGACACGTCCGACTGTTGCGAGCAGTGCCATCATCTGAAACTCTCACACAGTGACATGCTGAAGTGTCAAAAATTGTAGATTTCTTTTACTTTGACTTTTTGACTTGATGGAAAAAGAAATTGTTACAAGTCCTGTCTTCTTATTTCATCGTAGATTGGAACAAATGTCATTGGCTAGTAGTCGTTGTGACGTCATAGGATGATAAAAAATATATATAGTCTGCAAAAATTATAATCCTCACCAGTTTAATGAACATGGTTGTCTGTTCTAAATGGCAATTTGCAACGCCATGAAAAGTTTTGTAAGTTTGGAAAAACTTATCAGTGTAGGAAGTGTCTATATGAAACTAAACGGCAGGATAATCTAAAGCGACACAATCTAGTCTGTGAAAAGCAACCAAGTAATTGTAATTTAAATTCAAATCCTCGAAGTATGTCAGCTAATGACAGTCAAATACCCGAATCTAGTACTGCTGAATCAACGTCTAGATATAAACCAATCAGCGCTTCAAATAATAGTTTGGTCTTTATGCAATGTTGCTCCCGCTGTGACAAAACGTATAATTCTATAAGCAAATTCCGTCAGCATATGATGCATAATACAAATAGTGAGATGAATATTCAAAATAATCATGGAACTGTAAGTCTCAGCGAAAGCGCGCTCAACGGCCATGCTCGTGTATACGACATCACACCATCAGCACACACAGTAGATATAACTTCCTTTTTATTAAGTATGCGATCTATATTAGAGAACTTAGTGTCAAGCCTTCTAGAAAATTTTCAACTACGTGGTCGTCTGGTAGCACAAATTCGTTATGTGCGATCAAATCCTCAGGAAGATGAAACATTTCTCGCACACTTTACTTCATCATCCACAAACTATATTTATGACTATGATACATGGTTCCAAGATAACTTAAATAGTCTCTCAAGTCATATTGAAGCTTTTGCAAATAGGGGTAGCAATTGGGTTATAGATGAAATACCAAATATAGAATTCAATGTTGTTACTAGTCCATTACTTTGTGGTGGAGAAGTATTTAATCTACCAAAGAGTCTGAAAGATTCGAAGGCTGTAATTAATGTACATTCAAATGCAAATGACTGTTTCTTATATTCAGTTCCATCAATGCTACATCACAATGATGTATCATATTCTAGGAATGAGATAAAATCATATAGTGAATGGACATCTGACCTAAATATGAATGACATCTCTACACCCGTATCAATTAAAGATATTCCTAAGTTTGAGAAAAATAGTGACATTAAAATCAACATTCACCTTTACGAAAAAGGACTAAAAGGTGTTCGATATAGCAGCAACTTTATTGGTAAACGAACTGTGAATGTACTATCAATTATAAACAATGAACGTGCACACTATTGTGGAATCAGAAGTAGTAAGGAATCCTCCCAACTGCGCACAGCGCCCCCCCCCTCTGGAGCGCGAGTTGCGTTGGTGTGGTTCTGGGTCGACCGGCCGGGTGTGTTGTGGTCGACCGTCGTGGTTGCTCGTGGGCGGCGGTCTTTGTTTTTGGTTTGTAGTGATGGTAGTAGGTTTATTTTGTGTTTAGATTTGGTTTCCTGATAAAATTCTGGGTTGATATGTTGTGTTTCTTGGGTGTAGGTGTGGTTTAGGTGTGTTTTAGAGTGAGAAACTGGCTGTAGCGGCGAAACGAAGCCTCGTATGTGAAAATGGACGGCGGATTTGGACTTTTTGTTCAATTTTGGGTCTAGGGTATTTGTATCCAGAGTCGTAAGCCAAACAACGAAGAACTTCGACCCCCCCCCTCGGCAGCGATCTTCCAACTTTAGTTCTAGAGATCGTAGTAAGTCGTGCAATAGCTCGTTTGAAAGCTAAGAGTGCCACAAATTCATTGGAAAGCACAGCTTGACCCTATCTTTCATTGCTGAGGCTTGAGAGTGAAATTGAGACTTTTGGCCATGCTAGAGCGCCGTCAGAGGTTGAATTGGTCAGTTTTGGTCTGTAGCGGCGAAAATAAGTCTCGCATGTGAAAATGGACGGTGGATTTGGACTTTTTGTCCAATTTTAAGTCTAGGAGACTTGTTTGAAAAGTCGTAGGCCAAACAACGAAGTGCTTCGACCCTCCCTCGGCAGCGTTTCTTCCAACTTTGGCTCTAGAGATCGTAGAAAGTTGTGCAATAGCTCGTTTGAAGGCTAAGAGTGCCACAAATTCATTGGAAAGCACAGTTTGACCCTACCTTCCTTTGCTGAGGCTTGAGAGTGACATTGAGACTTTTGGACATGTTAGAGAGCCGTCAGAGGTTGAGTTTTGTGTTTTGGGCTCCAGCGGGCGAACGAAGCATCGGACGAGAAAACTAAGACCAGATTTGGATTCAGCGTCAAATTTTGGATAGCCAATGTCTAACCCACCCCCCTCTTATCGATTGCGTATTCACAGGATATATAAGTACAAGTTCGGGAGAGGAATCTCACTAAGTTGAGAAACTGACTACAGGCAAGTCGTTTCTCTTGAGGTCCGATATCGGACTTCTGATTTTTCATTGCTGATATCAGCTAAGGGGTCAGACTTATAGGTTAGTCAGTATAGCATGACTAACCATTTGATGATAGTAGGCCGAAATCTTCAAACGGCTATAACTTTGCTTCCACAAGTCCTTTAACCTTGATTCAAAACACGTTTCGCAGCTCATGATGTGCTGTAGGTGACAAACTACTTATAAACATTTTGTGAGTAGTACTAAAATACTGAAAAATTTAAATTCGTATTTAATGATGATGATTAAAGTTTTTGAATATAAAGCAGTCGTTTATGAGTCTCTGCGACTTGGGACCTTTCCTCTTATACATAACTCCACCGGCTTTTATGTCAAAATCGGGGTCCGGATACCAACACAGTGACATGACGCACGCTCTGTCCGCCCGAGGTTGGATTTGTGGGTCGAGGCCTTGGAGCTGGGATAACATCCCCTGTGAGTAATGCCTGTAACGAATTCAAGAGCCTAGCGCCTAGACGACTGTTATAAAATGTTTTTGGACTTAGTCTTTCAATGCATATCAGCAAGCAGTATCCTACGTATAAACACTTGCTATCAAATTTTTACTCTATCTCTACATAATCGTCACTATGACTAAAATGATCACGAATGCTTATCGGCAAGTGTAGCTGCGGCCGTTTTGCCAGAGGCAGCGAGTTGAGGAAACACATTAAAGAGGGGACGGTGTGCGAGCATGTGAGGAAAGTGTTGTTGAGGGTGTGTGTGCATCATAAGGTAGTATGTGAGGATGGGAGTGACGTAGAGTTCATTAGGAACCGTAGCCAGTGAGCTAGTGGCAATATTGGTATGCAGGGGTTTGAGTCGTGGTTTGAGGGAGTTTTGATGGATATAATGATATGGAAGAGGTGAGAATGGCAGTGGCGACGATTGAGGGTGCAGTGGAAAAGAAAGGTGCAATCAAGGCGACTGATGAGGGTTTGAGTGAGGAAGAAGTGGAGTTGACAGGGTACATCAAGAAGCCTGATGTTGATGTTGATTTGGATGACGTGTTGGAGGAATTGTTTGGGAACATTGGTGATCTTGAGGAGAAGGGGAAGGATGAGGGAAAGGAAGTGGGTAAGCCGTTGGCGGCATCATCGCCTCGGAGGGATGAAGGGAACACGAGGGATGAATATGTAAGGATGAAGGATCGATTGAGGGCGGTTGAGGAGAAGAATAAATTACTAGTGATGCGGAATGAGAAGTTGACTGCCAAGGCTGAAGGGTATTAGGTGACGAGGGAAGAGTTGGAAAGTATGAGGCAGAAGGAGAAAGAGTGGATGGTGGAAAGGAGTGAGCTGATGAAGAAAGCAAGTTTGGTGAGTAGTCTGCAGGCGAATTTGTTGAGGATGATGAGATAGATCTGATGCGAAGCGTGGTGAAGGAAACAGAGGAAGTGAAAGGTGTGAACAGGAGGTTGGTGGCTGAAGTGGAGCGATTGCATGAGCGTGAAAAGTGTAGAAAAAGAAGAGTGTTTGAAGTCCATCTTCCCCTCTTCGAAAATAATGTGTGTGACGCCCCAACGATCACTAGCGATCCCAATCAGACGCAGCAATGCTACGAGGGTGACGGAGTCCGATGTCTCCATATGAATATGGACATCACCGGCGAGCTTGAGGACTTCGTCGTCCGAAAAGTCCGGAAGAAAGTTCCCAGTAAGTTACTTCAACATGATCATTTCATTACCGCATCTAATCTCCTATTCTCTTCCTTTCAGAGTTTTTACATCAGTAGTAGGATCTTTTGATCCCGAGAACACCCCAAACGGCTCTTTTAGGAGCCAAACGGAGCAAGAGTTTACCTCCTCGTGGTTTGCTCTGGACAGACTTCGGTCTCACTGAATCTATCACATAATTAGAATGACTGAGTCATGTCATTGTATCAGAGGGGTATATAAACCATTGCCTCTCTTTCATTTTCATTCTACACTCCATCATGAAAACACCTAAGACGACAGTCAGCTCTCATGACAAGCCTCGGCTTAGACTGAGAAATTTATTTATTGAGTTTCTAGAGATAGAGGAGCGAGAGCGAGTCTATAACAGCCTTGCTCTATTTGGCTCATCAACAACTGACGATGATGCCAATTCAACAGAGTGGGGGTATATACTGCCCTCTAACAGTCAGCTTATAGTAGAGGAGGTCGATGCCGCTGACATTGAGAGATTACAAGTCTCTCTCAGCGGAATCGGCCAAACCTAAGTCTATTCATTTCCCGAGAACGAACCAACGGTCTTTTTAAAGACCAACATGGGGCAAAATATGATAGTACCTACACGTGGTTTGCCCTGGAGAGACTTCGGTCTGACTGAATCTATCATACAAATAAAAAATAAAATCACAAAGTTGTATCTGCTATCAGTCAACTTAAACGTTGCATGTTAAGGAGGATTTCGCTATAATTCTTCCTGTTGGTGGGCGATCTCTCTTTAGACAGCGGATGATATCGTAGTGATGAGTGTGGCAAGGGCTTGAGACTTCATTAATCCGACTTTCCAACGGTCGTCGTGGTCTCTTCGCTCAACGTATCACTTTGAACGCCAATCCGTTGCGTCCTAGCCATCTGCCGCAGGTTACTTTTTAAATTCTCCATTGCATACGTTATCTGAGAATGAATCATGCGTTCTCTTAAAAACTGCCTCTATTATTGAGGCTAAATGATGAAGGGATGAAATGAGAGGGTACTGGCGACACACACAAACATATACATCTTCTCTCTTTACTAATGATACGATCTCTTTTGATAGAAAAGTAGACCCATAATAAATGTGATGATATTCACAACCATGTATACAATTAACTCCATATCTAAATTCTTCCCTTTATTTCCATTTCTAGCTCAATACATTGCAAAACAAAGACATGTAGTTCTTTAGATTTATTTATCAAAGTTCAGTGGGATTGGTTTCAAGTCATTATAAATCTTGTAATATACCACTCGCTTTGGAGCATCCGGCACTCTTCCGAGTCGCGTCGTCTTTGATGTGAAGTCGCCCTCACTCCATACAACTTGGGTGATATCACTTTTGTTACCACTCTTCTCCTCGACATTGGCGATTTTGGGTTTATTGTCACTGCCCACATCCTCGTCCCATTCATCAACAACTTCGAAAAATTTGTAGAAAATATTCAAGGATTCAGAAGAATTTGCCATACTAGACTGTTCGATCGTATGATGTGAATGAGAAGTGCTGCAATCTTCTGATTTATATAGGGTATTCAACAATACGTTCCTCAACAGCTAATCAGAATCACTCTAATTTAGATAGAGACTGCAAAAGTTAGAAGATTGCAAGATATGTCAATCTCAGCTAAAATGACAATTTTGTGATCGTCACTGAGTGCGATGAAGGCATGAGTAGTCAGGAGAGTGGTAACAAAACTGTAACCATTTTTTCTGGACAGACGAAGAGTGGACACCGAAAACAACTCGTGAGAGAAGAGTGTCAGATGCTCCCAAGCGATCAAGTATGCTTTGATTTTAAGTAAATCTAAAGAACCACATGTCACTACTTTATGATATTCACCCTCAGTGATTGAGGTAGTATTTAGGAAAAGTGATGGTGTCTGGCATCAGCTGCTATGATTTATACTGAACTGTCAGATGATTAGATTTTCACTATGATGTTGATGACTACATTACCCAGAAATAAGTGAAAACAGACAGATATAGCAAATAAAACATTTATTAGAAAATTACAAGTAGCTTAAAAGTTCTTCACTACTGATATTGTCCCATAGCGATTCACAGTTACTACAGTCACATTTCAGTTGTCGCAGTCTTTCCTCCGCTGCATCCAGCACACCAGAGACGCACTTCCATTCCACTTCGTTTCTGGGTTGGGACGATGGGATGTACCATCTCCGTATGTCATGGAGAAGGCTGATGTCATCCTCCTTCGACACATCCTCCTTATTATACATTAGGTATTTCCACCGCACATAGATCATCTCCAGTTCTTCATGTTCTGTGAGAGATGGAAATTCCGACTTTGGAATGTCATCTAGATTTATCTCCTTCTCCACCTTTACCTTTTTCGGAGCGGGAGGGCAAGTTGGTGTGTTCACGGAGAGAGTTGCTGCTGGTGAATTCATGACTTCAAATTGTGTGCCATAAACGTGATTTCTTAGTGTTTAAGTACAAGTAAGCAGCCAATTAAATGAACAGTCAATAAATGATGAGTATGAGAGCATAAAGGGGGAGGAAACAGACTTATTTTCATTCTATATTTGAGACGTGTTGAGAATATTTGGAGTCTCTATCTTGATAAACTATACCATTTTCTGACATTTCCTCACTTATCTCCCTCAAACGTGTAGCTAATAGCATCTTTCTCAATTACAGGCATCTACTTCATCACCAAAACGCTCCCTTCTCTAGGAAACTTTAGACCTAATAAGTGAAGGTGAGTTGTAACAATAAACTATAACTTTAATAGAGATGATAGAAGGATTTCTCTTTCAGGTGATGCTAGTTCCAGCTCAAGCGGACAGTCGCGGCAATCTAATGAGCGGGAATGTGCTGATTGTGGTCACATCTTTACGAGGAAGCGTGATCTCGCCCGACGCATCAGACAACGTGTATGTCAACCCAAACCATCATCAATCTCCCGAGGTGAGGATGATTCTATTCAACATGTCTCCTTTACTTGTGACTTTTGTTTCCAATCTTTTGAAATAGGTTTTGAATTATCTTCACATAGACTTCACCACACACTCACAATAATAGTTATAGCAAAAGCACCTCCTCTATTCGACTAACTGAAGCATCGCTCAACAATGTAGTGAAAATTACCATATGTAATCCTCAGAAACTATTGCTGATTTTCCGGAGTGGTTCCACCAAAATTCAACATTGATAGATGCGCTCTTTCATAATTTAGAGCAGTTTAGAATAAAAGCGCTCATCTACCTTAAAATAAAATATGTTAAAGTTGATTATCATACTGGTGAAATAGTACAGAGGTTGGTGTTTTACATACCCTCCTCTCCTGCTACAGAGGTAGTCGATAAAGAAGCTTTTTTGAATTTTCACATCCAAGGAATAAAATCAAATATTGATACATTTAACGAGCGCGATTGTGGTCTAATTTATGATGGCATAGAATCCGCCAAGTTTAAAATAACTCTATTAGAAAATTACCGTGGTCGAGGCTCCTTCAATCTTCCAAAAACGTTAAGAGCTAAGAATGCATGCATTTCTGTTGATTGTGAATCACAGTGTTTTAAGTATGCGGTATTGTCTATTCTCTACTATCATGATGTACAGAACAACCGTTTCCGTAGGAGCAAATATCATGAATGGGAGAATGAATTGAAGTTTGATGACTGCAATAGCGAAGACATGAAGTTTAAAGATATAGAGAAATTTGAAAAATTAAATGAAATTAAAATAGTTGTTCACATCTGGCAAGAGGGGCTTAAGGGTGCGCGCTGCAACAACCGTTCATCAACTTATGATCGGGTAGTCAATCTCCTGCTAGTATATCAAAATGATGGTGAAAATTGGCATTACTGCGGTATTCCTAAAATGACTCGACTATATTCCCACTTAACATCTAGAAGAGGAGAGCATTTCATGTGACCGTTGTATGCGCCCCTTCTGGTCAAAAGATAAATTTGAAACACATTATGAATGGTGTAAGCGAGGTAAACTGCAAATAGAATGCATGCCCAAAGATAAAGAGTTTTCATATAGAGAGAACGGTGATGAATTAAGTCCTCTTCGTCTCATCTATGCTGACATCGAATGCTATATTGATGATAACACCCATAAAGCGGCACCCGTATCATGTTATGAGGTATGGCATGATTACTTCAAAACTAAAAATAATAAAATGCACGTCTGGCAAGGTGAGGATTGTATACATAAATTCTTACAATTCCTCGAAAGCGCTGTCAAATTTCAGCAAAAATATGATAGCGAACTCCAACGCAGATCATTGAATATGTCAGAAGATGATCAAGTAAAATTTGATAGTTGTAAAGTCTGCCCAAAATGTAATAAAACGTTTGATGAAGATAAAATCAAGATAGTGCGCGACCATGATCACATCACTGGTAAATTTAGAAACGCGCTGTGTACAATATGTAATTTTTCACTGAGACTGAAACGGCGTGCTCTACCCGTTATTTTTCATAACTTCAAAGGTTATGACAGTCATATAATAATAAAAGGGGGTTAGGAAAAATGAAAGAGTGGAAGTTACGTGTAATAGCTCAAACGAGAGAAAAGTTCATGGCCATGACAGCAAAAGTAGCAGTTGACAAAACTAAAGAAAATAAGACAGTCTATTTTGATATAAAATTTTTAGATTCCCATCAATTCACGGCTTCACTACTAGCATGTCTCGTTCAAAATCTTAAATCTCTTCCACTTACTCAAAATTTGAAGAAACAATATCCTAACTTGACGGATGAAGTCATCACACGCAAAGGAGTGTTTCCATATGCATACTTTGATAACATTTCTAAACTTAGTGAGACTTCTCTTCCATCAATAGACAAATTTAAAAATGATTTGACTGGTGTAGAATGCAAGGTAGAAGATAACAATCATGCTCACGTTGCATGAACAAAATTTGACTGTCAAACGTTTAGCGATTTTATGATCGCCTATCTAAAATTAGATGTATTTTGCTGACTGATATATTTCAGGAGATTCGACGAGTGGCATTAGAAGAAGATAAATTAGATCCTGTTCACTTTGTCAGTCTTCCAGTCATGTCATTCCAGTCTGCTTTTAAAATGACTGGAGAGACCATCCATCTTCTGCAAGATCCAGAGATGTATAATTTATTTGAACGAGGAATTCGCGGTGGTCTCATATTTGTAAATAGGCATCAAATAGAATGAAAAATAGTAGATGATGATCAGATTCATCTTAAGTACTATGACCAGAATAATTTATATGGTAGTTCACTGTCCAAACCTGTACCTCACTTTGAGTTTAGCTGGTTGAGTGATAATGAAATTCAGCATTTATCCAACCCTTCAAACATACTAGCTATTCCAGATAATGGTGATTGGTGATATTATTTTGAGATAGATCTTATCTATCCAAATAGTATTAAAAATAAAACTGTGGATTTTCCACTTGCACCCGAATCAGGCGAAGTGACTCAAGATATGTTTTCGGACTTTATGAAACAATTTCATAAAGATTTAGAAGGAAGCGGACACCTCAAGTATAAGCCTTGCCGTAAACTTTTGCTCACTCAATTTGATAAAGAAAATTATTTAGTCCACTTCTCTATCTTAAAATTTTGTTTAGAAATGGGGATTTTAAAAACAGTTAACCGCATTATCAAATTTAGACAGAAAGCCTTTCTGAAACCATATATTGATAGTAACAGCCAGAAACGTGCACTAGCCCAACATAATTTTGAAAAGGATTTCTATAAATATAAGAATAATAGTCTTTTTGGTAAGACGATGGAGGATGTTAGAAAACTTATAAACTATCAACTTGTGAATCATAGTTATGAATTTCAAAAGTTAGCGGCGTCACCTCTCTTTATTGAGAGAGATTATAGATGATGAGTTGGTGTTAAAATGATAAAATCAGAAGTAGAGTTGTGCAAGCCCATCTACATTGGACAAGCTGTGTTAGATTATTCCAAGCTTGAAATGTATCAACTCTTCTACAGAATATTAAAACCATGCCCTCTAATTAAAGACGTGCGTTTGCTGGGCGGTGATACCGACAGTTTCTTTTTAAGTATCGCTGCTCAGAAAGAGTTAAACTTCAATGAAATAGGAAAATCTTTAGAAAAATATTTTGATACATCAAATTATCCTACAGATCACCCATCATACTTTACTAAAAATAAAGCAAAATTAGGATGCTTCAAAGATGAAATGGCAGGTTAAGACATTAAGGAAATGATTCTTCTTCGTCCTAAAATGTATTATGAAACCAAAAGACTCCAGTGACAGTATTAAGCGCGCAAAAGGCTTATCTAAGTCGATTGTTGTAAACATGAAACATAGGGCCTACAAGAAGGCCTACATAAATAAGAACATAACGCTTGTCAACATGACCATCTTAAAATCAAAGACACATGAGGTAAAAACTCATACATTTAGGAAGCGAGTACTTTCAGCGTGGGAGGATAAGAGGTGTTGGATAGGACATAATATATCTCTTCCACATGGACATCGTGACACAAACATGTCACCACCCAAAGTAATTAAACTCACACTACCACATTCAGGAGATGTGTAAATAGATTCAGTCTCAAATTAGTATTTTGATGATGTTTCTTGTTGATATTCATTGTTGCTCTATGTATCGCTTTAGATTGCACCTTCTTGTGAACATGTGCCTACAGTCAGTTCATTCCCACTATATCTGTGAAAAGGCTTTCCCACTTTGTCAACACTTCTTCAAAACACTTTTTCATGCATATCTTTTTATTTCAATAAAATTTTACAATGACTTTACTTTGTTTTCCGAAACACTAAAGTTATGAGGGATTTAGTATCTTTCACATGGATGCACTCATGTAAACCATTTGTAATTTTGAGAGAAATAGACGGGATAGTTTGTTTGATAACAGGATGGTAGAAAAAAAGGTTTAAACATCTTTTCAACGATTCCATAGGAAGCGTCTTTATCATGAATGAAATTTCGTAAAATGTATTCTTTCTTCTCACCAACAGAAATAGGTGAAATCAGATCACTTTGAATATAGAGATGTTGTTCATGTTTATCAAGTGTCATTGTTATTCCTACGCCAATCGTGTATGAAGTAGCAAACTTATCTTGTAGCAATGAAGAGCCAAAGAGGTTTTTCAAATTGTTACTCAATTGAAATTGAATGCGATCACCCAGCTTCAAAACAGCACTTTGATTTTCAATTGAAAACGAAATGTGATGTGCCCTTGCATCATATCTACTTTTCAACAGTTGCTTCAACTTATGTTGTATATATGGATTTATGAAACGAATAAAGTTTTCAACAGTGTTGTATAGACGCGGCATTGTATTGATACTAACTTTAGTTTCTTGATAAGATTGGTAAATTTTCTTGATGCGATCACCATAGATGTCCACCCACCATTAATCATTAACTGAATCAGCTTTAGTGTGATATTCATGAGAAGCATAAACCAAACCGCTTCCAATAATAGGCGATACATGTCTTACAAAATGACGCAAGGTTGGAGAGAAATAAACTGTAAGTTTGTCATTATATTTCTGAATAACCAACTTATCCTTCTCAGCCATGACTTTCTCTCCATACTTCTTACCCACAGTCTCATTCCATCGTTTTACTAACTCAATAAGTGTCAAAGGCTTGACACCACGCTTTTTCAAAATGATGCGTTCTTCACATTCTACAACATCTTCATCAAATATTTCAAATTTATAATGAAATTTGTTTATTCGTTTGAATAGATTTTTGCAACATTTGCAATAGCCATTGATGTCAGATGCAGACTGTGTCCAAAACCGAGATGTGGATAGAATTCATTATCCAACCTCAATGTAAGACCTTTAGTAAAAGAGTGAAAACGATAGAAGTGTCTGCCGTGCCATTCATGGATAGTAAACTCATAAACTTTCTGACTCTTATTTTTCATAATAGAAGCATTGCCACTATTGAATGCCTTAATGATTCTATCTTCATCTGATGATCCATAATAATCTGATTCTAACTGATTCCATTCATAATTCCACTTTCCATCTGATGTTAAATTGTATGGGAACTTGAATGCATTATTCGTCGTTATTCCATCATGGGTGCGAGGAGTCAATACCATTTCTCCCAATTCATTCACATTCTGAATATTACTATCATAGCAAATGCTGGAAACACATACTTCCCATTCACCTTCTAGAAGTACTTCTAGAAAAGCGTTACTGGGCAAGTAAATTAGAAACGAATCCTTCTTTTCACTTTCCATATCATTCACATTAGAAACATATATTTCCACACTTTTGCATTAATTCTTCATTCGAAAATGGAGTGTGATACTTGTCACAGCATCTTCATGAAAAGGAATCAACGCACCAGCATCGTCATAAGTTGCAATATCAATTTGTGGCATATAGTTTGATTGGTAGGGCATCATTGCTAGAAGTGGAGCTTCAATATCTCCCACACGTACATCTTCACCAATATTGGAATATATCTGAAAAATAGTTAATACGACTCGATAACGATATGCTCGCGCTAGCTTTTGTTACAGTACCACTTTTAAAAGTATTTTGATCAAATCCCAAAATGTCCATTAGGGTATTGTCCATAATCAGCTCAATATTTTTCCCACTTACACCAAGAGACAGAACACCTTCTTTTTCAGAAAAAGAAATATGCTGTTCATTAATCACTTCATTCAAATAATTTATAGCCAATTTCACTGAAGTGATAATGCGAGGTGTCAACACCCTTTTTTTATGTAAGATACCAGCTAAAGAAACTATACACTTTCTGTATAAAGACACGGACCATTCTGTATCAAATTGATTTGAACCATTATGTCCCAGAAAGCACACATTAAATTTTCAATGAAGAGCTGCAGAACGATGTCGCAAGAACTGATGAAAATCTTCTGAACAAACCAATACTAGATCATCATCCTTTAGTTTATTGATTAAGATATTGTTAGACCCTTTGTTGTAAGTTAATGTTGCTACTTCTTCACCATCTACTCGAAGGAGATAATCAAATTTCTTCAATAATGCTTCAGGAGTCATGTTCGTCTTTCTTCCTTTAATCACAATCTTCTTCACCAACATCTTTTCATTCTTCGGAACAAGATCCACATAATAGGCTTTCTCTTTATAAATTAAATTTTTGCAACCTCTTGGATAGTAATTGGCTTTATAATTATCACAGCTTGTCAAGGCGCTAGGAAAGTGACCTAAATCATTTCTTAAACTCGTACTCAAAGCAACAATCCAATCCTTATCAACTGCATGATACATATGATCATATTCACCATTGTGGGGAGTAAACTCGACAATGTGTCTACATGCTTTATTCAGGAAATCAAATACGAATTTTTTACATGTTGAGAAATCTGTCTTCGGCCATTTCGGAATGTAAACTCGACATCCCTCTTCACACTGATAGGCATCTGTACGTCTCATATCAATAGTCATCACTTCATGATCAAACGTATAGACATAGTTACTGTGAACAACTTGGGTGATGCTTACTTCCCACTTCGCATTCAGCTGTTGTGTATCATCATTGGGAGTAGAAAAGATAGCAGCTCGATTGCCAACAAATTTATTTGTTGCCACATTGCTAAGCAAAACATGATAGAATGACATTTTCATTTCGGTAGTCTATACATTACCAATTTGCATAACATCATGAGGACTTGGATTTTGGACTCTCTACAATATATCAAAGTTGATCGCGATAGAAAACGTTCATTTCAAGAATTCTTATGGAAATACATCGAAAGGAATTACATTAACATGGCGACAATTTTTCAATCTTAATGATATCATGAGGGATTTGGAATACTTCAAAACGTTGAAATTCATCTCCTTGGGTAATCAAGTTTGGCTTCAACATCACAGAAATGAAATTGAAATCTATCATTCTCATCTCTCCATCTATTTCTCATTTTGCAAATGTAATTGGGAAAAATATAAAAGATGTGTACATCGCTCCATTATGTCATTCATTCGACACCAGTTCATCGCATTGCTGCGCAAATCTTAATCAGACACCATCTTCAACACAATGTCACACTCCATCATGAAGACTTGGAAATTGGATTTCCTACAATTTGTTGAGATTGATCATGAACGAAACGTGTGTTTCAAAGATTATACTGGAAATGTAAGAAGAGTATTTGCTTTATCATATCGACATTTTCAGTCTCCAAATCATATTATGAAGGACTTAAAATACTTCTATATGAAAAAACACTCACGCATAGGAAATTGCATATGGTTGCGACTCAACAAACAGCGAATTCAAATCTATCATTCACAACTTTCTACCTACTTCACATTTCATCAAGGCAGTTGGGAAAAGTATAAAAGGAAGATACATCGCTCTATTTACTCATTTCTTCATCATGAAACGTCATCGCTACACCATCGTCAACATTCTCCGACGCATCAGACTCTACACGAAAATCGATCTGGCAACATTACATCAACAAATTCCGAACAGCAAGTATTATCCGGGTCAACCGCAAATGTTAGTGGTGAAGATGAGCAATTTACGGAATCTTCAACTCTTCCCAAATGAAACTGTTCAGATTCTCGGCGCCCTTTCTCATTCATCAGCGAGGTTAATGCGCTTAGAGCTGTAGAAACTACTACGACGGATATGGAAGAGGGAGAAGTGTGTGATGTCGAATCTGACTGTGGACAATATGGTGATCTCTACTCAATTGAGTGAAGATGTATCGTTTTTAAAGATTCATACCAGCAGTTTCAATTTGTGTTATGAACCAGAACTTTTTCACGCGGCTCTTTATATATAGAAATATGCCTTACGGCCTAGAAATATGCTTTATAGGAATAATCGCTTTGACCACCTTCCACCTGTTTCTCTCCAATAGAGAAACATCGCGAAATAATGTAGCCAGCGGTAAATTGTTCAGAACAACTTCATCTGCATCTTCAATTTCAGTTCCATCTTCTTGTTGAATTCTAAACCTCACATGAACCATCGCATAACTCAAATCAATATAATCATCGCTAGCGCAAGGAATAACAAATTCAATAGGACCAGTATTCTCAGCTGTACGAGGATGATAATCTAAAATACTTGAACTAAGAATATCTGTCTGTATTGCTTGTTGATCAAACAAACAAAAGCCTGAAGTTTTGCCCTCCATGATTAGAAGTCATGACAGCGTCGTCGTTTGGCACTTGATGAAAAATTACAGCGCGCGCGACGTTTGCGTGAATGCCTTTTCTTAGTTTTGTTTGAAGCTCGCTTCTTACCACCTCCGCCCTGTTTTCTTTCTTTTCTAACATTCATTCGTTTAGGTGCTTTCTTTTGATGAGTAGCATTAAAAGTTTTCTGTAATGTTCTTATACCGCGTTCCTTCCCACGATTCAGTAAAGTACTCTTTACATTTTTTTCACTGGTAATATCATTAACAACATGACCAGCAAAGCCAAGAGCATTATTGAAAAAAGTTCGTTTTAAAGATCTTCCGACAGTAGATAAGAGAGGTGCTACAACAGATTTCAGCGCACCAAATATGCTACCTCCACGTTGACGGCGGGTGCCGCTGTAAATTGCACCCACGCCACTTAGATAGGAGAGGCGTGAATAAAACGATGCAGTCGGATTCATAACTTAGACCTTGACATTACAAGTTATATCTTTGCATAAATCACTGACGATCGCGTAGATGAAAGATGTCTGCACGACGCATCCACGAGTTCATATTTAAAAGATAACCGACTCATTTAACACGACACCATTCTTCACCTTGTCGTTTCTCACTTCGAATGATTTTCTCTACTAAATATGTTTCACTTTGAGTGACCAACTCAATCTCATCACGATAAAAGCTACCATCAATTTCTTCATTATCGTAATCTTTCAACTTTTAAGTTGTTGGGAAGTCTTTTTTATTGATACTTGAAAATGTGAAAATTTCTTCTGTCCATTTCGGGAGATAACCTTTGGCAAAAACACTCTTAACTTTTGATATGCGAACTTTATCACCTATTTTCACATCACTTTTTGCATTATTACGCTTGCGTTGGAATGTTTTACGCACTCTATCTACGTTGTCAGCATTCACATCCGCTGGTCTGAGTCCAATAGAACGATGAATAGAGTGAGTGTAGGCATGTAGCGTATCTTGTAGAATCTTTGTCCAATTTTGTGTTAAGTTGGCAGTGAAATGTCGCCACAAGCGATTTTTTAATGTGCGATCAAAACGTTCAACTAGTGCAGCCTTATAAGCACTCTTTGCACTAAACAGCTCAATATCATATCTCTCAAATAATCTTCCCACATGCTGATTTTCGAACTCTTTTCCTTGATCACTCTGAATTCTTTTTGGAATACGACCCTCTTGGAAAATTGACTGGAATGTCTTTGCTACTCCTTTCCCTTCTTTAGTTTTTAATGGTTCAGCCCACGCATAACGCGAGAAAATATCAACTACGGTTAAGATAAAATTGTGTCCCGAGTTATGTTTCGAAATAGCAGCAATGTCACACAAATCTGCTTGCCACTGTTCATCAATGCCATGAGCAATATAATGACGGGTCCGGTACTTCTTTTTCGCTTATTTGTGGAGTGTATATGTAGCTTGACCCTTTAACCATTGTTTAACCTGTGAGTGTGGAAGACCGCTCGCTTTTGACAACTTCTTTATGGATGCAAATCCTGCTGGATGTTTTACATCATTATATATTGACTTTAAAAGTTCACGTGATGACTGACTCATTCTTTTTCTTCTCATGTTTTTGCTTTCTTGTCTTTTTACACTTACAACAGCCACAAGATTTAGCAGATTTACATTCATGTCCACATTGCTAAGGAGTCTCACTGTAAGAGCTGGCACAGCAAGTACATGTTACATCAACATGCACCTCCGGCGGCTCATTACATGGTATGCAACACATCTGCTTCATATTAATAGTCTGAGAACATATATTTCCTTGGTGGAGATCTTCTACGTCTGTCTCTTCCTCTTGTTTGCCTGGAGGGTGCAGATCTACGTCGTTCCCTTCCTCTTGTTTTCTTAGTAAGTGTGGAGGGAGATGTAGAAGGTGAACTCTTAAACCAATTCCTTGGCATTGTAACACTCCTAACTTTAGGAACAGAATTGACATTTGAAGTAGTATCAACTTCTGAAGTAGAATCAAGTTCTTTCAATGTTTCATTATTCAATGCAAATTTTGGAACATTGTGCTTTTTCAATAGTTGAAGAAAATATGGCCACCGATGTGGGACATAACCTTGTCGACGTTTTCTACGCGTTGCATACTGAATCAAGTCTTCTTAACGCGAAGCGCTAATAATTTTATCATCATCTGTAATGATTTCACCTCTGTCACTCACATTGAGATATGTTTCAATGCTGTTGAAAAGAGCTATTGCATGTGCACGAGATGCTAAAGGTGTAGCAGTCGAAACAGAGTCACGCATCACATTCTTCAAACTTTTCAATTCTTCAACAGTTTCTGATTGTAATAAAACTCCGCGACATGGATCTTTAATATGTGCATTTTCCTGATAATCCAGTTCTTTCTTACAAATTTGATTTGCTAGAGGTTACTTTACTTGCTGTAAAGCAGTCAATTGCACATATTCATCCTGAGGAATAACAATCATGCGAGAATAAGAACTCATAGTTTGTAGATAATCATACGCTTTTTCGAAATATCACTTCGAAATCTAAATTCTTCCGGACACTCTTGTGTAAAATCAATAAATAAGTAACCATGTGGTTTTTCAGTTGCTGCTTGAAAAATTTCAATTAAGGCTTTTGATCCTCTTGGCGAAACTTGTCGCGCAAAATTTCAAATTGACTTCTATCTCGTGGATTCTTAATAATAGCGTAATAGTGCGTATTCAGGTTTCGTGTGCGGGCTTCTTTCCCATCAGGAAACAAATTTTGCGTGATATAGATTATGAAGCACCTTTTGTGATGTGCTACGCGAGTGAACATATCTGTAACGTCTCTAGAATTCTTGCTTTCCTTCAATGTATCATCCAATACAACGACATCGTTGGACTCTATCTTATCAGCTCGAATTATTCCTTCATTTCGAATAAAGTTACGACGTTGCAATTCCTGAAAGAGTGACGGCTGATAAATACCATAACACTAAATCACCCGATTGATAGGTTCCCTAAACAATTCTTTTCTTTTGTCTAGCAAATTCAGAGTGAAAACAGTTTTGCCTGCATGGGATAGACCTGATACAGTCAGAACTTTATCACATTGAAGTCTGAAATCCATTTTAATACTTTGGGATTCAATATTTGCATAATTAACGCTTAAAGCCAAAGATATTACCCAATACGTCGCCTACTACAGGAGCTAACATCGGAAGTATTGCTGAAAGGAAACCGCCCTTTTGTGTTACAGTTTTCCTCTTTCTTTGAAGGGTGATTTTAGGATTGGAGATTAATCGTAATTTTGTAGTATATCGCTTAAGTAACTTTCGTTGTTGCGGTGATAATTTCTTTGTCCTCAAACTTCTCACATGAGAAACAATTTCTCGAATAAATTTATCATTAGCATATCGTATTGCATTATATCGCTGATTTCCTTTCATTCGTTGAAGAGCTCGAATGACCTCAGAAAATTTTGAAGACTTTCGACTTTTACGTTTCGCCATTTTTCTCTTAACTTGATTGCAACTTGATTTTTCCACATTTGCATAGGTGCTAACTCTAATGACAGAAGTGACACTCAAAATGAGCTATATCACAGTGACTGCATTGGCAAAGTTGAATACAGTATCGTATGAAAAAGCGCTGGCAGAAAGCATGCTTACATCTCTTAAAGATGCGTTTTTCACTTCCATCCTTTCGCTTACATACATCGCACATATTTTCACTCTTGCTAACAACTTCTAAAGCAAGTATTTTTGAAGACATGAACTTGCTAGCCTATTCTAGATAATAGACACATGTGCAGAAGGAATATACTTCGAGAGTAAGCAGACACAACTCGAAAAACGTATTCTCCTTAGTAGGATCATTGCAAAAGATACATACAATATTAGAAGCTGCTAACCATCTTTTAAAGTCAATAAGAAGAGCACAATCATTGGAAAAGCCATAGTCTTGCAAGTGTTGCTGATGAAGTCCATGGATGTGTTTTCTCGCCCAGCTATCAGCGTTGGGATCACACTTGGCATGTTGATGGTAGACACTAACAATTTGATACGACCAATTGTCCATAGCAATAGCACTGAGTTCCTGTACAGGTTCACCCTCACAATCCATAAAAATGATGATAGATGACTAAAAAGGAAATTACAAATTTATACTCATCTGATGAAGAGTCCTATAACATATTACAAAATGATGAAGTACATCGATGCTGTTCACGACAAAATAAACAAATAACAGGATGGCAGCGAAGAAGTAAAATGTATCTGATAAGTCCACGTCTACGACACTCAAAGCACATGAGCGAATTGTCATAAGGTAGAGGTAGGTAAGGACTACTGATTCTTCTTCTTTGGCCTGCGTTTAGCGGAAGCATTGTTCTTTGACTTGCTCTTTGTACCGCTCTTGTTGAGGATTAGATCAATAATGTCATGAACGTCTGGTTGCTTTGGTATATATAGGATGGATTGAGCATGCATCGCTATAGAGGCCAATTTGTTGTGCTGGTGATAGCCATAATACAGGGTCATTTTAAAGGAACGCAACTTTTTGTTTGATTGCTATGCCGTCAAATGATGAGATATCTACACATCATTTCTATTTTTAGACTTAGCACGTAGTCGGATTCTTATATGCCACATACCTTGCAGATAAGCTATTTCTATTTTCCCCAGCGTCCAATTCAAATGTCTCGCATCGAGCTCCATGATAGAATTCTGATCGTTGAGTTGTACTACGAAAATGGGCGAAGTTTTGCTGCTGCCTTAAGACGATTCTCGACGATTAAATGTTTGAAAACAAAATCTGAAGCCCCATCGTTATCCACTGTGTGTGCATTAATCGAGAGGTTTCAGACAACTGGCAAGGTCGTCGATCTGCCAAAATCAGGCAGACCTCGTGTGAGTGACGAGCACATCGAACATGTTGCAGAACGTGTGGCTACCTCATCCGGAAGAGCGAGCATTGCCAAAGTCAGCAAGGACGTTGGCATTAGTCAAGCAAGTGCCCCAAAAATATTGAAATGCCACCTGCGGATGCATCCATACCGAATTCATTTTGTGCAGCAGTTGACTTTGGACTGTACAAAGAGATTGAACTTTTCCTCATCAATGTTACAGCAGTTTTCTGAAAATGACCAATTTCTTAACAACATCTTATGGACTGATGAAGATCATTTTCATCTCTCCGGGGCAGTTAACTCGTGGAACATACGAATATGGTCAACCAACAATCCATATGAAATCCAAGGACAGCCACTTCATTCTCCGAAATTAACTGTTTGGGCTGGATTTACCCACAGCGTCTTGCTTCCTCCATTCTTCTTTGACGATGTTGACGGCAGAACAGTAACTGTGAACTCCGCACGATACCAGCAAGTGATCACCGATCATGTGAAACCTAATTTGACCCAGAGAAGAATGTTGAAGAAGACATGGTTGCAACAGGATGGTGCACCACCTCACACATCAAACGCTAGTAAGCTGACTCTGAGATCAATCTTTCAGGAGAAAGTCATCTCCAAGGGATTTCCCACGGAGTGGCCTCCAAGAAGCCCTGACTTAAATCCGTGTGACTCTTGGTTGTGGGGATATTTGAAAGCCAATGTACGCACTCCTTCTCCGCGTTCTTTGGAGGAACTGAAAGAAAGGATACGGGCGGCTATGAATGACATTTCGATCAGGATGCTTCAAGCAACATGTGAATCAGTCCCTATGCGATTTCAATACTGTATTGAAAGGAAAGGTAACCACATTAACCCAAAATATAATTGATTCATATAAAATCTCGCTTCTTTTCTGCTGTTACACATATATTTTTAGCAAATCCGATAATCCTAGGTTCCCAAAAATGTAAGGTACTACATTCACAGCTTCTTTTTTAACCATTTCACATTCTTATGAAAACTTCGGTTTCTTTAAAATGACCCTCAACGAGCTATTGCACAACGAGCTATTGCACAACTTTCTACGATCTCTAGAACCAAGGTTGGAAGAAACGCTGCCGAGGGGGGGGGTCGAAGCACTTCGTTGTTTGGCCTACGACTTTTCAAACAAGTCTCCTAGACCCAAAATTGGACAAAAAAGTCCAAATCCGCCGTCCATTTTCACGTACGAGGCTTCGTTTTGCCGCTACAGCCAGTTTCTCACTCTAAAACACACCTAAACCACACCTACACCCAAGAAACACAACATATCAACCCAGAATTTCATCATGAAACCAAATCTAAACACAAATCAAACCTACTACCATCCCTACAAACCAAAAACAAAGACCGCCGCCCAAGAACATCCACGACGGTCGACTAAAACACACCCGGCCGGTCGACCCAGAACTACACCAACCCAACTCGCGCTCCAGAGATGGGGGCTCTGTGCGCAGTTGGGAGGATTCCTTACTACTATCAGAAAACTATCAAGATTATATAGAAAAATAAATAGAAGATACAAACATTTCTGCGATCGATGTACCCAATCGTTTACATATAAGACAACTTTCGAGCGACATTATCAATTTTGTGTTCGTGGAAAGGCACAAATAGAAAGAATGCCCAAACAACTTGAGGTAAGCACAAGTAGCATGGAATATAAATTAAGTCCTCTTTTAGTTGTTTATGCAGATATAGAGTGTTACATCGACAATAAAGTACACAAACCGGCAGCAGTTGGTGCTTGTCATGTTTGGCATAAAGCTCTCCAGTCCAGATTTGAAAACAAATATTATGTCTTCAAAGGAGAGAATTGTATTATGGACTTCTTGGATCACCTAGAAAATACAGCTCAAAACTTATATGATGATCAGCGTGCAATAAGCCGGCAACCAATGTCTCTTTCTTCTGATGAAGAAGAAAAACATAAAAATGTAAAAAATTGTAATAAATGTAAAGCTGCTTTTAGTGATGATTGCATAAAAGTGAGAGATCACGATCATCTAACAGGAAGATATAGACAAACAATATGCAGTAAATGCAATCTTCGATTAAAACTAAATAGGCGGGAACTGCCCATCTTCTTCCATCATTTTAAGAATCATGATAGTCGTATCGTTTGTTATAAGGCAATTGGAAAGAAGAAGTCATGGAAATTGGAAGTAGTAGCAGCAACAGCTGAAAAGCATATAACTCTATCCGCCAGCGTCCCTGTGAACGAATACAAAGGAAAAACAATCTACTTCAAGTTAAAATTCTTAGATTCTTATCAATTTTTAAGTGCATCATTGAGTGAGTTAGCAAGAGGATTGCAAATTTATGAACATGTAGAAAACTAAGAAATGAATTTCCCCTGTTAACAGATGATATTCTTTATCAAAAGGGAGTGTTTCCCTACTGTTATTTCAAAAGTCTAAATACATTGTCAGAAAAAGTCTACCACCACAATGTGAATTTTATAATGATCTCACTCGTGAACATTGTTCAGATGAAGAATATGAGCACGCTAGTAATGCGTGGTTTGCTTTCAATTGTAGCAATTTAGGTGATTACATGCTTGCATAATATGACACTGGATGTATTATTACTGGCAGATATTTTTGAAGTTCTTAGGTCACTAAGTGGAGATGAAGTAGATCCTGTACATTTCGTTAGCCTTCCACATCTTAGGTTTACTTCAGCTTTAAATTTGACATCTAATGGTCATCCACACTACATACAAGATGAAAATATGTACAATCTATTTGAATGAGGAATTAGAGGGGGTATGACTTTTACGAACATTCACAGAGCACGTGCACGTATTTCGGAATTACAAAGCAATACAAGTGAAAGTCGTCACTTATCTCGCATCGACGTCAATAACCTTTGCGGTTCTTCGCTCAGCGAGAGTCTACCACATTCAAATTTTAAATGGTTGAATGATAGTGAAGTAAGCTATTTTCTAAACGAAGAAAATAGACAAGCTATCGATGATGATGGTGAAATTGGCTATATTTTTGATTTGAACTTGGAATATCCTGCAAACATACATGATGACACTGCCGATTTCCCATTGGCGCCAGAGATGCAGACCGTAGAGCAAAATATGTTCTCAACTTGTATGAAGGAGTTACATAGGAAAATAAGACCAGACACTAAATTCAGTTCAACTAAAAAACTCTTGCTTCATCAATTCAATAGAGAAAATTATGTTGTACACCATTCAATATTAAAATTTTATTTATCCATGGGTATGAAAATCACAGAAATTCACAGCGGCATAAAGTTCACACAAAAGCTATGGTTGAAAACGTACATTGATATGAATTCACAAAAGAGAGCTCAATCAAGCACCAACTTTGAAAAGTCATTTTATAAGTTGACAAATAATTCTTTATATGGCAAAACAATGGAAAATGTAAGACGAAGGAGAAAATTCAAATTAGCAAACAGCGTGGAACAATGTCGAAAATTATCAAATCATCCTCTCTATGTACAGCATAAGATATTTGATGAAGATCTAGTTGGCATGGAAATGTATAAACCTTCAATAATGTTGAATAAATTGATTTATGTTGGTCAAGCAGTACTTGACTATAGCAAATTGGAAATGTACCACTTATACTACAATGATTTGAAAAGATGCCCACTGATTAATAGAACGCGGCTTTGTGGAGGTGATACCGATAGTTTTTTCCTATGTTTGTACATCTCACCATCTGTCCACCTGGAAGATATACTTCTATACTTCGGTGAAAAGTTTGACTCTTCAAACTATGACAGTCATCACCGACGATACTCAGCTACAAACAAAGCTAGATTAGGTTGTTTTAAGGATGAGTGTGCGGGAAGTTGCTTGAGGAAATGATCTTGCTAAAACCAAAAATGTATTCAATGAAATATCTAGATTCAACTTGTGATAGCATCAAGCGGGCAAAAGGAGTGCAGAGAGCTGCTGTTAAAAAATTACATCATAATGATTATAGGACTGTGCACTACAGTGAGAAAGATACAAGTGAGGAAATGACAATTATAAATTCTAAAAATCACGTAGTCACTACAAAATCATTTAGAAAGCGAGGACTTTCACTTTGGGAGGATAAGCGCTGTTGGTTAAATAAAAATCTATCTCTACCATATGGACACTATAGTTTAGGACTTCCCCCACCTTCAAAGAGAAGGAGATGCCTTCCTGCTACAGGTGACGTAGAAGTTTAAGAAATTTAATAAAGTAAACTGACCAATCACTACATTTCTGCGTAGTCATGCTTACTAATATATATGTAGATTAAATATAAAATGAAATTTCTACATTTTTCCGATGTGTAGAAATAATTACTAAAACATAGGTAGTCCTACTATGAATTGAAGACGTAGCACTCAACATCATTCCGATATGTTGAGATGTAAAATAGCAAGCTTTATGCAAACAAATAAATTTAGGTTTATATTTGAAAACATGCCTCATTACATTAGAACACGAAAATTAAATGACCCACAAAGCATTCACATAACAAATTCTATGAAGGTAGTCTTTCGTTACTTAATAACAAACAGTGGTGGAAAACATCGTGGCGTTTGCATTAGCCTTGACGCATTATCTTCACTGAAAGACTTCTCTGATCTGATTGACAGCCATAAGACACGGATGAAGATTCCGCTCGATCATAAGGTATGGATAAAGTGTGACTCTACGTCAAGCTATACGTCTGTTCACCAAAGAGAGAAGATATTTACTATCGATTTTTCCGTTTCAGTGACGTCACATGGAGAAACTTTACAAAAGACTTAACTACAAAAGTGAACTCAAAACTCAATCTTCAAGAAATCGAGCAAAACATTCCCAATCGAAAGCAATGGTTATTAATAAAACACTTGATGAAGCCGACAACGAATCTACATCTGGGAAGACCCTCAATGTTAACATGGAGGATACAGAGGAAGGATAAATATGTGACTATCCTATTCTTTCCAAATGGAACAATCCAATGTGTTGGTGGCTTCACTGATGGTGATCTACCATATCTACATTATACGCTGGAAAATTTACTTCGAGACTCATTATCTGAATGGAAAGTGAAGACAATGACTGTGCTATGTGAATTGAACTATCATTATGATTTTCGTGAAGTCACATCATCAAATAATCTCACTTATGAAGTGGAGCTATTTCCAGCAGCACAGATGACTAACTGGCACCCATATCATGTTCATGTGTTCCATAGTGGAAAGGTTGTGTTAACCGGCATTAAAGACCTAGATGATGTTCCTCCCACCCTATGTGATTTGAGAAAAATATTTGTGAAATCTACATTGTAGATATGTAAATAACTAGAAAAGAACTGTACATTTGTGAATACATGATGAAATGTAAACGTGTTTTGTTTTCCCTCTAAACCCAACGATTTGGAACATGAAAACAATGACATTTACATATTAATAAAGCTCTATTACAAAACAGATTCATTATACTTTGTAAAAATTACATCGTTTTTATAGCAGTCTTTCGAAAAAAGTTCTAAAGCACTTTTACAGCTATTTTTCAATGGTCTGTCGTTGACGAAATAGAGTACATAGCCACCGCACATGAGAGATACATTGCTTTGGAGTGGAAGCGATGTAACTTTCTTAATCGTCCAGGAGAACCTATTCATCCATAGTGCAATGTCATGTAAGCGAGGTAGATTAAGAGAGTCAAAATATTCGGCCGCTTTATAGTGATTGATGTACACTGCAACCCAATGTTTACCAGGAAGATTGTTGCTATCCGTATTGATGATAAGCGAACAATGATAGAAAGGCATTGAATTAGGTAAATTATCTCTAGAAAAGACATCAAGAAATATTGTTTTGGAGTAGGGATGAGCATTCCTCATTTTCCTCAAGATCTCTATGTTTCTTAAGTTACTCATCTCTGATAGCTGACAGATACGTCTCGTATTCTCGTTATTTCAACTTTGCTATCATAGACAGCATAAATGAGACAAGTAATTGCTTTCTTTAAAGGTGACTCAAATGATACCTCTAGTCGTAGATTTCCAGGCTTTGTAACTCCTACGCTTTCACCACCTAGATCTGCATCTGCTGTGAGGTTGTACATAATGAAGAAGTATAGCCATTCTTGCACATATCCATTGTAATTCCATTTCAATCATATGTATTAAACATGTTGAAGGCGGTGAAAGTAGAACCATATTCACGTGCGAATTTGCCATCTTTAAAATTAGGCTCATAAGCTTTGCAAGCAACAAATTTTCCATCCTGATAGAGTGCTAGTTTGCTAACGCTAAAGTGTTGGAAATTGAATGGATTCTTTTCAAAAGCACCAATGAATGACTCATTTTCCACAAATGTGATATACACCGCCTTTGGCATCGCAGTGGGAAAAAGATTTGGGTAGGCATGTGAGGATGATCCCGCACCAATTGTGAAGTTTGTCAACACACTGTGATTGACTGGATATATTGCATTGTTTTTCCTCAATCCTGTCGCATGCTCGTTGATGACTGACGGTTTCATTGTTACTCGCCTCACATTGAGCACGGCACTACTTATGTTGATTTGATAGTTTGTAGCTCCAAAAGCCATTAACGCGAACTCAGGATTTGCACGAATAAATTTTATTTGCATTTTAACCTGTGATAGTAGATATCTAGATTGACGAAGGAAATCAAGATAGACAGGTCCTTTCAAGTATAATTCCTTTGAATCCGCTGTTAAATCCATTCGTCTTTTTAACCCTGTATTTGAGACATCATCAAATTTCCCTTGCTGATCATCATACCACCCAGAAACTTGTAAGTGTGACTGTTTAGCTTGCTTTTGAAATTGGGTCATTGTATGTATGCATGCTCCATATGGATATGCTCGATCCCCTCCTTCAATCTGTATGTCATTCAATAATAGATACACATCTGAGAACAGACTGGCAATAGGAAGATTTGCCAATCCCAATTTATCCTGGGATGAATCAATATTTGTGCCATCAGTCTTCTTAATTTCTATACACAAATCTAAATCAATGGATTGACAGTCAATATAATCTTGAGGATTGGCAGGTATATCAAACTGAATAGGCTGTTGGTTACCATCGATATTTGTTGTGGGGACTATGTCTACAATTGTTGAGGTAATAATGTCAGTTCGATGAGGCGGTGAATCAAAGAAACACAAAGCCGAATTGATACTCTGCATCGTATTAGCTTTACAAATATGTTGTCTTCCTTCGTTTTGACTTGTTTCCAGTCGCTGTGGAATTTCGTTTGCGCTTTCTTGCTTTCACACGACGTCTTGATTTAGAACGTGCTGCTCTGTTGGACTTTTTACTTTTCCTACGCCTTTGCTTAGTAACTCGACCTGATCCAACTTGTCTTGACTTCCTACGTTTCTTCCGAACTGTACGCCTTGTCTTTGTTAAGTCATCTAATGCGTCTATGGCAGATTGCTGTGCACGCAATTTCATAGATTCGCCGATATCCTGCCCTTGAAGTGCATCAGCTGCAACATTTGCACCAAAGTCTAAAGCTCTGTTTCCAACCCGCTTCATGAGTGGTACGCCATACTTTTTGAGTGTTTGGAGAACCATACGTCTTAGTGCACCGAATATGCCTCCTCCAACTTGTCGTCTACCTCCAGCAAACACGGGATAGCCGCTCTGATAGGATGGACCATTGTATATGCCTGACATTATGTCCTGTGGATAATTATAGATCCTACAATAGCGTAAAGCCTTAATCTCGTGTCCTGATGTGTAGTGTTAAAACAGTAACACCACCACTGAATGGTACTACTTCACCACCACTGAATGGTACTACTTCACCTGTGTCATCCTGAATTGATATGTCAGTCCTATTGATGACATTTCTGCTCATTGGTACATACATTGTGTTAAAAAATTCTCGATTGATTAGTTGCTTCCTCACGGATGAGAGCGGAAATGTGCGCAAAAGTGGGGCTTTAAATGTCACCAACCCTTGTATATTCAATAATGTTACAATAGACGTACAAGTTGCTTATTTCCCGCTCCAATGATGGTGTTGTATCGCCAATTGATGTACCTTCATAAATAGTTGATTTTGAGAATCCCAATGTGGCCGTCAACACGCTATCCAGCTTCATAAGAGAGTTCTTCCCTACCTTTAGAATCATGCGTTTCTTATGTGGGTAATAAGAAAAGTGATATTCACATGCATCAAGGTAATCTACACCAAACTCATTTAACTTTGTACACAATTCAGGTGGCGTTTTCAAGCTTTCAATGTTCAAATTAACTCTTTTACCAGTATACTAGAAGTAGTCAATTCATCACCCACAATGTCTTCGCTGTATACGTGGATATCCCATGAAACGTTTGTTGATGCTTTGAGTTTAGAAGAGGATGATTGAACCTTGAATGTATCATTTAATTCTGTCAGCAAAGGTGCGCTTTCAAGGCCCTTAAACATCCCAAACATTCAGATCCGAATTCAATAACAGCGGACTCAGACCTTTCCAATGGTGTCCTTTTAGTAAAAACAAGAAATTCTACCTCCGTTTCAATAGTAAATAAAGTTACTTTCTCTTTCTTATATTCACAAGTCATTAAAGTTTCTGGCACTGATCTTTGAAACTGTCTTGCAAAGTCTTCAACACTTTTAATGACCTCAAATTGATTTTTTACTCGGATGCTCCTTTTTTGTAATGCATACAATGGCACAATTCTACATTGAAAATCAGTGACTTTCCTCTGTGAATTCCACCCACATCCATTGTACCAATACCGTGATGAGAACGTTGTTCTGGAATACCCCAAAGTATGACTCAAATCCTTACCCAATACAAGAAGCACATGCTTCCCTTCCTTCAACACTTTTGTTGACCCCTTTATGACTGGTTTGTAGAATTTATTCAAAGTCAGCTTAAAGAGATCATTTATTCGTTCAAACATTCTACCGATTTCCTTTTCTGTATCTTGCAAGCTCATTGTGGGAACCTTAGAATCAAAAGTTGACGTTGCAAATGCCTTTTGAATTTTAATGATGTTTTGGACAGATGGTAAAGATGTTGAAAAAGGATGTAAAGTTAGATGATGAAAAGCCCATGTACCATGTAGACGATTGTGAAATATGCGGAAACAATCACCCTTTTCTCGCACTTCTTTATGTAATTCAAAATAGTTGTTTCTTAGCAAAATGATATCGTTGTAATAAGTAATTTCAGTTAGAGTAACTTCATGGGGTCCATGCAAAGTAATTGGATTAGCAAATTCAACAGAGTATTGAGATGGTCTGTTGCCTGGGAATATCTTTGGGTTGCTATTGCTTGGAAGAATGATGTTGAAGCTAGTAGACATGTTGAACTCATATATGGAAGAAGTCACATGCTATATTAGCTTAAAAGTTACGAGTGTCTGCCACCTCCACATTTTGTAGATCCTGGTGCGTTATCCAGCTATTGAATGAATCAGGATACCCTTTCCATTCAACTGGATATTTCCTTTGATTGCCATGACCTTTCTTCCTAATTATTTTGTCAATCATATACACCTCTTCACTTCTGTCTACTACTTGCAATTCATAAGAGTAAAATTTTCCTTCAATTGGATTGCCATGGTAATCTATCAATTTATATGTGATTGGTCTAAATTTTCTATTTACTTCATCTACAAAAAACTCTTCTTCAGTCCAATTAGGTAGATACCCCTTCTCAAACGTAGACTTAACTTTTGAAATCCGAACTCTATCAACAACATTAATTTTCCTTTCATTGGAAATGTTTTTCGCTTTCTTATCATACAATCGAAGACATACATCCATCGCATTATCTGGGGTAACATCAACTGGTCTCATCTTAGTAATGCGATGGTAGCTTTCATTGTAATTCTTAACAAATTTCTGCAACTCACCTACCAAAACATGTGTATTTTTTGCAGTAAAATAGCGCCATATTTTCGTTTTCAATGTGCGATTGAACCTCTTAACCATGGCAGCTTTATAAGCACTTTTAACGCTAAACAATTCCACATTATGACTTTTAAGGAGACTTCGAACATGAGAGTTATCAAGTTCCTTGCCTTGATCGGTCTGTATTCTTTGTGGAACACGCCCCTCATCAAAAATACTCTGAAAAGCCGTATGAACCGTATCAACTTCTGGTCCTCGTTTAGATTTCAGCGCACGTGCCCAAGCATAGCGAGATAAAATATCTATTACGGTTAAGATGTATTTATAGCCATTATTGTGCTGTGATATCTGTTGCATGTCAACCAAGTCCGCTTGCCATTGACTATCTATAGTGTTAACAACATATTTCTCGTTGGAAATCGCTTTCTCGCATTTTTGTGAAGAGTGTGAGTCGGTTGACTCCTTAACCACTTCTTGACTTTCTCTATTCCCACACCTGCTGCACGATCTAGAACCTCCGGACGACTGAAACTTGCGGGGTGATTTAAGTCGTAATAAATCTTTCTGAGTTTCACGGCTGTACTCATCGTCTTTGTTCTGATTTGCACGCGTAGTATTCGCACAGCAACTGCTAACACAATTGATATCAACCTCTATGCCCTCTTCTCCTTTACCTTCGAGCGCAGATTTCAAACAACAGAAAAACGTTTGTAGCGACATGATATGAGAGAAGCAAGGCTTGATTTATATTTGCTTAATGTTTACTATACTCCTTCCCAACGCGCATTGAGCGCCTAGTAGCTCTTTTTGGTTGAAGATCATCGGGATCATGAAGCTCTCTCTTGACCGCCATCGTGGTTGTTTTACTTTTTGATCCATCTTGTAAGTGACCCTTATCCAACTCATTCACAGTCGGTCCTCCAATAATATTGTGTGGTACATTTTGATCAGATAAAATTTTCTGAAAATATGACCACCCTTGTGGTGCACCTAGTTTTCGCCTTACATCTCTGACGGCATATTGTAGAAGGTCATCTATGTGACTATTTCTAATAACATCACCAGTTGTTTCATCTATTATCTCCCCTCTCTCATTGAACTTCACATGTGGATCAATGAAGTCAAATAATCGCTTAGCGCGCACACGATATGGTCGGGGTGTTGACAAGGTTATAAATCGTAGCAACTTGTCGCGATTCTGTCGCCTCTCATCAATGTTTTCAGCTGCTAACTGCATTCGACGATAAGGATCATTAATCTTCTGAATTTCCATATCCTTTTGTGTTAGTTCCTTAAGTTGATTCGTAATAGGTTGATCTATATTTTTGACTTCCTGTGCACTTTGTAATGTAGTCAACTGTACATACTCCTCTTGAGGAATGACTACCATCTTTGAATACGACATGTTTGAAAATAATAAGGCAGCAAAGTACATTGCTTAATACTAACTGTGAACCGAGAAAACTGTCATTGGTTCAGCGGAATTAGGTATGATATTAGTTCGAAATCGAAGTCGTTCCGGACATTCCTGGGTTAGATCAATAAATAGATAGCCATGTGGTTTCTTTGTTACATCTTCATATATTTTTGAAAGAACTTTAGGTTGTTGAGGTAATATTTGTCTACTGAGATTATGTATCTGACTGCTATCTCTTGGATTTTTAAATATTGCCAAATATTGCCTATTCAAACTTCTAGTTCTTTGCTCTTTCCCTCCATCAAAAATGTTTTGGGTGACATAGATCATGAAGGCTTCCCTATTCTCCCTATTCCCTATTAGCCTTTCTGGCGAAGTGCAGAATGTAGTTGTGGTTGAAATATACCATAATACCATTTAACTCTTTTAATTTCTTTATTAAACATCTCATTTCTAAATTGTAGTAATTGAGTTACAAATGTAGTTTTACCGGACTGACTTGGTCCAGCCACATACATTGTACGATCAGTGAATGGGCGAAAATCTGTCATCCTGAAATTTCAAAAGCTTTAAAGACTAACACCCACCAGTTTGCTTAGAATAAAACAAGTCATGTTCCATAACAACTTTATTTACATTTAGAAACTTTCATTTCACATTCACAGCATTTGTGTTTCCTCATCAATGTCGGCATTAAAACAACTTCTCGCGTCAATTTGAGCATCTTTGCGTTTCAATTTCAACTTAACACTCCTTTCCTTGGATTTCCGTCCCCGCTTTTTGCATTCTTCAACATCTTTCCCATCTTTTGAAGTAGGTTTATCGATGGTGATTAGACACTTATCAATCGGCATTGGCTCATAAACCAACTGTAGAACTTTCATTTGTAACGATGCCACTTTTCCGGTTGGGCCGTGAGCACCAATATATGGTCCGTTGACGTATATTAAACCCATGTATCGTCCGCGCTTCAGATCATCACACTCCATTGTATTTCCAAGTAGATCGAATGGTTGAAAGTGATCGGACAATTTCAAGAACAGTGTATCGAACTCGGGTAATTCCTTGTAGCCAGTTCCCTCCTCTAACGCCTTCCTCCAATGTGCAGGAGCACTTTCGGGCAACTCAACGCATTCCTTCGCCAAAGAGTTTATGGTTTTGAGTATCATCTGCTGCCATTTCGGAAAGGTCACTCGCATTTGTCTCATGTTGCTATATCCAGATGAAGACATACCATTAGTGTGGAAAAATGGAACTTGAAGGTAGAAACCATCGTCACCATAGCTCAAAGTTTGGAAGTAAAAGGTATTTCCGATCCCTTGAACCTTCCTTGTCGGTCGGAATTTAAAGAGATCACGTTCAAATGAGTCGCTCTCCTCTCTAACTATAGACATTTTTTGAGACATAATTCAATGTTGTACTTATTCGGAGCTTTTCAACCGCCGGCGATGAATGATAGCTTGAAAGTGATTAAAGAGTACAAGCGCGTCTCTCTTATATACATATTCACATGAGTCATCAATCAATGATGACGTGTCAATCCATGATTCGTCGTCTACAGCAACACTGCGGCACCTGCTACAACTTTCCCTAGTGGACTGTTGAGTACATTGTAAATGCTATTTCCAATATCATTCAACATATTCAAAAGCCCACCACCTCCACGCTGAACTAAGTTCCGCCTTTTCATATCACTGCTTCTTGGATTTGAAAATTTTCTAATGCTGTTTAGAGAATCAGTACTCAATAAAGGCTTGTATATTGGGAGGCATTTGTGTATTGCAAAAGCCAAATCGCGGATGAAATCATCACTTGAATTTTTGAATTAATTTGCGCTCAACTTTATTATTTCGCATGCTGTTTAACTTTCGCAACGCCTTCTTAAACTGACTTGAAGGTTTAAAAGAACCATTCTTCCGAGAAAAAGATACCTTTCGTTTGCAGTCATTTTATTATGTTGAAAGCAAAGCATTTATGAAAATATACATTTTTGCTTAGTTCCATACAACAAAGTCAAACGGTAACAGATGGTAGGTCGTAGTCATCAACATCACTCAAGGTCTGAGTCGTTGCAGTTATAAGCTGTTCTATATCACACTCTAAATCCTTTGATAGAGGACAGCATGAACAGCATGGTTTTGAAGCGAAGAATTTTAAAAGATGAGCATAGTATGCTCTGACCTTGATTATGTGCCTCTCATCTTGCACTGCCACGTTGACGCTCATCGACGGGGGTTCGGTAAACATGTCCACCTTGAATTTGCCACCATTTTCCTCATAGTGGCTAATTGTGATTATATTATGCAAGCAAGTCTTCAATTTCCGTGTTCTCATTTCACAATAGCAACGAGAACTCTGTGGAATAGCTTCCGTCAAACTCAGAGGCTTGAACACTTCATCGAGCCAAAATCGTAGTACTCGCGTAAGGGCATTGGTCAATGTCCTCATAAAGAGTTTCTGAAGTTCAATATCATCTTCACAATGGTAGAATCTGACCATATCCTCCATCAGATCTATAAGATCAGCTTTGTAACCAATAACATCACTTGCAGAGTAGAAAATCTTGCTAGTAAACAGATTGTCTTTGTGAATAATTGAAACAGGAATGATCGTGGTAAATGGCATGTTCATTAATGTCTACAATCCTCAACAAGTATGATTGCAATAGAAGTGTGATAACCTTATATACAAAAGCTGCACAATAGCAACCAATCACAGACACGCATGATGACTCATCATGAACGATATGCAGTGACTGTTGAAATTATTTCTCCATCACAAAGGGGACAAAATATAGTTTTCAAGGATACATAGCATGCAGAACACATGACAAAATGAGAACATGGTAACAAGAGAAGGGATTTTCCCGTTCAAAACACCAGATGCAGTTCCGTTCACATAATAATTCAAACGTCTCTATTTCTAATTTCTTTCTGAAGTCACTTTAATTGATAGAACATTTCGATAAATCAATTGAAGGTTTCACTTTTTTTATCTTCGTTTCAGAAAGTTCCAATTTCATCCTCCTAATTTCACTGTCTTTATAATGTAACATTGAGAAATCCTCTATCCAACTACGATCCAAATTACCATTCATGGCATGCTCATCCAGATCCATTAGTCGCTCAACTTAATCACCAGCTTTGATATTTTCATTTAGATATGTAACAGTTTCTATAGCCTTTAGCGAATAACCAAGGTTTCTTGCAGCAATCCATGAAATTGGGAAACTAGCCATCAATATTCACATCATCAAACAACTTCCACGTATTTATAACTTAACCTACTTATGAAAATCAATACAATTGTCATCATAGTCACAATGGTCACAATTGTCGCATTTTAGCAAGCAGTCTCAAAACAAACAACTATCTGTTTAAGTTCCGAAATAGATGTTCGCATCCCTATTCTAATTCACATACTCTAATTCAATTTCGGAACAAGCCGTTCCGATCCCAATACACAAATAAGTGTACCGAATCATTAAGTATGATCTCAATTCGGTTGTCAATCGGAACGCGGTTCCTATTTACATGTTCGAAACATGTTCCGATTGGTAATTCAGAACATGTTCCTATCCATGTTCGCATCCACTACCAGCGCGTCCGCAAAACTAACTACTTATACCCCTATTGTAAAGAGAGATTCATGTTATCCCAAACGGTGTTTGTGTGATAATTAGAAATGCTAACAGATTAGCATAAGTCTTTGGTGGCAAAGGAATGTTCAAAAATCCGCGGACGCAACTCGTATTGCCACGATCGCTTTAATCGAAATAATGATGAAATCAAGAGTTTCAGACCCAATTCATTGGAACGTAGCTGCCTCGGCAGTGGAAGCGCTCAAATTATAGGGCCTATCAAAAAAAGTCAAAACTTTCAAAATTTTCCAATTTTTTCCATAATTTTCCACGGAAAATTTTGAGTCAAAATTTTCCGGAAAATTTTCATCACTAACAGTAAGTAAATCACTGCACTTGTGATGGGTTTCCAATAGCAACTTGATTTGATTAATTCATGTTTTCTTTCTTTTCTGAAACAGTTATGTGTCTTGTCTCGGAAAATATCACCGATTTTATTACAGAAAATGTGCTTGTGAAAGTTCTCAATTTTGATGTAACGACGTTACCATGAAAACACTACTTCTTTTCAATATTGACACCTTGTTATTCGATTATTATTACTGTTCATCTATTGATGGAAGTAACTTACACTTAATACCAAAAACTCAATTCACGTCGGACTTATCATCTTTAAAAAATCTTCACTTATTGAGGCAACGAGCGTTACCATGCCATGAGTCGGCGAACTTTGATGCAAATGTTATTCATAAAGCAAGCAGACAGCAAGCACAATTGATTTCTATGCAAATGCTAATGCCATCGATACAGAGGTTGGATGTCATTGACTATTTTCAAATTATAGATATCTAACTAAATGATACATTCTTGCGCGCATGGAAGGTTGATGACTTTGTATTTTTCGACGCTGCGTTCATCAAGAGTCAAGTGCATATTGTCCTACATACATTTGTCAAACATGCCATTAATAGCTGCTGAGAAACAAAAGCGTTACCGTGAGAGATTGAAAAAAAGATCTACAAAGGATTCAGAGAGAAAGAAAAGCGTCGTCATTGTATGTATAGAGCAAAGACGGGTCAAACAAATCATGTAAGAATGCTTACGCGTAACAGAGTTCGAAAATTTCGTGAGAGTTAAATGACCGAAAACGATTGTGATAACTCTCTGATGTCGAGTTTTTCCTAGAAATCGAGTCTCAGCCGAAGCATGATGCGCACGACGAGAGCACTATACCAGCTTCACCTCGTAAAAAGAAAGAAGCTATCAATCGATTATACGTGAAGATGCATGGTGTACAAAATACAATACAAAAGCGTCATCGAAGCATCGGACTTTCAAATTTGACAAAAGAAAAAGCTTATCAATTTTTCTTATCTGATGGGATCTCTCAGCAAGCACCTGGCATGAGAGATAATCTTCTGTTTGCAATCAACGGCAAAAAATTTCGTATTCAGCTTCGTCATTTATATATCACCCTTAGAGAAGCCCACGCCAAACATTGCTTGGAATTTCTTCACCTCTTATTTCAGGAAAAGCGCGGTGGATGGAATTGGAGGTACACTCAAAAAACTTGCTGCCACAGAACACAAGAAGAATGGCATGGTTCAGGATGGACCAATATTCCGTGATGTTCTACAACCAAGAACATCAATTAACATCAAATTTGTGCCACACGACTTGGTGCTAGCCATATAAGGGGAAGTCGAATGTTTCACTTCAGCCAAACCTACTGTTGGAACGCAGACAATCCATTGGGGTAAATCAATCGGCAATGGAAATATGATCCACAAGCAGCATTCCCAAGCGACGGAAATCAATATATCACAAGTGTCATCAATGTAGTGTGAGTAACTGTTCTTAACATGAGATAAGTAGCGAGCGTTACCAACTTCTTGTAACGAGTGCTACCGTATGTTTTTGCTATTTAAAACTTGGCAAATTTCTTTTGTTTTGTCTTCTTAACGCAGGTTTGCAGCCATGCCCATAGATTAAGCATGTTAGGAAGAGTGATAACTCCGCATTTATTAAATCCCAATGTGTATACACTTTCGATTTTATTAAATGAACTCAAGGGAGATACAGTCGGAACTGTTTCAAAATGTGAGATATACATACATAGACATCGGATTACATTATTAGGATAGGTTGAGTGATGACCTCTATGGTGTTGACTGAAAAAAGCATACAGTGAAAATTTTTATATGAAAGGATTCAGTTTTTTGCAGAGATTGCATTCCCGTGGTCCAAAGTAGTGAAAACTGTACCCTACTATGAGAGGGATAGATACATGGATGGGTACATGTAAAATTCAGTGTTATCAATAAGAACACGGACAGGTACATGTATAATTCAGTGTTATTAATAGGACCACGGACAGGTACATGTATAATTCAGTGTTATGAATAGGAACATGTATGACATCTGTCTTACTGGATAGGTACATGTGTTTGGTACACTCGGTTGAGTACATTGTGTTTCGGAACGTCTATGAGCGAATTTGTGTGACTTGGTTCTGAGTACTTGGGTACGTACCGATAGACGTCCGTTGTTTGATTTTGAATGAGTTTGCTCAATTGTGACTATTGCAACCATTGTAATCAAGATGACAGTCACATTTATTTTCCTTTTTACGTAGACAAACAAAGCTATAAATATGAGATAGTTGTTTGATGACATACATAATGATGACTAGTATCCCAACGTCCTGGGTTGTCGCAAGAGACCTTGGATATTCGTTCAAAGCTATAGAAACTGTAACAAATCTCAGTGAAAATATCAACGCTGGTGATTTAGTTGATCGACTAATGGATCTAGATGAGCATGCTATGAATCATAATTTGGATCGTAGGTGGATAGAGGATTTCTCCATGCTACACTGCAATGATAGTGAAATTAGGAGGATGAAATTGGAACGATATGGAAAGAAGGAGACATTTGACAGTGTTTTAATAAAAAGTTTCCCCACTAAAAAGGACTTCAGAAGGAAATTAGAAGAAGAGACATTTAAATTATTATGTGAACAGAACTGCGTTAAGTGTTTTGAACGGGAGCGATCCCTTCTCTTTTTACCATGTTCTCATAGCGTTATGTGTTCTACATGCTATGTATCCTTTGAAACTTCAGCTTGTCCCCTTTATGATCAGGAAATATTTTCAACAGTCACTGTATATCGCGCATGATGAGTCATCATGCACGTCTGTGATTGGTCACTATTGTGTCTTTGTGTGGCTTTTCTATATAAGGAGGACATTGTACCGTTCTATTTCAAGCACAATTTGAGGCTAATACAATGTCAATCAGCATGTCGTTCACTACCAACATTCCCATTTCAATAATTTACCGAAGTCAACTCTTCACCGGCAATATATTCTATTCTGCCGTAAATATAACTGGCTATAAAGCGGATTTGGTGGATTTGATGGAGGAAATAGTTAAGTATTTCCGCTGCGAAGAGGAAGTTGTGGTGCAGAGAATGTTGATGAGAGTCGTGAACAACGCTCTTACACGAGTTGCAAGATTTTGGCTCAATGAAGTATTTCGCCCACTAGCTCACACTGAGATTGTACCGGAATACTCTCGCTGCTGCTGCAGCAGTATCCAACGGAAACACAACACATGTCTCCATGACATTATCACCTCCAGCTACTTTGACGAGAAGGGTGAGAAATGTAAATTGGACCTGTTCACTGGACCGCCATCAATAAGCATCGATGTGGCTGCTCAAGGACATTCTGAGGTGATCAGTTTGCGGGCATACTATGCCAATATACTAAAGACTTTCCATTCAAAGCCCTGCTGTATGTGCTGTCCTATTTCAAAGCATCTAATGAAAGACATTGAGCAGCTCATAACTGCTACAAATCAGACTCTAGCCGATGTGAGTGTATATCAGTTTCCTTCTTCAACTTGTTAAGTGTTTTGTGTAATTTTATAAGTACCAGCAACAAACTCTGCGTGATATGTGAATGCTTGTAAACTTTTGTGTATAATGTTGTAGGTACTAAGCAAAAATTGTAATTGTATTATCCATTTTCATATTAGAATAAAAATGTCTGTAAAACGGAAGGCATCTTCTCGTCAATCGAAACGGTCCTTCAAACTTTCAAGTCAGTTTAAAAAGGCGTTGCGAAAGTTAAACAGGATACATGATAATTAGAAGAAGTGTAAATTGATTCAAAATTCAAGTGATGATTTCATTCGTGATTTAGCTTTTGCAATACACAAATGTCTACCTATTTACAAACCTCTATTGAATGCTGGCTCTTTGAATAGCATAAAAAAGTTTTCAAATCCAAGGAGCAGTGATAAGAAAAGGCGAAACTTAATTCAGCGCGGTGGTGGTGGGTTTCTAAGTATGTTAAATGATATTGGAAACAGTATTAATGGTGTAATCAATAGTCCGCTTGGAAGGATTGCAGCAACTGCAGCAATGTTAATATAATGTTAACGAATCATAAAGTGACACGTCATCACTTTGATCGATGAGTCATATATACGAGTAGGTGTATATAAGGAAGACGCTTTAATGATATTTTATCACTTTCAAGTGACAATTCATTTGCGCTGGTTGAAAGCTCCGAATTAGTACTTGTTGAAACATGACTCAGAAAATGTATACAATCAGAGAAGAAGGTGACGCTTTTGAGCAAGATCTCTTGAAGCTTCGTCCGACACGAAAGGTGCAAGGTATTGGAAATACTTTCTACTTTCAAACGTTGAATTATGGCGATGATGGCTTTTATCTTCAAGTTCCATTTTTCCACAGTAATGGCATGTCTACATCAGGGTATAGCAATATGAGACAAATGCGAGTGACTTTTCCAAAATGGCAACAGGTGATTCTCAAAACTATTCACTCTTTCGCGAAGGAATGTGTTGAGCTGCCTGAAAGTGCTCTCACTCATTGGAGAAAGGCATTAGAGGAGGGAGTTGGTTACAAGGAATTGCCGGAATTCGATACACTGTTTTTAAAATTATCGGATCATTTTCAAGCATTCGATCTCTTTACAAACAAACGCGATGGAATGTGAGGATCTCAAACGGGGTCGCTATATGGGCTTAGTGCACGCTACCGGACTTTATTTTGGCTCACATGGTTCGACTGGTAAAGTCGCATCTTTACAAATGAAGGTTCTTCAACTAGTCTATGAACCACTACGAATTGATAAATGCTTAATTAACATTGATAAGACTGCTTCAAGTGATGGGAAGGAAGAGAGCAAAAAGCGAGGGCGGAAATCTAAAGATGGGAATATCAAATTGAAGTTGAAGCGCCAAGATGCTGACTTGAAAACTTTCTATAATCCTAATTGTGATGAGGAAACACAAATGTTTTAATTTGTAAATGTAAATTGAAAGTTTCTATTCTGAATGTAAATAAACGTGATCTGGAACATGTGTCTGTTTTGTTGTTCTAAGCAAAATTAGCGGGATGATGAGTTTAATGTTAATGGAATTATAAGATGACAGATTTTCGTCTATTCACTGATCGCACAATGTGTGTAGCTGGACCAAGTCAGTCCGGTAAAACTACATTTGTAACTCAATTGCTACAATATAGAAATGAAATGTTTAACAAGGAAATTGAGAGAGTCAAATGGTGTTATGGAATATTTCAACCACAACTACATTCTGCACTTCGCCAGAAAGGCTATGATGTGAAACAAGGGTTACCGACAACTGAAGACATCAAAGCAGGTGACTTAATTGTGCTAGATGATCTATTATGTGAAAGCAAATCTTCAAAGGATGTAACTGAAATGTTCATTCAAACTGCACATCATAGGGAGGCTTTTATTATCTACATCACCCAAAACATCTTCGATGGAGGGAAAGAGCAAAGAACTAGAAGTTTGAATAGGCAATATTTGGCAATATTTAAAAATCCAAGAGATAGCAGTCAGATACATAATCTCAGTAGACAAATATTACCTCAACAACCTAAAGTTCTTTCAAAAATATATGAAGATGTAACAAAGAAACCACATGGCTATCTATTTATTGATCTAACCCAGGAATGTCCGGAACGACTTCGATTTCGAACTAATATCATACCTAATTCCGCTGAACCAATGACAGTTTTCTCGGTTCACAGTTAGTATTAAGCAATGTACTTTGCTGCCTTATTATTTTCAAACATGTCGTATTCAAAGATGGTAGTCATTCCTCAAGAGGAGTATGTACAGTTGACTACATTACAAAGTGCACAGGAAGTCAAAAATATAGATCAACCTATTACGAATCAACTTAAGGAACTAACACAAAAGGATATGGAAATTCAGAAGATTAAGGATCCTTATCGTCGAATGCAGTTAGCAGCTGAAAACATTGATGAGAGGCGACAGATTCGCGACAAGTTGCTACGATTTATAACCTTGTCAACACCCCGACCATATCGTGTGCGCGCTAAGCGATTATTTGACTTCATTGATCCACATGTGAAGTTCAATGAGAGAGGGGAGATAATAGATGAAACAACTGGTGATGTTATTAGAAATAGTCACATAGATGACCTTCTACAATATGCCGTCAGAGATGTAAGGCGAAAACTAGGTGCACCACAAGGGTGGTCATATTTTCAGAAAATTTTATCTGATCAAAATGTACCACACAATATTATTGGAGGACCGACTGTGAATGAGTTGGATAAGGGTCACTTACAAGATGGATCAAAAAGTAAAACAACCACGATGGCGGTCAAGAGAGAGCTTCATGATCCCGATGATCTTCAACCAAAAAGAGCTACTAGGCGCTCAATGCGCGTTGGGAAGGAGTATAGTAAATATTAAGCAAATATAAATCAAGCCTTGCTTCTCTCATATCATGTCGCTACAAACGTTTTTCTGTTGTTTGAAATCTGCGCTCGAAGGTAAAGGAGAAGAGGGCATAGAGGTTGATATCAATTGTGTTAGCAGTTGCTGTGCGAGTACCACGCGTGCAAATCAGAACAAAGACGATGAGTACAGCCGTGAAACTCAGAAAGATTTATTACGACTTAAATCACCCCGCAAGTTTCAGTCGTCCGGAGGTTCTAGATCGTGCAGCAGGTGTGGGAATAGAGAAAGTCAAGAAGTGGTTAAGGAGTCAACCGACTCACACTCTTCACAAAAATGCGAGAAAGCGATTTCCAACGAGAAAATATGTTGTTAACAATATAGATAGTCAATGGCAAGCGGACTTGGTTGACATGCAACAGATATCACAGCACAATAATGGCTATAAATACATCTTAACCGTAATAGATATTTTATCTCGCTATGCTTGGGCACGTGCGCTGAAATCTAAACGAGGACCAGACGTTGAAGCGGCTTTTCAGAGTATTTTCGATGAGGGGCATGTTCCACAAAGAATACAGACCGATCAAGGCTAGGAATTTGAGAACTCTCATGTTCGAAGTCTCCTTAAAAGTCATAATGTGGAATTGTTTAGCGTCAAAAGTGCTTATAAAGCTGCCATGGTTGAGAGGTTCAATCGCACATTGAAAACGAAAATATGGCGCACCAGGAAATATGCAGTTGAATGGAAAGGGTATCCTGATTCATTCAATAGCTGGATAACGCACCAGGATCTACAAAATGTGGAGGTGGGAGACACTCGTAACTTTTAAGCTAATATAGCATGTGACTTCTTCCATATATGAGTTCAACATGTCTACTAGCTTCAACATCATTCTTCCAAGCAATAGCAACCCAAAGATATTCCCAGGCAACAGACCATCTCAATACTCTGTTGAATTCGTTAATCCAATTACTTTGCATGGACCCCATGAAGGTGCTTTAACTGAAATTACTTATTACAACGATATTAGTTTGCTAAAAAACAACTATTTTGAATTACATAAAGAAGTACGAGAAAAGGGTGATTGTTTCCGCATATTTCACAATCGTCTACATGGTACATGGGCTTTTCATCATCTAACTTTACATCCTTTTTCAACATCTTTACCATCTGTCCAAAACATCATTAAAATTCAAAAGGCATTTGCAACGTCAACTTTTGATTCTAAGGTTCCCACAATGAGCTTGCAAGATACAGAAAAGGAAATCGGTAGAATGTTTGAACGAATAAATGATCTCTTTAAGCTGACTTTGAATAAATTCTACAAACCAGTCATAAAGGGGTCAACAAAAGTGTTGAAGGAAGGGAAGCATGTGCTTCTTGTATTGGGTAAGGATTTGAGTCATACTTTGGGGTATTCCAGAACAACGTTCTCATCACGGTATTGGTACAATGGATGTGGGTGGAATTCACAGAGGAAAGTCACTGATTTTCAATGTAGAATTGTGCCATTGTATGCATTACAAAAAAGGAGCATCCGAGTAAAAAATCAATTTGAGGTCATTAAAAGTGTTGAAGACTTTGCAAGACAGTTTCAAAGATCAGTGCCAGAAACTTTAATGACTTGTGAATATAAGAAAGAGAAAGTAACTTTATTTACTATTGAAACGGAGGTAGAATTTCTTGTTTTTACTAAAAAGACACCATTGGAAAGGTCTGAGTCCGCTGTTATTGAATTCGGATCTGAAATGATTGGGATGTTTAGAGGCCTTGAAAGCGCACCTTGGTTGACAGAATTAAATGATACATTCAAGGTTCAATCATCCTCTTCTAAACTCAAAGCATCAACAAATGTTTCATGGGATATCCACGTATACAGCGAAAACATATTGGGTGATGATTTGTCTACTTTCAGTGAACTTATAAAAAGAGTTAATTGAACATTGAAAGCTTGAAAACGCCATCTGAATTGTGTACAAAGTTAAATGAGTTTGGTGTAGATTACCTCGACGCAGATGAATATTTCTTTTCCTATGAGCCACATAAAAAGCGCATGGTTCTAAAGGTAGGGAAGAACTATTTTGTCAAGTTCGATAGCTTGTTAATGACCACATTGGGATTCTCAAAATCAACTATTTATGAAAGTACATCAATAGGCGATACAGCCCCATCACTAGAGCGGGATATAAGTAACTTATACGTCTATTGTAACATTATTGAATATACAAGGCTTGGCGACATTGAGACCCCACTTCTGCGCACATTTCCTCTCTCATCCGCAAGGAAGCAAGTAATCAATCGAGAATTTTTTAACACAATGCATCTACCAATCAGCCGAAATTACATCCATAGAATTGACATATCAATTCATGATGACGCAGGAGAAGTAGCACCGTTCTGTGGTGGTGTTACTGTTTTGACCCTACATATTAGGTCACGAGAATAAGGCTTTGCGCTATTGTGACTTCCATAGTTATTCAATAGTCATAATGACAGGCATTTACAATGGTCCATCCTATCAGAGCGGTTATCCCGTGTTTGTTGGAGGTAGACGACAAGTTGGAGGAGGCATATTCGGTGCACTAAGACGTATGGTTCTTCCAACGCTCAAAAAGTATGGCGTACCAATCATGAGGCGTGTTGGAAGTAGGGCTTTAGATTTTGGTGCAAATATTGCAGCTGATGCGCTTCAAGGTGTGGATATCGGTAAATCTATGAAAATGCGCGCGCAGCAATCTGCCATAGACGCATTAGATGACTTAACAAAGACGAGACGTGCAGTTCGGAAGAAACGTAGGAAGTCAAGACAAGTTGGATCAGGTCGAGTCACTAAGCAAAGACGCAGGAAAAGTAAAAGGCCGACAGAGCAGCACTTTCTAAATCTAGACGTCGAGAAAACAAGAAAGCGCAAACGAAATTCCACAGCAACTAGAAACAAGTCAAACCGAAGGAAGACAACATATTTGTAGAGCTAATACGATGCAGAGTATCAATTCGGCTTTGTGTTTCTTCGATTCTCCACCTCATCTAACATACATCATCTCAACAATTGTAGACATAGTCCCCACAACAAATATCGATGGTAACCAACAGCCTATTCAGTTTGATATACCTGCCAATCCTCAAGATTATATTGACTGTCAATCCATTGATTTAGATTTGTGTATACAAATTAAGAAGACTGATGGCACAAATATTGATTCATCCCAGGATAAATTGGGATTGGCAAATCTTCCTATTGCCAGTCTGTTCTCAGATGTGTATCTATTATTGAATGACATACAGATTGAAGGAGGGGATCGAGCATATCCATATGGAGCATGCATACATACAATGACCCAATTTCAAAAGCAAGCTAAACAGTCACACTTACAAGTTTCTGGGTGGTATGATGATCAGCAAGGGAAATTTGATGATGTCTCAAATACAGGGTTAAAAAGACGAATGGATTTAACAGCGGATTCAAAGGAATTATACTTGAAAGGACCTGTCTATCTTGATTTCCTTCGTCAATCTAGATATCTACTATCACAGGTTAAAATGCAAATAAAATTTATTCGTGCAAATCCTGAGTTCGCGTTAATGGCTTTTGGAGCTACAAACTATCAAATCAACATAAGTAGTGCCGTGCTCAATGTGAGGCGAGTAACAATGAAACCGTCAGTCATCAACGAGCATGCGACAGGATTGAGGAAAAACAATGCAATATATCCAGTCAATCACAGTGTGTTGACAAACTTCACAATTGGTGCGGGATCATCCTCACATGCCTACCCAAATCTTTTTCCCACTGCGATGCCAAAGGCGGTGTATATCACATTTGTGGAAAATGAGTCATTCATTGGTGCTTTTGAAAAGAATTCATTCAATTTCCAACACTTTAATGTTAGCAGGATGGGAAATTTGTATCTTACAAAGCATATGAGCCTAATTTCAAAGATGGCAAATTCGCACGTGAATATGGTTCTACTTTCACCGCCTTCAACATGTTTAATACATATGATTGAAATGGAATTACAATGGATATGTGCAAGAATGGCTATACTTCTTCATTATGTACAACCTCACAGCAGATGCAGATCTAGGTGGTGAAAGCGTAGGAGTTACAAAGCCTGGAAATCTACGACTAGAGGTATCACTTGAGTCACCTTTGAAGAAAGCAATTACTTGTCTCATTTACGCTATCTATGATAGCAAAGTTGAGATAACAAGAATGAGAGACGTGACTGTCAGCTATCAGAGATGAGTAACTTAAGCAACATAGAAATCTTGAGGAAAATGAGGAAAGCTCATCCCTACTCCAAAACAATATTTCTCAATGTCTTTTCTAGCGATAATTTACCTGATTCAATTCCTTTCTATCCTTGTTCGCTTATCATCAATACGGATAGCAACAATCTTCCTGGTAAACATTGGATTGCTGTATACATCAATCGTTATAAAGTGGCCGAATATTTTGACTCTCTTAATCAACCTCGTTTACATGATATCCCATTAGGGATGAACAGGTTCTCCTGGACTTTTAGGAAAGTGACATCGTTTCCACTTCAAAGTAATACATCTCTAATGTGCGGTGGCTATGTATTCCATTTTGTCAACGAGAGACCATTGAAAAATAACTGTAAAAGTGCTTTAGAACTATTTTCGAAAGACTGTGATAAAAATGATGTAATTCTTACTAAATATGTCGAAACAGTTTTGAAATAAAGTTTCATGTTGCATCATCAACTTGCTCTCTTTTTCCAAAACAAGGGTTTATAGGGAAAACAAAAACATGTTCATATTTCATTATCTTCTCACATATATACAAAATCTACAATTTGGTTTTCATGAAACATTTTTTCAAATCACATATGATGGGAGGCACGTCACTTATGTCTTTAATGCCGGTTATCACAGTCTTTCCATTATGGAACACATGAACATGATATGGATGCCAGTTAGTCAATTGAGCTGCTGGAAATAGCTCCACTTCATAAGTTAGATTATGTGATGATGTAACTTTATGGAAGTCATATTGATAGTGCAATTCACATAACACGGTCATTGTCTTCACTTACCAATCAGATAATGAATCACCAAGTAAATGTTCCAAAGTAAAGTGTAGATATGAGAGATCACCTTCCATGACCCTTCCAATACATTGGATTGTTCCATTTGGAAAGAATAGTATAGTGAGAGATTTATCCTTCCTCTGAATCCTCCATGCTAACATTGAGGGTCTTCCAAGATGTAAGCTCGTTGTCGGCTTCAATTTGCGTTTTATCAGTAACCATTGTTTTCGGTTGGGTATATTCCTCTCGATCTCTTGTAGATTGAGTTTTGACTTTGCTTTTGTAGTTAAAATCCGATTTACAACTTCCAACAGTTTGATGTCCTCCATCTTTAATGAATGACGTTATCTGTGGCAGTATCTTTCTTGTAAAGGTTTCCCATGTGACGTCACTGAAACGAAAAAATCGATATTCAGCATCTTCCCGCTTTGGTGTGCAGACGTATAGTTTGACTGTTGAATCACACTTTATCCATACCTTGTCATCGAGAGGAATCTTAATCCGAGTCTTATGGTTGCCAATGAGATCAGCGAAGTCTTTCAGTGAAGGCAATGCGTCAATACTAATGCAAACGCCACGCTGTTTTCGAACACTATTTGGTATTGAATGACGAAATGCTACTCTTTTAGAATTTGTTATGTGAACGTTTTAAACGTCACTAAGTTTCCATGTTCTAATGTAATGAGGCATGTTCCGAAAGCTATGTTTCAAATTTAGGTTTAATGTTTGCCTAAAGTTTGTTATTTCATTAGCTCAACATATCGGAATGATGTTGAGTACAAAGTCTTTGCATATCCATTCACATTAAGACTACCCATTTATTAGTAATCATTTCTACATATCGGAAAGATGTAGAAATTTCAATTTTAGCAAGACTACTTATGCATTAGTAAGTGTTGCTACATGTCGGAAGATGTAGCAGTCGCAAGATCTATTACAAGTGGAATATTGTATTGCATTTATTTAGACTTATTCTACATCACCTGTGACAGGAAGGCATCTCCTTCTCTTTGAAGGTGGGGGAAGACTTAGACTGTAGTGTCCACATGGTAATGATAAATTTTTATCCAGCCAACAGCGCTTATCCTCCCAAAGTGAAAGACCTCGCTTCCTCAATGATTTTCTGCTAACTATGTGATTTTTTGAATTTATAATTGTCATGTCTTCAGTTGTATCATTCTCACTATAACAGACACTCCTATAGTCATTATGTTTCAATTTTTTATCTGCTGCTCTCTGAATTCCTTTTACACGTTTGATGCTGTGATTCGTAGAGTCTAGATATTTCATTGAATACATTTTCGGTTTTAGTAGGATCATTTCCTCAAGCAACTTTCCGGCACACTCATCCCTAAAACAACCTAATCTAGCTTTGTTTGTAGCTGAGTATCGTCGGTGATGACTGTCATAGTTTGAAGAGTCAAACTTTTCACCGAAGTATAGAAGTATATCTTCCAGACGGACAGATGGTGATGTGTATAAACATAGGAAGAAACTGTCAGTATCACCTCCACAAAGCCGCGCTCTATTTATCAGTGGATATCCTTTTAGATCATTCTAATATAATTGATACACTTCCAACTTACTATAGTCAAGTACTGCTTGACCAACATATATTAATTTATTTAAAACTATTGAAGGTTTGTACATTTCCATAGCAACCAGATCTTCATCAAATATTTTGTGTTGAACATAGAGAGGATGATTTGACAATTCCAGTAGTTGTTTCTCATTGTTGACTAGTTTAAATTTTTTCCTTCACCTTACATTTTCCATTGTTTTACCATATAAAGAATTATTTTTCAATTTGTAGAATGACTTTTCGAAGTCAGTGCTTGATTGAGCCCTCTTTTGAGAGTTCATATCAATGTATGTTTTTAACCAAGGCTTTTGTGTGAATTTTATGCCACTATGAATCTTCTTGATTCTCATGCCAATGGTCAAGTAAAATTTTAAAATTGAGTAGTGGACTACATAATTTTCCCTATCAAATTGATGGAGCAGAAGTTTCTTGATTGAAGAAAAATATGTATTTGGTCTTACTTTTTCATATAGATTTTTCATATAGTGTGAAAACATTCTCTTTTTAATCATCTGCATTTCTGGAGCTAATGGGAAATCGGCAGTGTCATCATGAATGGCTGCAGGATACTCTAAATCTAAATCAAAAATGTAGCCGATTTAACCATCATCATCTATATTTTGAACATTTTCTTCATTTAAAAAATTATCTAATTCACTTTCATTCAACCATTTGAAATTTGAGTGGGGTAGATTCCTACTGAGATAAGAACCGTAAAGGTTACTAACATCTAAGTAGGTCAAATGTCGACTTTCATGTATATTATTTCCTAATTCTTCAATGCGTGCACGCGCTCGGTGAATGTTGGTGAAAGTCATGCCCCCTCTAATTCCTCGTTCAAATAGATTGTACATATTTTCATCTTGTATGTAGTGTGGGGGATCATTGGAAGAGAAATTTAATGCTGAGGTAAAGCTAAGATGTGAGAGACTGACAAAATGTACAGGGTCGACTTCATCCTTACGTTGACTCAATGCTCTAAACACTTCAAATATGTCTGCCAACAATAAAACATCTAACTTCAGATATGCCAGCATGTAATCACCAAATGTGCTAAAATCAAATTCAATCCATGCCTTGTTAGCATGTTCATATTCGCTATCGGAACAGTGCTCACGAGTAAGATCATTATAGAATTCAAATTGTGGTGGTAGACAGTCTTCCGTCAACGTGTTTAAGATTTTGAAGTATGAATATGGAAACACTCCCTTCTGATATAAAACATCATCACTTAATTGTGGAAATTCAACCCTTAATGTCTCTACATGCTCATAAGTTTGCAAGCCCTTGGCTAATTCACTCAAGGATGCACTTAGAAATTGATATGAGTCTAAGAATTTTAGTTTAAAGTATACTGTCTTCCCTTTGTATTCATTTACAGGGACACTGGCGGATAAAGTCATATATTTTTAGCAGTTGCTGCTACAACATCTAATTTCCAAGATTTCATTCTTCCAATCGCTTTATAGCAAACGATGTGACTATCATAATTTTTAAAATTGTGGAAAATATGGGGAGCTCCCGTCTGTTAAGTCTTAACCGGAGATTGCATTTCCTACATAATGTTTGCCTATATCGTCCGGTGACATGATCGTGATCACGAACTTTTATGACTTCATCGCTGAATTTCGATTTACATTTGTTGCAACATTCTGCATTCTCATGGCTTGCTTTTTCATCCGCTGACAGTGTCATTGGCTGCCTAGTTGTTGCACATTGGTTGTCATACGAGTCTTGGGCTACAGTTTCTAAGTGGTGCAAGAAACTAATAATGCAATTTTCTCCCTCAAAGAGGTAATACTTGTTTTCAAATTTCGATTGAAGGGCATTATGCCAGACATGATAAGCTTCAATGGCCGCAGGTTTATGTATTTTATTATCGATGTAGCACTCTATATCTGCATAAATTACTAAAGGAGGACTTACTTGATATTCCATGCTACTTGTTAGTACTTTTGGATCTGACGGCATTTTTTCTATTTGTGCTTTTCCTCGAATGCAAAGCTGGAAGTGTCGTTCTAGTGCTGTTTTATATGTGAATGACTGAGTGGATCTTTCGCAGAAGTATTTATGTCTTTTTAAAGTTCTCCTATACAATCTTGACAGCTTTGGAATTCCACAATAGTGTGCTGCTCCATTGTTTAGAATTAGCAAAATATTAACCGTTTGCCTACCAGTAAAGTTACTATTGTATCAAACACTTTTGAGTCCATTTTCATAAAAGTGAATGTTAATTTTGATATCATTATTTTTCTCAAATTTTGGAATATCTTTGACTGATACTGGTGTGGAAATGTCTTCCATATTTAGCTCAGATGTCCACTTACTATATGATTTTACTTCATTCCTTGAATAAGGTACTTCATTATAATGCAATATTGATAAAACTGCATATAAGAAGCAATCATTTGCATTTGAATCAACATTAATGACAGCTCTAGAGTTTTTTAACTTCTTTGGTAGAGGAAATGATTGTCCACCTGACAGTATTGGACTTGTTGTTACATTGAACTCTATATTTTGTACATCATCTATAATCCAATTGCTACCCTTTTTTGTGAAGGCTTCAATATGATTTATGAGACTATTTAGATCATCCTGAAACCAAGCATCATAGTCATAAATATAGTTTGAGGATGATGAGGTAAAGTGTGCGAGAAAAGTTTCTTCTTCTTGAGGATTAGAACAGACATAACGAATTTGTGCAATCAGACGACCGCGCAATTGATGGCTCCTTAGTAAGTCAGACACTACATTCCCTAGCATGGAACGCATGCTTTCTAAGAATGATGTTATGTCCAAAGTAGGTGTTGTTGGCGTGATATCATACACACGTGCATGGCCATTGAGTGCACTTTCGTTGAGGCTAACAGTTCCATAGTTATTATGCATATTCATCTCACTATTTTTATTATGTACATTCATATGCTGTCGAAATTTACTTATAGAGTTATACGTTTTGCCACACCGAGAGTAGTATTGCATAAAGCTTTGTATGTTAGTTGAAGCGCTGGTTGTTGGCTTAGAAGTAGATCTATTTTGATTATTTGAATTTGTCTCTGTCATGCTATCATTCGGTTTATTATTGCATACAAGTTTATGCCTCTCAAGATTATCTATCCTATTCGTCTTATATGGACACTTGCTACATTGATAAGTTTTTCCTAACTTACAAAATTTTTCATGACGTTGCAAATTGCCTATGAGAGTGAACACTTTTCCACACTTGGTACAGACAACCATGATTATTGATGAGGATTGAAATCAGCAAGCCCTTATATAAATCTATCATCTAATGACGTCAGCGTCATCACCAGCCAATACCATATGTTCCGATCTGTTGCAAAGAGAAAACATAAAATTTAAAGTAATCTATTTTTCTTCCAAAAGTAAAAGGAAGTTATAGCCTGACGCATTTCACGATGCCACTGTGATATAGTTTCAAGTGGCTGCAGCTTTCACTGCAGCCACCCAAATCGTCCATCCGCGTCAGTCTTAGTCTACGGATGGTGTCATCGCTGAACTCGACGTGGACTAAGGTCTCTTTATCATGAGATTGGCTATTAGTTACTTGTGAGGCCAACAAGAGGTTTGATTGAGTTATGTTTTGTAAGGACTCAACCAAACCTCTTTTCTCCTCCATTAACTGAGCCTCACGAGCCTCGGACTGTTTCAGTCGCTCTTGACAACGCCGTAACTTGCTCTCGATGTCCTCCTCCTCCGTCGTTGCGTCGAGGTCCACGTTGTACTCACGCACTGGGAGAGGAGCCTTAGGAACTGCGGCTGGGATAGGAGGTGTTGGAGAGGAAGGAGCTGCGGCTGGAATAGGAGGTGTTGGAGGAGAAGGAGCTGCGACTGGGATATGAGCTGCTGACGATGGGGCCAATGTCATCATCGGCGACAGTGGTAGGCGGACATTCCAGCTAGGTGACGCCCGGATCTTGGAGAATGAGATCTCTTCTTGAGATGCAAACATCACGGAGTCCTGTAATTGAAAGAAACAATTGTTTGTCATCTATTTACCATTTTTTGCATTAATGAGATACAAATGTGAATTCCTCTTACCTCCTGCTGGATTGCGGTTTTTTGATCGGATCCACTCTCCTTGTTAAGAGTCACCGAGTCATTCTGAAAGATGAATTGATCAATTGTAGACGAATATATTGATAATCAAGTGAGTTTCAAAATAAATTTTAATGAAAACAATTCTGTACACATGCAGCTAACCAATCATATACTTACATGTACACCAAAATCATCATCTTCGTCGGAAGAGGACGTCGGAGATGAAGTCGCTGAAGTAGTTGCTTCATCCTCGGATAAGGAGTCCGAATCCTCCGATGTTGAGGAGTCATCCGATGACTCGCGAATTGAGCACGGTTTCTCCTCATTGTCCTCTACCGACGTTGTTGTCGCCAGCGTAGACAAGAAGCTTCTCTGATGCTTCTTCAGCGACAGAGATCGCATAGACTGCAACGAAAAATATGATGACATGTTTGCAACTAATTGACGAAGTATGTATGTTCTTAAAAATACTTGATGCATTTTCAGTTATTGTTGACTGAGACCTATGTAATGACACTTACGGGACTCGAAGGTAGTCTCCTCGGTGAAGGTAAGCGCGGAATTTTTGGGCAGCTTTGAACACTAGGAAACAGCTGAAGGTAGAAGAATTCATGTTTAATTTCACATTGAGAACTAATAAATAACTGAAATGCCTACATTTCGCAATTTTTCAGCGACTATGTCCTCGTTAGCCTTTGTCGGTCGAGGTAGCTCACTCTGAAATGTTTAAGCAATGGTGATTTACTTTATGTACACAAATGATTAAATTAGTCAATAAATACTTACATCTTTAGCGAACAGTTTTTTCTGAACCAACACCTTGACTCCCTTCGGTGGGGGCATCAGCACATCCTGAAATGTTTAACGACATGTAATCATTTCATACATAATGAAGTAGTATTTTTATTTTTCTGCTGTGAGCCAGTTATCCGTTGAAGCTAGCATGTAGAATTGATGGCACTCACCTCACAATCACTAAAAGTCTCATCGATAAACTCCCGAAACTTAGGAACTTTCTTCTTAGGAACTCGAGACTTTTGAGGCTTATCCTTTGGAGCAGGTTCATCCAACTGGGAAAGCACGCCTTCAGTCGATCGCTCCTTTCCAAAAAGACGCTCCAACTTCTTCTTCTCAACTTTGGAGGTTAAGTTAATCCCCTTTCTTCCATTTTGTTGAGCACAAGGGGTGTGCTTGGCAATGAAGGCTTTCGCGGAGTCACTATTTGCCTTTGCATCGCTCCTTTCGTACCTCTTGCAAGTGAGACAGTAGAGGTAGGTGCAGTCCTCTCTGAAGGAGCATTTCTTGTGCCCGCTTTTGTTCGCATGTCGAACGGGCAGTTGACAAGTCTCACAGAAATGGAAGATGAGACGTTGCCGTGCGATGCTTTCATGTCGAACCATTTCTGTAGAGGATAAAAAACTTTTATTATAATTTAATCTCTTATTAAATGAGAAATCATTTATGTACCATCTTCAAAGCTTTAGTAAGTACTGGATTTATATTTGACAAATCTTAAGAAAAAATAAATTCATGAATGAAATAGAAACTGAGATTTGAAAGTTTAATTTCATTTGCAAGAATTTGTTCATAAAAAGACATGAAATTTGGAAGCAGCTGATTAATCATTATTTAATTTCGAAATAATAATAGAATGAAAATGAGATTTCGAAAACTTCAACCACTTCTCAATTGGTTTAATTAAACAAGCTTGAATTTTATGGAAGCAGCTGATTTATATTTATTTAATTTGAAGTAAATATAATGGAATGAAAGTGAGATTTCAGAAATTTCAACCGTTACTCAATTCGTTTAATTAAACAAATTTGAATCTCATGCATCTGCTAGCAGATGACATTGAATTTTTATTTAAGCATCTCTTTATTTAGAAACAATGTGGGAAAATACGGATGTCAATTGCACTTTTGCTCAGACTTATACAGTCATGTCTCTTCTGGATGATTTAATATAGGAAGAAAATAGAAAAACATGGTAAATAATGTAACATAAAGTGTTCCTATCCAAAAACCCAAGCTTCTATATTTAAAGCTATTTGGTTATAAGAACTTAATAATGTTCCTGCTCCCGAATATCCTATAAAGTAGCACAACATGTTAATGAAACTCACTTCAGAATTGTAGTATGAATCGGAGAACGGAGGAACGAAGAACGACGTCTGCTATGGACACTGAATAATTCAAAAATGAGTGAAGATCCGATGTGTGCAAGTTCTTTATATATGAAATTGACAAAGCAACTATGAACAAAGACTTTATGACATCACATCATCGCATTAGTACAGTTAAACAAAATTGATAACTCAAACAAGAATTAGAACAGCTAGTCTATTTTTAACCTTAGAAATGGAAGTGCCATCATATGTGTTGAAAGATTTCTACATATAAACAGTAGAGTGAATTCAAAGTAATATGAAATGATGGACTGATATATTATTTTGATATACATGTTATTATTAATAGTCATATAATGATTCATATTTAAAGATATAAAACCTGTGATTTGAATAGAATTAAAATTTGAATTAAGCATTAAATTTCGAAAATTCAAATTTCGCGCCAAAATTCGAATAATCAAATTGAAAGACTTTTTCGAATATTCAAATTTCGCGCCAAAATTCGAATAATCAATTTTAAATACTAGGGTAATAAATTTTCGAAGGCGCGAAGCGCCCGAGAAATTTTGAGGCCCCTCCGCCGTGTATGAAGTGTACGAAGGTCAAAGGTCAAAGGCCAAAGTCAGGTCAAGGGCAAGGTCATGTGTGTAGGTTTATGCATTATGATCATTTTTGGTTGTAGAACTTTAACTTTGAAAATTATCAAAATCTTGCAAACTTTGTCATTTTCCTGAAAAAAACGTGGAATTTTTCCAGTTTCATACTCTTGCATACAACGAACATTTTTCATCAAATAGGTACATACCTTATATCATTCGAATGGTCTTTTCATTCTCATTCTAATGGTATCCTGTATGACACATGCATAACATCATCCTAGACGGCTAGACTCCTTTAAAGAACAGGCGAAATGTAGTGTAAAAACTTAGTAAATTTGAAGCAATTCATTTTTCTCTTTGCATACACTTGCATAAAACTAGGATTTTTTCATCGAATGGGTACATACCTTATATCATTCGAATGGTCTTTTCATTCTCATTCTAATGGTGTCCTGTATGACACATGTATGATATCATCCTGGACTGCTACAAGCATTTTAAAATTAACAACATAACTGCTTCTTTAAAAGTTATATGTTCCTATTTATTTCAAGTTGAAGTCTTCATATTTAATATTTTGCTTCAATTCAGTTATTGAACATCATTAATTGTAGATAGTTATTCCCCTTTCCCATTCAGACCTTAATTGAAGACCGATTTGTGAAATGATAAAACAAGTCTGTTCATATATACAAATGAATATTAAATGAAGAGATTTAAAAAAATACACTAAATGTCATCAATGTTCGGAAATGGTACAAGTTTTTTCAAGTTCACTTGCACATGGATCCTTGTCTTCTTTGGGGCACAACGACAGCGACGCGGTGTGTCCAGGTCGATGATGGAAAATTCGAGAGCGGTTGTGAGGTTCAGCTCGTTCGGATCCATTCGCATGAAGACCCGTTTGCTGTGGTACTTCTTCGGCGCGTTCTTCACTTCGACAGTGACCCTTCCATATAGTGGCGTTCTCATTGATTTTCTATTAACTTGTCGCATCGTCTCGATTGATACGTCAATATCATCACTCGAGTAGTCGGGCGATGAAGGGGCTGCACTGAACACCACCGGCTCGTCTGGTGTTGTAGATCGCTCCATCGGAGATTGGGGAGGTGTTTTGGTACGATCCATAGTACCATTCTCGATCGTAGATTCCTTCTGTGCATTGGTACGATCCATCGTTAAAGAAATAAATTACAAAGTTGAAACTTGTCGTAAGCTTGAGGACTAGAACCTTTGATAAGAATTGGTACAAACCTCGGACTTATATACAGTGGAACCTCCTATTGCGGACATTCTATACAGCGGACACCTCCGTATTACGGACAGTTAAGTTCAGTCCCGAATAATGTTCGTATCATCATCGGTAACTCCATTTTGCGGACACCTCTAAAATGCAAACACTAAGGCGCAGTCTCGACGGTGTCCGCAATATGGAGGTTTTACTGTACTTTTAAACAAAGGAAATCCTAACAGCCAATCAGAGAGGTTCCGAACTTCCCTAAAGTTTGTTGACATATAGAGATGTCATTGTACCAAACTTTAAAGTTTATTTCCTCAAGAGATTATAATTTCCAACTTCTTATCCAAAAGCATGTCGAAACTTTTCTTCTTTGAAAATGGAAGTGAAACAATCATGGGTGGACGATTGGACATGGTCATTCATCCCTGATGTGGCTGCAAATTGGCCCTTTGGAGGTTATTAATTGTAACAGCCCTTCAAAGGCGCAACAAGGTAGCAGTCAAGTGTCCGCTTCATCAAATAGAGCATGAGTTCGCAAACAATGTAACTTTTTTGGAATGGAGCGACGTTTTCTTGAAGATAATAGAGTTCCCTACGGGACAAGACTTCTACATTTCACTTGTTTTTCAATCTTAAATAATATTTACATCGCAAATCTCTTGTCGTTTTACTTCAAATATAATTCTGGAATTGGTTTTCATATTGGGAAGTAACAAAATCATAAATGCACATCAAGGTTTCATATTTTCAATGACTGCTACAATGGTCACAATAGTCGCAATTGAGCAAACTCATTCAAAATCAAACATCGGACGTCCATCGGTACGTACCCAAGTACTCAGAACCAAGTCGCACAAGTTCGCTCATAGACGTTCCGAAACACAATGTACTCAACCGAGTGTACCAAACACATGCACCTATCCAGCAAAACAGAAGTCATGCATGTTCCTATTAATAACACTGAATTATGCATGTACCTGTCCGTGTTCCTATTGATAACACTGAATTTTACATGTACCCATCCATGTACCTATCCCTCTCATAGTAGGGCACAGTTTTCACTACTGTCCAAAAATTTGATTGAGCAGTTTTAAAAGTCAAAATTTTGCTAATTTATATACTATGACGTCCCTATATAAGTAATATGAAACATGTTGGATATCAAAAGGAATGAATATTTTCTAATAAGCATCCTAACGAAGCGGAAATTAAGCTAATTTGCAAGGAAATTTCATGAGCCACATTATGATGGAAAGTCTTCATGTAAAAGTCATGATATTATTCGTGCTCTCTTGGCTGAAATTTCAAGTTTCTAATTCAATTTTCACCGCCATCATTTCATGATTCACTTAATTCATGTTTCACTTCTTGAATCTGGATGGTGATGTGGACCCATTTACATCTTTCAAAGTCGATTGAAATCACTGTCTTTGATCACGCGATTTTGCTCTGCCAGTGACAGCTTGCCTATGATATGATCACGCTTAAGAAAATACTCTTGAGGATGAGCATGAAAGTAATAGGAACCCATCGAATTGCTAATTTAGCAAACATTAAATCTCCAAGGCCTTCATGACACTGAGAATCTGTAAAATGTCATCATTCTTTCTGCATCACAATCATGATCACTCAATTTTGCTGCAATTTCTGGAAAACTGCAAAAATATGCATGTCTCACATTTGGTGTAAAACCACCTGAATCTCCCTTGAGTTCATTGAATAAAATCGAAAATGCATACACATTGGGGATTTGATGAATGCGGAGTTACCACTCTACCTAACATATCTACTCCATGGCTGAGATCTTATTTTGCCTTCTTGGCTGAAATTTTCACCGGCATGATTTTATGATTCACTAAATTCATAATAATAATAAGAATAATAATGAAGTGTTTATTAAAATCACAGTGAAAATCACATGTACAAAATTAATTACTAAAATCGTTCTCCAAAGAGTTGACAGAATACATTGTACAGAAAGCTGTACCGATCATTTTTGCATTTTAAAATTTGCTAGCTTACATGCATACGGAAAGAAAGAAATAGATGGTCTGTAAGTTCGTGACTGTGGCAAATAGAAGGGTAAATCCAATTTAATCCACAGCACTTGACGAAAATGTGTCTTTGATTTGTAAAATCCATATTTCTGAACAGATTTCAATAGTTTTTTCTTCAATCGAACCGTCAGGAGTAGTAAACCCATCCCAAAAGGAAGCACAAAATGTGCAACGATGAGTCATCATGCTGACTCAGCCCCCCCCTCTGGAAGGAAGGAAGGAAGGAAGGAGGAACTCTCCTGTGAGGCAAGGGTAGGAATCTAGGAGCGAATGAGTTAGAAAAAGGTTGGTTTTGGACGTTTTGGGGTGAGAAAGGCCATATCTCGGGCAGATGGAGTGCTCGGATGGGAAAACGGAGGGCAGATTCGGAGTCTACGTGAAATTTTGGGTTAGGGAGGTTGTTTCCAGCTCAATCGGAGAGAAAAAAATTTTGGGACGTCCCCCCTCACCTCCGGACGAGACTTCAACTTTGGTTCTAGAGATCGTAGAAAGTTGTGTGATAGCTCGTTTGAAAGCTTAGAGTGCCACAAATTCAGTGGAAGAAACGCCGTGTCTCACCGTTCGTGTGTTGAGGTGTGAGAGTGACTTTAAGATTTTTGCCAATCACCGAAAAAACGATAGAGCTAGAATTTTCATGAAAATGGCTCTAGCGGGTGAACGAAGCATCGGATGGGAAAACGGAGATCAGATTTCGACTCAGCGTGCAATTCTGCATCTTGAGGGTGGGTTTTAAGTAAATCGGAGAGAAAAAGTCGAAAATTTTCTTCACACTGGGTCTCCACACGTGATTTTTTCGTCAAAATGTTAAATTGTGGCCACATTTGGTGACGACTCACTCACGAATGGAAGTGAATGAAGAGCTCGGGATTCCTTTAGAGGCAAGACCGCACTTTGTTCTCTAAGATCCTATCTTTTCAGATCTGTGGCAGATTTCGTTTCCAAATCAGAGCATGTTTAAAATCGAATGTTTGCGCATTTTCTCAGATTTTGGAACCTTTGAAAAAACGACAGCAAAACTCTCCGTGCAATGCTCGCCTTCAGTGAAAAGTCGCTTGTATCATGTAAAGACTGGCTTGTACACACTTATGCAAGTCTTCATTGACTTCAGCAGAGTCGAAAACCCCAGAAAACTTCCAAAAATAATAAATTTAAATTTTTCAGCATTTAGTACTACATATATTACTATTTTCCAAGATTTTGGAACCTTTGAAAAAACAACAGAGTTTTTTCAACTCGGCTTCTGGTCATCGTAGAGAGTCGAGGGATGGCTTAAATGAAAGGTGAGAGCGAGAAAACGTGACTGTCAAAATTTGAAGTCAATCGGAGCACTAGAACCGGAGATAGACGTGTTTAAAATTTTGGATGATGGAGATTACGTCATCAGCTGATCGCCACAAACTATACCAGTGGAAATCTACTAGAGGAAATCAGTTCGCCTCCCGACTGGGTTGGGGTAGGTGAACTCCGGAGCTCCGATGATAGCATCGAACATTCCAAATTTCATTAGAAAATTTCATTATTGATATCAGCTACGGTGTCAGACTTAAAGGTTAGCCAGGAGATGGCCTTAGTCTCCAGGCCATAAAAGACTCCAAAACTTTAAAGGCTCGTAACTTTGCTTCTACAAGTCCTTTTGACTCGATTCAAAAAAGGTTCGACCGCTATTGATCAGACCTATATTCACAGACTATTTATAAAATTTAATGCTAAAAATTTAAATTTATCATTTTTTGGACGTTTTCTGGGGTTTTCGACCCTGCTGAAGTCAATGAAGGCATGTATAAGTGTGTACAAGCCAGTCTTTACATGATACAAGCGGCTTTTTACTGAAAGCGAGTATGAAATGGAGAGTTTTGCTGTAATATTTCACTGACGGTGTTCCTTCGGGACGGCGGATGATGCCGTAATGATAAGTGTGGCAGGGGAGTGTGTCATATTTTAGACCAAAACCTCTGGGGCAACTCATGTTGGGCATTTGGCACAGTTCTCAACGTAGTACTTTGAACGCCAATCGGTTGAGTCTTAGCTATCTTGTCATGGGTGAAATCTAAACATCTCCATTGCAAAACGCTTGTAAATCACGGCTTGCTATCACTCTCTACGGCGTGCTATCAAGCTGATCAAGGCAACGACTTGCCAACCTCTTGTAAATAACTCCACCCTGCCTGGCTATCAAGTCATTGACGGTGCAAGTCACGGAGATTTTCGGTGTAATACTTCCTATCGACGGGCGTCCCTTTTGGGTGGCGATGGAATCCGCAGCGAAGAGTACCGCATGGGATATTCGGCAATTGTAATCCTTGTTAACCTCTCTGCGTCATGCTTGCAAGTGGTTGCCTTATCGTCTTGACGTAGTGCCTGACCGCCAGGGTGACATTTAGCCATCTGTCGAAGGTTACTTTAAAACATCTCCATTCCACTGAGTGTTAAAAACGTTGACAACCTATGTTGTTGAGAATGAGCCATGATTTCCTTTAAGAACTGTCTCTATCACGGAGACAAAATGATGAATGGAATGAATTCGAAGGGACATTCATGCGCCACACGCAACCAGCTCTTGTGAACGTAGTCTGAAAGTGTATCATGGTTTGCAAAAGCAAAGCTTAGTGTAGTCAAATAGTTTTACAGTGACACACGTTTGCGAAAGTAAAGTTTGATCACCGAAGTTTTATTCGTGTGTAGTCAGAAAGTTTATCAAGTTGTACAAAAGTTTTACCGTGACACACGTTTGTGAAAGTAAAGTTTGATCATCGAAGTTTTATTCGTGAGTGCAGTCAAATAGTTTTTACCACAACACACGTTTGTGAAAGTAACTTATTAGATTACACTGAGTCATCAATACTGTCAAAGGTGTACAAGTCATATCAAGCATATTCAACTGAGTGTCCATTCCTGAAACTCATCATCATTTGAAATTATTTGAAGATGAAAAGTTGCATTCGTTTCCCAACTTCATGATTTGTAGCAAGAGAGCTTGGTTATTCGTTGAAGGCTATGGAAAGTGTTACAAATGTAAATGAAAATATTAAAGCTGACGCTTTAGTTGAAAGACTAATGGATCTAGATGAGCATGCTATGAATCATCATTTGGATCGAAGATGGATAGAGGATTTTTCCATGCTGCAATGTAATGATAGTGAAAATGGCATGAAATTGGTGCGATCTGGAGTGAAAAAGAAAAAAGTGACATTTGCAACTGATTTGTCAAGTAGCTCTACCAATAAAAGTGACTTCAGAAAGAAATTGGAAGAGGAGACGTTTAAATTATTATGTGAACGGAACTGCGTTGAGTGTTTTAAAAGGGAACGGTCTCTTCTCTTTTGACCACGTTGTCATGCTGTTGTGTGTTCTACGTGCTATGTACCTTTGGAAACTATGTTGTGCCCCATCTGTGATCAAGAAATAACTTCAACAGTCAATGTATATAAATGATGTTGATGCAATCCTTGTCGATTTTAGAATAGTCATATATGACCATGACACCAATGTATCACTGTCTCATTGAAAAGAGAAAGCATTATTATACAAGGCACTGGATTCTTGTGTTGGAAAAACTATTATCATCCAGTGATTGTAGAGAGATGATACATCGTTTGAGTAATGCTATCATCATTCACGCAAACTGTGAAGATGTTGACTATATGCTATCTTATAATTTTAAACCAAAGCAGTTTACGAATACGTTTTCATCACTGTTACATCATGGTCTTCTTTCATTACCTTGCTTGGAGTTATGTATTGTACACTTTGATTATGGGAAGCCTTTTCCACTTAAGCACAATTTATGCAAAGGCATTAAACTTTATAAGCATCATCGTACAAACAGATTGTTCATGTCTGGCTCATAACATATCAGCAAACGACACAGCTGAACTGTTTCCATTGAACTATAGTACCTCACTGAATGATACATTACAGCTACCCACACATGTATTTGCTTCTGACTATCCTACTGGTACTGTGGCTATTCTCAGTGTATTGATCTTTACTAGTGCTGTACTCAATGTCTTCGTTTATTTCATTGCGTTTACGTCGGTGATGTTTCGACGCTGCTGTCGTGTCTAAGCAAAGAACACTCTAACATCCACCTGTAGAAATGGCTAGACGTCGTTCATCTCACCATTCGCGCAGACAAAAGTGTCAATCAAATGCAGACAAAACATTCTGTCTCACTCTTCGTCGCTTATTAAAATTGAAACCACCTCATCGATGTGAGGCAATGAAGCTGGCAAACAATGCCTTCATTCGTAAAATGTGCGCGGAAATACAAAAACTGCGTTATATGACATTAAATAGCAAAAAGGCCAATGCAATTGCCAGGCATGGTGAAGTTCTTCGCAACTTGAGCAATCCAAAAACATCAATTCCTACAAAGCGCAAACTATTACCACAGCGCGGTGGCTTCTTACCACTTTTAGCGCCTATCATCATGGCAGCTGCTGGTCCTGCTTTGGGAGGATTAGCTGGTGCTCTCGCGAATAAAGTCATTAATGGATAGATACTAAGTTAAATGGTATGACTTTTCATCAAAATCAACATGGATTTCCGTTTACGCTGTAGGACCCTCTCATAGTGGGAAGACACATTTAACACTGCAATTGTTGGAGCGACGTATTGAGATTTTTGACTGCATACCAAATCGTGTTGTTTGGTGATATGGAATTTATCAACATAACTTACATCGTGAATTAGTTGGTAAGGGTTACTTGGTTCAACCGGGGATTATCAGCACTGCTGATATTCAACCCTATGATATTATCATTCTTGATGATTTACTTAATGAGAGTAAGAACTCACAAGAAGTAACTGCTATGTTTACCAAGGCTGCTTATCACGAACCATGCTTTATCATTTTTATTATGCAAAACCTTTTTCCAAGTGGAAAGGAAGCACGGACTCGAAGTCTAAACACGCATTACTACATCATCTTTAAAAATCCTCGCAATAAAAGTCAAGTTGAATTCCTATCTCGACAAGTTCTTCCTCGCAAGTCAAAAGCCTTCATTGAAGTATTTGAGGCTGCTACGGAAAAACCCTATAATTATTTATTTTTGGACTTCACCCACTAGTGTCCTGAGGTTTATCGCTTACGCAGTCATCTATTTGAAAAACCCATGATCGTATATAAATTGTTATGAGTGGTTTTCAACGCATGATTGCTATTCCACAAGAAGAATATATACATCTGACTACAATGCAGAGTGTTCAACAACCTTGGGCAAATCAAATATTACAACTTAATCAGCAATATGAACAAGAAGCTGTACAAAGTGAAAATCCATATGATCGTTTGATAAAGCAGAGTTCTAACTTAGAAGAAATGAAACAATTGAAAGAAAAAATTCGCAATGATCTTTCGCTTGGTTCACCCAAACCCTATCGCAATCGCGCACTGAGCTTACATCGAGGTCTCGAACCCAACTTGAAAATCACTCAACGAGGTGAAGTGGTTGGTGATGATGGTGGAGTGATTAGGGACTCAAGAGTGAAGATTTAATTAATCATGTTGTTCGTGATCGTCGTCGTCACTTTACACCTACAGGATGGGAGTTCTTTTTAAAAAGTATGAAGAAATTCAATGTTCCAAAGGCAATTCTTAGTCGTGATACCTTACAGGAAATGGAAAATGATTCTACACCTAGAAAGAGAAAGTTGCAAAGTGTAGAGAGACCTAAAAAGAGAATCAAGCAAACTTTGAAAACACCCGAGAGGTTGCCGAAGCGTATACCAAAACCTTCAACACGTTATCCATCATTTGATTTTATCACAGACTTTTAATGAAGAAGCTATGCTGCATCCCATGTTCAGAGTTGCCAAACATTCATGTGTCATTGAACTGCTTAAGTACATGTTGTAAAAGTGATTCATACAAGACGGCTCAAAAAAGTAGCAAAAGCAGGACTCAAACACAAACGCAAACCCTGACGGAGAAAAAGACTGATACTTTGAGGCAAATAAACAATCCCTCTTAATAGACGATCGATGAACATCTCAAATCAATTTACTATAACCCAAAGCATTATGCAGGCTGTGCTTCAGTGAAAAGGTTGTCACAAGCAAGTGGTTATTCACAGAAACAAGTGAAGAGATGATTAAAAGCTCAACCTGCATATACATTGCACACACAAGCTCGAAAACGTTATCCTACCCGTTCTTATATCGCTCCTGATATTGATGAACAATGGCAAGCAGATTTGGCTGATGTTTCTTTATTAGCTAAAAAGAATAAAGGCCATCTCTTTCTCCTAACTGTCATTGACTTATCTTCCCGTTATGCTTGGGTACAACCACTCAAGACAAAGCGTGGTGAAGAAGTGGCCGAGGCTTTCCAAAATATTTTCAGTGAAGGACGCATTCCCACACGTATTCAGACTGATCAAGGGAAAGAGCTTGAAAACAGACATGTGCGTGCTTCATTTCGCAAACACAACATTGAGCTGTTTAGTGTGAAAAGTGCATACAAGGCTGCAGTGGTCGAACGCTTTAATCGCACACTGAAAACTCGTCTATGGCGCTATTTCACTGCAAAAGTAACACAAAAGTGGACGGATTTATTACAAGATGCTGTACACGGTTACAATCATTCTGTTCATCGTATGATTGGTCACAAACCTGCTGACATAACTCCAGACATGGTGGATACAATCCGTGAAATCAATGCTAAACGCAGGCAACCATCACAAGGTAAACGTGACATTCAGGTTGGTGACAAAGTTCGCATTTCCAAGGTGAAAAGCGTGTTTGCGAAAGGATATCTTCCCAATTGGACGGAAGAAATATTTACTGTCTCTGAGGTTAACAAGAAATTCAAGCCCACTACCTGAAAGCTTCGTGATTATCATGGTGAAGAGATTGAATGGAGTTTTTATCGTCATGAGATAACGCCCAGATGATGACTATATGGTTGAAAAGATACTTCGTCACCAAATGCGACAAGCGGAAAAGTGGAGCCTGGTGAAATTGGCTGGCTATCCAAATTCAATGAACAGTTGGATTCGTCATTCTGACCTTTATCGTGTTAGTCAACGTTCCTAAGCAAAGTAATGAATTGTGTAAATATAAGTAGATAAATACCTATGGATCAAACTGCTACGTTTTATTCTGCTCCCTTCTATGCTAGTCATGGAGCTGGCTTTCCCGTTTATACTGGATCGAGACGTCAAAAAGGGGGTAGTCTATTGGGTGCTGTCAAAGGTATGATGCTCCCCACTATCGCAAATGTGGGAAAATCAGCTTTAAAGGAAACTGTAGGATTAGCAGCAGATGTAGCAAGTGATGCGCTTTCAGGAAGATTGCCGATTCGTGAATCGCTAAAGCGTCATGGAATACAGCGTTTGAAGAATGTCGGTAAGGCTGGCATGAGGTCTGTCATCAGTCATATCAATCCACTCTCTACTTCAGGCAAGCGTAAGCGAAGAGCATCTCGTATACCTCCTAGCAAACGCAGACGACCTGGACTGTTTTAATTATGGAATGTAAAACCTCATCCATTGCTTATTTGATAGAACACCTATACAGACAGATATCATTAGAAATTATGCATCCATTCGTTATCCACAGACAAGTATCGATTCCGGTAGTGTCATTGAGTTTTTAATACCAGGAAGTGATGCTGAGTACATCGATGTAAATGACATCAATCTACATGTTAAGTTTAAGATGGTAAATAAGGACGGTACAAACCTTGATGACAAGGACAAAGTAGCCGTGAATAACTTGGCAATAGCAACGCTCTTCAAGGATGTATCATTGACCATTGGTGAAACTCGGGTTGAAGGTGGTCAACACAGTTATCCCTATCTCGGTTATTTTTCAACAGTCATGCAGTTCCAGCCACAAGCACAAAAGAGTCACATGGCTGTTATGGGTTGGTGTAAAGATGAAGCTAGTAAATTTGATAGTGACAAAAACAAGGGATTTGTCACTCGTGAAAAGTGGAATGCAGAAAGTAGGGTGTGTGAATTATATGGTCCCCTATACTTGGACTTTTTCCGTCAATCACGTTTCTTAATGTCAAAAGTAGACATGCGAGTTCATCTCTTGCCGAACGATCCTAAATTTGTATTGAATACTTATGGAGCAAAGACTGAATTTAAGATTGTGTTTGAAAGTGTTAGACTTTATGTGCGACGAATGACAGTGAATCCTTCGGTGATTAATGGTCACGAGATGGGTTTGAAGAAGTATGATGCTCTTTATGATGTAAATCATACTGAGATCCATAGTTTCACCATTCTTCGTGCGCAAAAGAGCTTTGTTAAAGATAGTTTGCTTCCTATACAATCACCAAAAATGATCATTGTGGGATTGATTGCAAATGATGCATACAATGGTAATATATCGAAGAATCCCCTCAACTTTCAACACTTTGGTTTAAATCAAATCGGATTGTATCGCGATACTGATTGCATTCCTGGTACTCCTTTTTGCCCAGACTTCGCTAATGGACATTATTCTCGCTCATACCAAAATACTAGGGAGACATTTAAATACTGGAATACTGATGACACCAATGGTTTGACCTATGATGAATTTGCTAAAGGTTATACGCTTTATGCATTTGATTTGACAGCAAACAATGAAGCAGGTGCTTCTTATCGTCCGGGTACTGCCACGAAGGGTCTTAAACTAGAATTCTTTTTCGAAAAAGATTTGGCGAAAACAGTCAATGTGCTCATCTATGCTGTGTTCGATTCCACCATTCGAATTAACAGCCTACGTGACGTTTCCGCTTCTTATACAAGTTAATGAGTTGCTTATCTGATGCAGAGCTAGAGAGAGTCGCTCAAGAACATGGTGATGAACGCACTGTTGCAGCATTTCGAGGTGTGTTTTCCAATAATAATATGCCCACAGTTTTACCAAAACCACCCTCATTCATTATCATGAATACTGATACAGCACACTTACCCGGCAAACACTGGAAAGTTTTGTTTATTGATAAAAACTATTGCGGTGAAATCTTTGATTCATTGGCCTTACCAAACTGTGATTATGTTACACGCTTCATGAACCGTCATTCACGAAAATGGATTTGCAATACTTTGGCCTATCAACATCCCTTGTCTTCAACATGTGGAGCATATGCCCTCTACTTTGTAATGATACCCTTGTCAATGAAAAGCGCATTCGTAACTTTTACAAAAGCCTTCAATAAATATGTACGATTAAAATTTGTTTTCTTTATTATACTTCAATGGAAAAGTAGATGATGTGATTGAATATGTTGTATTTAGTCATCAAACATGAATAGGTAGAGATAAGAAGACATTGTTCACTTGTCACACTCATGCTTATGAATGTTGGTTTGTTGAAGGTAGGTCATTATTCGAGGATGTATACGTTCTCTATACTTGTTCCAACTTGAGGATGTAAAATGTATAACACCATATTGATCATGAAGAGCAATGAAATCTCGTCGAATAATGAATAGACGTCCACCTAGAGGGATATAGTACATTGAATGATGCATGATATGTAAAGCATCGTGGAGGTCATCCATTTGAAAAGGTGATAAACTTATTTTAACTTTTCGATGAGTATCGTAAAAGGTAATGCGTCGAGACTTCCATGTAACGTGACACTGAGAAGAGAGCTTGGCAATCATGTTTAGTTTTAGACATAGCAAAACTTTTGCTTAGTCTTCTCGTTTAAGCAAAGCATTCATAAGAAATGGACGAAGTCATGTTAAGATTCATCATCATATTATCATTTGCAATAGTGACATTAGCGGGACGAGGATTGGATGATGCAGTCAGTCTCATCAAATCACCTATTCATGCAACAAGACCTATTGAAGATGTAATTCTTTCCGGCATAGCCGATCCTTGGCAAAAAATCATTCTTACAAACTTCAGATTTTACGTCAGCGAGTGAGTCATGCGTGGGAAATGGTGTTAACAGATTATGGCTTTAAGCGATCACCTGTAGGCGGCATCGATTTGATCAATCCTATACGTCGCATTGCAATGGAATTAAAAAATAGCTGTCATGTGAGCTCATCAATGAAACGTGAAATATTTCATACCCTTGCAGATTTTAAACGTAGAAGACCAAGATATCAAGTCATATTTGGTTGTATCAACTATCGCAATATGAAAGAAGGCGGTGCAAGCATACTTAGGGGAGTGCATTATGTGAAAGGGCAATCACTCTTAACCAAATTCCTAGGACGACAGAAAGTACCTACTATGAACAGATTGAAAGCAGCAGTTCGTTATGTCATGCGACATGACGCCTAAGCAAACGACGCTTTATGTTGATACTTTAACATGGAGTTTACAGCAGTGTTTCCCAGTAATGCTCAACCTGAGCGATATGAAAATACAGCTGCTGAGTTTGAGATTGATTTAACACAGCCGATTGACTTAAATGGTGATTGGGAAGTAGCCTTGGAAGATTTGAGCTATGTGAATAATACAAGAACCATTGCAAATGAAGACATTACATTAGGCAGTGCAACGAATCAAGACTTGCACTTTCCAAAACTAGAGCGAAATGATAAAGTACATACCTACAACTTGAATGAACATGCAGTAGAGTGGAATTCTATTCCTACAGTAAACACCCGTCGGGGAAAGCGAGCTGTTGATGAGATTGTAAATGGCCCTACTTTAATTATCACTGCAGATACAGACATACCCATTGCTAAAAATGCTTCACCACTTAAATGGAAACAACCTACAAACCCATCATTCCATCATCGTTTAGAGCAATCATACTATTATATGAAATTCAACGCCTATTGAATGTTATGAATGATTTGGCAAAGGATCTATGATGCTGGCAGATGGATCCAAATCTGCATAAAGTTACACTCTACATGAGACCGACTACTATTTCCCATGGATTTTATGTGAGTGGACCTCTGCAAAAGATATTGAATCTTAAATCACGTTTCTTTTTACCTATCGCAAAATTTTCAGAAGTAAAAGGAGGTGGCGCCTTTCCTTTGAGAGCTCAAGTGTCCATGAAAGATTCAAAGCAGATTAAGAAATATCCGCATTGGCACTGGAAAAAATTTAATATTACCCTTCTTCTCCTTGATCGCATGCATGAGCGCTTTGTGCTTTTCGAATCTGGTACTGTTGATGACTTGATCAAACAGGTAAATGAAATAAATGGATTATCTATGTCCATCACTCGAGCACACAATAAAGCAAGGATTGATTTCCGAAATGATTATGAGCATTCACACATTTGTTCACATCAATTCTAAATTTCGCGATTTGCTCTCTTTAAATACACACGTCTTATGGTCACATCATGAATGGGGGAATGTGAAAATAACATCTGAACAGCAATCCGATTGCCGAATGGTCCTTTATTTCAAACGCACAGACCCTGTTTTACGTCCCAGTCTTACATGGAAGCCAAATGAAAAGCTACCGATACCTCCAAAGCATTATAACAATGGCTATGATGTTTGTACATACTTGAGCAAGGGTGTATCAAATCTATACTCATATCATTTTGACTATGATCCTAAAGCAAATACATTCTGTATCAGTGTACATGGTAAAACGGTCATTCACATTTCAAAAGAGTTAACAAAGATTTTAGGATTCAAACGTGACATATTCTACGACGAGAAGTACAGTGGCTCAACATCCTTGCTCGATATGAATATCAATCACTTTTACATTTACACTAACTTTATCCATTCAACACAAGTTGGTGGTCAGATGGTTCCCCTTTGAAGATATATTCCTATTGACAGTGGAGACTTTGGTGTGACCATGCACAGGGAGTTCCTAAACAAGATATACATTCCAGTCAATGTATCACGCTTATCCCATTGCAAATTTGGTATCTATGATGACAGTGGTAATCCTATTCAATTCATTGGTGGTCGTACTGTCTTAGCACTTCATTTTCGTCAGATAACATCAAATCATTAAATTTGTATGTTGCGTGTGGCGCAGTCAATGTCTTTTCTTTCTTGATTAGGTGGCAGTTAAGACCGTGGTCTCATAAAGACCGTTTGGGGCATTCTCTGGTCTCATCAAGGCTTTTCACTCCTGAAAGTCAGCCTCGTTTAAGAAAGGCTCACTCTCAACCGTTTGTAGAGTGAGGTGCTTGAAGCCTTCAGTCATTTGTCTCTCTTCCTCTTCCTATTTTTGTTCAAACTTTCTCTCAACTTCCTTCTTTGCAGGAGTTGAGCTAGAAAGAGGTGTGAATGTTTCCTCTGTGTCGGACATGACTATGATAGTGAAATGCAAGACACTCTTCTTTAAATATGAGAATGATGCATTGTGATTGATAAATGGCTGTCTTCCAATGAGAGGACGTGAAGCAGGGAGAGAAAATCTATATAAGTGCGGTGCAATGACCATTTCCTCATAATATCATTCAAATGAATACACCACCGAATACCTATGCCCTACTCATGCCCAATGCCCCACGCCAGAGGCAAGTGAAAACTATTTACTATGGTGAGGTCGAGCCGCTACAGTTGGATGAGGAAACCATCATTTTCGACGATGAAATAGTGAGCAATGAAGAGGACAGTAATGATACAATCAGGACTGCCTTCCTGAGTGTGTCTCCAAAGGACGTTATGATGGAGCGGTGTGTTGAGACTCTCCGGAGCTGGCTAGACCTCTTCTGTCCTTCTAGTCAGCCCCGCAATCAAGAAGAGTTTGACTTGGTAGACGTAATGTACCGTCTTATTACAAAGCGTATTGCTTTTTAATAAATGTGTATCATGACAGTGTTGTTTTTCCTTCATATGAACTTCATGGCTTCGAAATGATCATTGAGTGAGCATATAGTCGATTGGGAGCTATTGTTAAAATAAGATATCCTATCATCTGGACACTTAACATAGTTACTAGAAATCATTCAACATATGAAAAATGATTTTAGGTGAATCAATTGAAGCAACGTTATCTGAGAATGAGCCATGAGTTCTGCTTGTCTCTATCATTGAGGCTAAATGATGAAGGGATGAAATGGGAGATCACTCTTACACCACACGTATACAAAATCATTTTCTATCTTCTCTAATGGTGCGATCCCTTTTGATAGAAAAGTAGACCGATAACAAATGTGTTAACTAACCCCATATCTAAATTGCTCCATTCATTTTCATTTCTAGATAAATACATTGCCAAACAAAGACATGTAGTATGTAGGTTTATTTACAATTGAAGCACATATACTTTATAGCGAGGAAAAGTCAAGCGGAATAACCTCTAAGTCACTGTATACTTTGTAGCACCTTGGTCGTTTTGGGGCATCAGGCGCTCTTCTCACACGCGTTGTTTTTAGTGTAAAATCGCCGTTACTCCACACAACTTGCTCAATCTTGCCTTTATCACAAGTCTCCTTCAGATCGCACTCTTCATCCCACTCGTCAACCACTTCAAAGATTTTGTTGAAGATCTCTAAGGCAGGAGATGTACCTTCCATTATGAGATAGATGAGAATGAGAAGTGTTTCAATTTTCTGACTTTTACATGTTTTTCAACAATGAATTCCTCAACAACCAATCAGAATGATTCTAATTTAGATGAAGACTATATTATCACTTTATCAACCTGTGTTGCAGTAAAAACTATTGTACAACTTCATAAACTTTCTAACTACACTCACAAGAGCTTGTTCACTAGCGAAGAGAGAAATGAGCTTGTGGTTGCGTGTGGCGCATGAATGTCCCTTCCAATTCATTCCATTTCATCATTTATTCTTCCCCTCTGCATTCCACATCCGAAGATATGTGGCGGGCTTGGGACCCCTTTAGCTGCATTAGAAGGTAGCCCTTAAGAAGGCTCATGGGGCGTTTCCGACGAAGGGTGATGAAAGAATGTGTTGTATGTATGAAAGTTGATCTTATGTTTATGAAAAAGACAATCATCCAACTTGGGCGGGTCTGGCCGATCCTGCTGAGAGAGACTCTTAATCTCTCTATGTCAGCGGCATCGACCTCCTCTACTACCACCCGACTGTCAGAGGGCGGTATATACCCCCACTCTGTTGAATCGGTATCATCATCGGCAGCTGATGAACCAATTCGAGCAAGATTGTTCCACAATCTCTCTTGCTCTTCCATCTGCGAAAACTCTTAAAATAAAATTCTCGGCTTTAACCGAGGCTTGTCAGGAGAGCTGACTAGTGTGTTTGGTGTCTGCATGATGGAGTATAAAATGAAAATGAAAGAGAGGCAACGGTTTATATACCCAGTGAGCACAAAGCCATGATTCAGACCTTCCTTATCTGGCCATGCGTTTGACATGACAACAGTGGTTTTACCATTTATGGGCATCGGCAGTCACCATGCCTTCAGTAACCAACTCCCAACACAAAGACTGGTTACCCTATGACGCGAAAAGGTTTGACGTCAATGCCTACAGTAACACTCTCATCATTACCAAGTTACAATGACAAACGATAGACGTTGCCAACCCTGAGTTACTGAGGTCAGACGAGATTTCACAAAGGCCTGATAGCAGAAGCTATAGCGACTTCATAGCAAGCGTATAGGTGATAAGCTCTTGAATCCGTTACAGGCATCACTCAGAGGGGATCTTATCCCAGCTCCAAGGCCTCGACCCACAAATCCAAACTCGGACAGACAAATCCAACCGCGGACAGAGCGTGCGTCATGTCACTGTGTTGTTATCCGGGCCCCGATTTTGACATAAAAACCGGTGGAGTTATTTACAAGAGGAAACATCCCAAGTCGTTGCTTTGATGAGCTTGATAGCAAGCCGTGATTTACAAGCGTTTTGCAATGGAGATGTTTAGACGCCACCCATGACAAGATAGCTAAGACTCAACCGATTGGCGTTCAAAGTGCTACGTTGAGAACTGTGTCAAATGCCCAACATGAGTTGCCCCAGACGTTTCGGTCTAAAATATGACACACTCCCCTGCCACACTTATCACTACGGCATCATCCGCCGTCCCGAAGGAACAGAACACCCTGTCAGTGAAATATTACAGCAAAACTCTCCATTTCATACTCGCTTTCAGTAAAAAGCCGCTTGTATCATGTAAAGACTGGCTCGTACACACTTATACATGCCTTCATTGACTTCAGCAGGGTCGAAAACCCCAGAAAACATCCAAAAAATAATGAATTTAAATTTTTCAGCATTTAGTACTACTTATGAAATTTTATAAGTAGGTCTAAAGTATAAGAATGTGAATATAGGTCTGATCAATAGCGGTCGAACCTTTTTTGAATCAAGTCAAAAGGACTTGTAGAAGCAAAGTTACAAGCCTTTAAATTTTGGAGTCTTTTATGGCCTGGAGACGAAGGCCACCTCCTGGCCAACCTTTAAGTCTGACACCTCAGCTGATATCAGCCATGAAATTTTCAAAGTCGGTTTCTTACAGAAATCCGAAATTTGGAATGTCCGATGCTAGCATCAGAGCTCAGAGAGACGACCTATCGTTAACAATCTCTCGTCTTAATGAAAAGTCTCTGTGGGTTCCCACCTTATACAGTTTGTGGCGATCAGCTGATGACGTAATCTCCATCATCCAAAAACTTTAAACACGTCTATTTCCAGTTCTAGTTCTCCGATTGACTTGAAACTCACCCTCTAGATGCAGAATGGCACGCTCATTCCAAATCTGGTCTCTGTTTTCCCCTCCCAGGCTTTGTTCATCCGCTAGAGCCATTTTCGTAAAAATTCTAACTCTGTCGTTTTTTCGCCAATTTCCAAAATTTTCAATGGTGTCTCACATCTATACGAAGGCAGACATGAACAAGCCGTTTCTTCCACTGAATTTGTCTCACTCTTAGCTTTCAAATGAGCTATCACACGACTTTCTACAATATCTAGAACCAAAGTTGGAAGTCTCGTTCCAGGGGGGGGGGGGTCAGAACTTTTTCTCTCCGATTGAGCTGGAAACAAGTTTCTAGACCCAAAATTGGCCAAAAAAACCGAATTTGCCCTCCGTTTTCCCGTCCGAGGCCTCCTTCATGTCGAAAAATTGACTTTCTCATCCCAAAACGAGCAAAACCTGCTTTTCCTAACTCTGACGTTTTCCTGCCATTTTCCTCTCTAAACCCAGGAAAATAGGACCAAACTGAGCTTTCCACTGCATTTTTCTCACTCTTAGCTTTCAAAGGAGCTATTGCACGACTTTCTACCATCTCTGGGACCAAAGTTGGAAGTCTCGTCCAGGGGGGGACGTCTTCAAAATTTTTTCTCTCCGATTTCGCTGGAAACATCCTTCCTAACCCAAAATTTCACGTAGATTCCTAATCTGGCCTCCGTTTTTTCCATCCGAGCACTCCTTCATGCAGAAATATGGACTTTCTCATCCCAAAACCACCAAAACCCGCCATTTTCTAAATCTGCCGTTTTCAGAGATTCCTACCCTTGCCTCACAGGAAAACTCCTTCTTCGATCCTCCTCACCCAAAATTTCACGTAGATTCCGAATCTGCCATCCGTTTTCCGATCCGAGACCTCCTTCATGCCGAATTTTTCTCATCCCAAAACCACCAAAACCCACCTTTTCTCACTCTATCCTTCCCACATTCCTACCCTTGCCTCACAGTTCCTCCTTCCTTCCTTCCAGAGGGGGAGGGAACAGTTTCCTCCTCTCGGACCCATCCTTCCATCACATCCTTGGCCATGTCCTTCCTCTCCAGAGGAGGGGCTGAGTCAGCATGATGAATCAGCAGCGATGACTCATCGCTGCACCGCACCGTGCTTGGATCTGCAACGGGATGACTACTGTCAGGATCTCATCTATTATGGCATAAAAAGTCACAAAGACAAGACCTTCTTCACAAGTTGCCGTTTTTTGCTGAAAAGAGACCAAAAAAGCATGTCCAAAGTTACAGTATTCTCACTTCAACACGGATTTTCGATCAGCTACATTCAAATACACCCACTAATATTTATATCATCTGAAAGAAGAAGATCAACTCTTTAAGACAGTCTAATTTTAAATATTATAATTAATATTATCATTGAATTTTCACTGGGTTTCCATTGTCCAATGAAAAAAATGTCCTCTGACCGAGGTACCTTTTCTCGAAGAATATTGATTTTTCCATCAAACGTTTTGCACCAAACGAATCCTCTAGTGTGCTAGTTTATAAACCCGTAAGGAAAATTCAGCTTGGTGACGCTACAAGTGAGCAATATTGATTTTAAAATATTTTTATCCTCTTTTCGACCAGAGTATTTGAATATTGAAAAAGCATTGAAAATTGTCCCATTCGTCACACACATCTGTTAAATTGATTTTCACGACTGGCAATGCACTTTTGTTCAGACTTATAGCCAGCCGAAATGTGCTTGACAGAGCAAGTGAGCGCGATCATTTTGCGGCTGGCGACATTCATAGATATCCTACATCGTCGAATGCAAGGTGAAGCGCCGTCGCCAGACAGGGGATTGCCGAGACAATGAATAGGACGTTTGACACGAACTTGTCATTCTCTGGTCGAACATCATGCCTTTAACAGCAGTAGAGCGGAAGCGCCTTGAGAGAGCCAGAATGACCATCGAAAAGAAGACAGAAGAAAACAAGAAAGCGGCAATGCGAATGAAGAGGAAAAGAGCAACGGTGAAGCAAATGCGATCGAATAGTGAGACGATGAAGCAACGGGAATATGAGAAGATGCGAAAGAGAATTCAGTGGCAGAAGAAAAGAAAGGGCCGACACCTCCGGATTCCTGACTCCTCAAAGTGAAGGGAAAGCGGTCTCCCGTGTGAGATGCACTCTACCGAGAAGTCCCACGCGTCGGAGAGAAGTTGTAAAGCGATTGGCGGAAGAGGAGAGACTCGTGAAGAAGATCCCAAAGTCAAATTCCAATGGACATGCCCTGTCTCAAGAGACGAGAGGTAGTAGAGAAGTTCTACTGCGATGATCTGACTTCAAGAATCTACGCTGACACCAGAAAATCCAAGAAGGTGAGAAAGCCTGATGGAACGAAAGAAAGGGTGCAGAAGAGATTGCTACTGTACAATTTACACGACGCTTATCGCTTGTTTAAGCAAAAGAACCCAGACGTTTCTATCGGAGTATCCAAATTCTGTGAGCTTAGACCAGCATTTGTTGAAACTGTCTCTGAGAAGGACCTCACCGTGTGCTGTTGTCCTTACCACGAGAACTTCGCATACATGATCCAAGCAATTGGGTACAGGAACAACGTCGAGTCGTTTCTGAAGGACTTTCGTGCAACACAGATAGTGCTGACTGTATGTTCTCACGATGTGGATTTTGCTCGTCTATCGACGTTGAAGCAGTGGTGGACAAGGATTCATACGAAGTCCTCATGTGGAAAGGGCCAACACTTGATAAAGTAAGTTCAAAAGATGCTTTGCACTTTCATGTAGTATAAGTTCGGCACTATACCGCATTAACTCTTATCATTTCCCTGTGTTGTTCACGCTTATTCTCATCATACATGTATTTTGCCTTGTACACGTATAAACCCGTAGTTTGACTATTGATGCATGTAGGCAAGACGCTATCATTTCTAAAAAAGATGCACATGTACATGTAATACATAGAATCAATAGAATATCATTGCAATTATTTTTGGCAATCGTATGTCTAATTTGTAATTGTGATTTATTGTTTGAGAGAAATTTAAATTTCAATGCGTGAACCAATTATTTAAGTAAGGACTATATCATGCAAAATTGAAATGTGGATAATGCTATCGGTGACGGTAATACATGTATGAATGATGCAGTTTAATTAAATTCTCAATGCGAATATTCACACGTGTGTAACATCCGCATATTTTGGTAGGCCTTGGTTACATACAAGGTGCATGTCTATTTTCCAGGTAATGTTCTCTCGTTCCGAAATGAAGACCTATACACAAGACAGCATCAAGAGACTAAAGCAGCATGTGTATGTCAATCACATACAGCATGAAGAGCTTCGGAAAGCGAAAGAGGATCTGCAAGATGACTCTGTGATCATCCTATGTGATTTCAGCGAGTATTTCCAGTGTCGAATTCAACGGGAGGTCATGGCTGCTCATTGGAGATCAGACTGCAGGGGTCAGGTCACAATCTACACATCCATTGTGTACTTTTGGAGTGGACACAAAGTGATCCATAAGGCGTATGCAATCATTTCTGACACTCTCCATCATACCCATCGAGAAACTGCAGTCTTCAACGAACAAATACTGGACGACATCAGCAAGATTACAAAGGTCGAGGAAGTCATGGTGTGGTCGGATGGAGCTGCTGCGCAATTCAAATGCCGGCACACGATGGGTCACATGTTGAAATCTAATTACAACATCACTTCCTGGAACTTCTTCGAGAGTTACCATGGAAAGGGACCGCATGACGGAATTGGTAAGTTAATGACAAAATATAAAAATATTCAGTACTGGTACTGCATCAAAGTGTAATAATACATACGTACTGGTATTGATATTAAGCTTGATGTACAATCATGGCCAAGTAGGCCTTCATATATTCTTGAATGAAATTTAATGTAGTTAAGTACCTGTTTGAGTTTGTAACTTATTGATACTTTCTCATATACCATATACCAGGTACCGTACATCCACATGCAATGAAGTGTAATAAATTATACAGGTAGGATACACCGCTTAGATTGGTAGGTGCTTAAATCTGCGGGTATAGATAAAAAACTGTACATATTTATTATTAGATCATAATGAACGATTGATGTGTTCAGTCACAACATACTACACTAGTGGACAAAATTACGGAAACATTGTAATTAATTGCGCAATTCTCATATATTTTTGACAATTAATTACAATGAATTTATTGCAATTTCTTTGTTTTTTTGCTATATTAGTTGCAATTCTTGTATATTCCACGAACAATTTATTGCAATTATTGTATATTTCTCCCACAATTTATTGCGACTTAAGCGTACTCTATAGAGATTGAATTCTCATCCTTACAACAAAATGCAATGTACACAAAACCATCCTCGCATTTCTGTGTATGTTAGAGCAAACAATGTGAACTTTGATGACATGTAATTTGAAATTCTGTATACAGTTGATGCAATATCATTACAGCATAGAGTATTTTACGGCGACAAAACAGGAAAGTTTCACACAGATCTAGGATATGTAGGTCACTCGTCGTGTAGCTTGCTCATTTTGTCTCAAGCTTCCGATCATTAAGTAATCAACAGCACAGACTACTTAAGTCTGATGCCCTATTTATCATCATTCATTTGCAAACGAAACGCTGCAAATAAATATTTCTCGGCTTCTTTAGCTGACATACAAGGACACTGCGAATAAGCGATCTTTTAATTTCCTAGATCTGTGTTTTAATTATATTCCGATATTACTGTGCAAGGCATTACCAATGTCATACAGTCACCCAGATTACTATCAAAACCTTTCAAAGTTACACAAGGCACCAGCAAAGATGATACAGGTATTTCACAAAATTCCTCCGTATGTTTTACAACAAAAATAACGACATTTGTAACCAAAAGATCAGTAAGATGTCGAGGTATACCATGTAATGCATAATTCGAGAAATCAAGCATACGTACAGTGCAACATTGTAGCACAGTTGCCCTGGCAACAATACGGCCATCAACATGTTTAATAAATTCTATGACATCAATTAATTGATTTTCACTATTTACTGTAGCTGTATAAATAGAAGTGTATCGATCACTTTTGCTATATGATCTCGAACAAAATTTTAATTTACCTTTACGAATACAACCCTTGTTAAGAAAATGATATTCATCACTATTCCTATCCGGTACAATGTCTAGAAGCTTCAAAAGTTCAGACTTATTTTCATAAGAAGCAACATCCAAATAACAACTGCTATGTTTTAACAAATAATATTTGTCACATATTTGTTTGAAGTAATCTGTGGTTCCTTGGGTATACAATTTTAGCGCTTTCATCTGGGCTTCGAAAGAAAACATAAACAAAATGGTAACGCTCCAAAACGTTCAACTTGATCACCGAGATGTAACAGCTGGTGCATAGTTACAGTACACATGGAGGTATTATACAGAGTATTCAAAGCAGAGTGAAAGTAAACGAAAAGTTCTTTGATGCTACGTGAAAACGATCTCGCAGATCTCATATAACACATTCTACAACCATACAAAAATGTCAAAAAATGAAATACATATTTCTGGTCATTTATATGTTTATAAAACAAGGACAATACTATCGTTGGTACACTATAGAAAAATAAGAAGTACATGTAATCACGAGCTTTCCAAAATGACCGATCATTTAACGAAACTGGTCTTGCCATAAAAACTGGAATTTTTACTGTTTCTAATACCTTGTCATAGTTGAAAGTATGTCTTCCAATGAAATAAATTTCTCTATAAGATGATGAGTCTAAAAGCTTTTTCAGTAACAATTTAAAAGTTTTCAAATACGAGGTGCAGTGGATCAAGTAAAACATGTGACGGTATACTAAGATAATTTGACAAACAAGACTTTCCTTTAATATCAAATAAGATTTATCACATGAGCCAGTTCACTGTATTCCCTATATTGATCATCACTAATAGGTTCGTAAACGTCTCCGTACCTTCGAGTGTGACCCCTGCCAGCTCTTACCACTCTGCCCGATGCACCAAGCATCCAAATTTACCATTGAATTGTTGATGATTCAAGATACTCGCGGCGGCCGGTAGATCAAACACAGCAGTATGCAACTTCGGTAGAACTCTGATATATGAGCATCCCAGATTCAAGTCCATTGGGCTACCAATACCAGACGTTTTCAAATAATCTGTTAAAAAGTGACACCAATCAGGTTTAACCCTACTTTCCCAAAGTCCAAGGATGATAACATTTTCTCGTTTGGTTCGTAGATGTAACGGCAAATGCAAAAGCATACAATGGACAGGCCAGACTGTTGATTTCTTATACCTATACAATTGTCCACCGTCAGTAGAGAGATGTAGATGCAGGACAATAATATCTGTATCACCAATACCGCATCCTCCAAGAATATCACTGTTGTCATGTTCATTTTTCATCAAATGTGAAATTGTATGAGGGAGTTTGGTCTAAACACAAATGCTTTCTGATATGCTTTTTAACTACTCTCCATGACAATTTCTTTTTGATGTTACCCGAAACCTGGAAGATAAAAAAAATGTGTAGAAACATGGAAGGGGTATCAAACGTATACACATATAATAAATCGCTAATTCTACGAAAGATAGATCATCGGCTGTCAAATGCCAGTAACAGAAATATCAGGTAACTTTAGAATACTCGAGCCCATATCCGTCATTCTTTAGGAGGATTTGTGGATAAAAACTCTTTGAACAGTCTTTCCTCTTGGGTTAAAAGATAGGCTTCGAGGTTTTGGATGTACTTCCAAAGGTACCTTACATAAACAGTATTATTTCTCTTTTTCCTGTTCTAAGAAAACCAAGAAGTCACTTGATTTAATCTTCAGCAATTCCAAGAACTTTATTTGCAATTATAATAATGTATCGCATGCAAACACAATTCAAAAAAATATTAAGAATGCCACGTAAGTACTTCACAATAGATTCAGTATTATACCCAAGACTGCCGATCAATATCATTTGCCACAAAATATCCAGGATTACAAAACATTCGGAAGCTCTGACATATCAGTCGTTATGAAAATTAAACGATTTACTTTTATAACCAGCTAAATCACAAATGAGGTCCATTTGGTCAGCCGTCTAATGTATATAGCTTGACCCCGATTTCTTAATCAGGGGATGGGACCATTTGGATTCATGCAGCCCCATCTAAAAAAAGCAAGTATCCACCTACTACTCGTCTCAAACATGCTGTATAAACCGAGTGCAGTGGCGCTGCTTTCTGAATTATTTTGAGTCATGACCGCAGAATGTGCGCATTAAAATTCGTTTCAGTGGTTGAGAAAATAAGGTTTCATTTCAAGACCTCATGTGTTGGTTCATTTTATAGTATATTATAATATCATGTTTTTCAATTTCATTAACTCATGATTTTAGTATGACACTTAAAAAATTGCAGAAATCTTACTAATTTCCAATTTATAATGTTACCCTCTATCAATAGGCCTACTTAGTTTCATTGTCTGATACTACCTGAAACCTTGATGCTGTAAACCTAGAACGCTACATCTACCGGATGAAAAAGGAGTAAAACATAAGCTGTTTTTGAATTCCTACCCAGTCTAAAACAGACGTGTCACATTCTCCAATATCTATTCCCGAATGAAACCCGGGTCAGAGTGAGAAAAAGAAATGGAACCCTCAATTGAAGCACAGTATAAAAATGATCACGCTGATAATGATGCGACGCTTGAACTTTCCTACTGAATTTCAGAAAAATATTCATTGTTTTTAAATCAAAAACTTTAGCACCGGTAGGTCTAGAAAAAATGTTAAAATTTTTTTCAATCTCAAGCACATTATTTCAAAAAGGAGACCATGAAGGTGTACGTTTACAGCTAAAATACAATTTAACTCACACTTCATGGAATAATAACTTGGTTTGTAGCATGAGTGATCGTCTTACCTTCTTTTACGTGGCCTCCGCTCTATTCCTTACCAGCACGTAAACTTGAGAGAATCGGCAGAAATTGAGTCACACAGGTATTCGATTCACACTTCTATCATATTTCGTTTAATTCGAAGAAGCTTCACGAAATCATAGTTTACCAATGTAAAGAATCAGCATGAAAAGTCGTTGGCACATCCAGTGACAGCTTTACAATTCACAGCCCTTCTGTTCGACTGAGGAGCGCATATCGAAACGAGCGCAGCAGTATGGCCAGACAGTGAGGTCACGCATTGTTAAAAGAAACGTAAAGTAAGTCAGTGCGCGCCAAAGATGTCGAGGGCACGTGCACTCTATGCGTGAGTCACTCTATAAAGCAATGATCCTATGTGTAAGGCAAGATTGATGTTGTTATGACGTCACTCGATCGTATTATATAGAAGTCCTCGACTGAAGGCATGCTAGGAAGAAACAAACGCTCATATTAATGTAGAGCTGCAATTATTAATGAAGTACGGTGAATATGGGTGCTGCTATTGTGCTTGTCTGTGAAATCAAACTGCATGTTCATCGACTTCAATGTGATGTGAAGTCACACAGACACTGCTCCTTTGCAAGTTACACTGTTCAAGTTCAATTCCATTGTTCACGTATTTGTCTTGGAGATTCGGTTCCGTTTTGACACCAGCTGCTGGCTAGTGATAAAAAGTTGTGATTTTTCAATCATTTGACGTAAACATTGTTATCATGTAGCTAAACAGATGAGTTCAGAGCTCTGCACTGTTTAATGGTAACAATTACATAAGTATGCAGAAACATTTTTGTTACATCGACAAATCAATTTATAAATATTTGTAAAATGTTTCAGATATGAACATTTAGGTGATTATGATAATATTTTAGCGCCGGTATAAATATTTTTGCAGTGAAATGGTTTTTTAAAGTCGTTTTTAAGTTTTCTAGTTCCGAAGTGAAATCAATTTATCGATCATTTGAAAACTATTACCTTAAGTTATCTGAAATTGATTGCGATTTGCTTTTGTGCAATACATGTCTCATATATATATATAACCAGTTGTAACTCGCGCCCCACCAAAAAATACACTTTTACATATTCGCCTAGTGAAAGCGATTGACTGAAATTCAACGCGGTTTGCGACTTGAACCTTATGAACAGTTGCCTCAAGTATGTTTTTGCTGTATTTCCAATGGCTATTGACCTCACCAGCATGTGGAAATAAGAAAAAACCCGATTTTCCACTTTTCCATGTGACAAGTGTTAGCACTCCCCAATGCTTCCGGGAATTGTTTGACAGTCTTTCCATCTTAATTTATAGCAAAATGACATTTCCTAAGCTTTATTGAAGTCTTAAGATTCATTGTAGAAAAATACATATTTAGGAAAATATAATTAAAGTCGAAGTTTTGTAGTTGTGCAGGGCCTATAGGGTGCTATGACCACAACTTCATATTGAAGTGAGTGTTTGATTGAGAAAGTTTGGATCGATGAATTTTCAAGCAATTTTTGCATACCACCTTATTTTCGGTCATAAATCTCGAATCTGTCCTCAGTTTTTCCAAAATCGGTCATTAAGTAGGTCACCCAGATGACCTACTTTGACATGCAAACCTTGTATAACCCTTGTTTGCGGATATCCGTTCTCATTCAGCATCATTTACCACTTTCATGAGCATCCACATATGATTTTGATGTGAACATGTATATGACATAAACATTTGCTTGATTGAAGGCCAATAAGTAGGCCAACCAGATGACCTACTTTTATCCAAAAACTGTCTTTATCCTTAATTGTCGGATATTTCATATCACAAAGTATCATTGACCTCCTTGATGGGCGTAAAGCATGATTTTAGGAAAAGAAAGCTCCTAGAATATTTTTTTGCATGCTTGGAAGTCAAGAAGCAAGCCAAACACTCAAGTTGTTTTGCTCACAAAAACTTATCACGAAGTCCGTCATCGCTTGACGCTGTTGATGCTGCAGATTTTGTTGTTCATTAGCTGCGACATTGTGTATTGGTCTCATTTTGTACCATATTAATGTCTCGGCCGTGTATAATGGTCCTCACCATGCAAAAACCTTGAAATGGACATGAATGACGGAATTTCTTGAATTCTAGGATTTATTGTTTGACAACACAACCACAGATCCATAATATGTCACGAACAACTCACACTAGAGATGTACAAAGCACAAAGCATAAAGATTCTATCTTTTTATGGAACAATACTCTCTCTACACCGAAAATATGAAAATCTTTTCATGATTAAAGAACATTGTGTGAATTGTTTTACTGTACACAGGAATTGGAATGAACGTGTTTCAAAAAATGTTTTCACAGCTGGATGCTAAATACTTCATGATAGTCTGAGTCTTCTGCCTTTTGGACAAGGTCGAAATTACTTGACATATGTTATCCTCATCATCCAAGACGTCGTTAAGAAAAATGTCATGAATGAGAATATCTTACATTCCATCGAATTTCGCATTTCAAGTGTTATTTCATGAAACCTCGTTTTCATTACCCATTAACGACAATGGCATAAATAAAGTACACCGAAAGAGTAACATATTTTTGATCGAAACCTATGCAGTTCGGCGGCAATGACGTTCAAAACGATAAATTCATTTAAAATACCACTGAACCACGTGTATTTCCTCAACACTTTATTTTAGTGTTTCTTTTCCCGTGACTTTTGAAACAATTTTCTACCAAAAAACATGGCGAATGAGTAAGTGTGAAATTATCTACTTTGAATATATTGCATCATCATAACTGTCGGCAAAGTAATGAATAATGATACTATTTGAATGAATATAATGGATATTTGTTTCGTAATTAGTGTGTAGTATGAATAATTGATTATAGAAAAGTGTACTTTATTTAGTACGCTGTCATTAGGGTTGGCACATGGGACAAATCAAAGTCAGCAGATGAGAATTGCAGAATGCGCTTTTCTAATGACATCAGTTTTAGTTATGTGTAAAAGTACTTCAGGAAAGAGCAGTATCTTTATAGTACAAGTTTATGGTATTACATGTACTATACAGGTTTATTGTCTATTAGCAATTTACCTTCATTAGCAATTTTTCCATAAAATCATGGATGCGCTACAATGGTAATCAATCACCGATCATTGACTTCAGCATTACAAGAAGGATGATGTATTTGTACGTTGAAAAATATACAAACAATGATATTGCAACAAAACAAAGTGAAAATAGTTAGTGGCGCTGGGGATCGAACCCGCGTCGCAAAGCCGTGATAGTCGTAGTTTTACCCACTAGACTGTGACACGTTCCTAATGACATGTGAATCTGCCGCTTAGTGTTCTAATAGCCTGAATTCCCCAGCTGCTTACCGGTATTTACTCTTATCCTTCAGGGTAGACAAGTGCGTGAGATTGTGCGAGACGGCGACCTTGGCAGAGGCGTTAGACACCGCTGAAAGTGGGATAAGACGGAGCTCCCGAATTCGCGCGATTTATGCAACGCCGCCTAATCTCAATTATGATTCAGATGAAGATAGTGCTCCAGAAGACGAGTTCGATGAAATAAGTTTGAATAACCTGGGATCGGGTTTGCTGTCTGCTACGGCTGCAATTGAACTTATTGAAGATGAGGATAGTGATGATGAAGTAGATGAACCCGCAGCTAAATGTCCTAAAATTGAAAATTGGGAGGAATCGTCGGTTTCAAGCAGTCATTCCGTAGTCGCGAACGGAAGTCGACAATTTTGAGATTACCGATCTTGCAAAATCCATATAGGTATGATCGCAAAGATCATTGGCTGGTGACGGTCGAGACTTAGAGAAGATGTCAAGGGTGTTCTAATGGCAGATCAAAGCTCATCTGTGAAAAGTGCAACGTTGGGCTTCACACTTGGTGTTTCAAGAAATACCACTTACTGTAACAGTGACAACTCTACCGACAATGGCATACATGTATGCCACCTCTGTAGAAAAAAAATGGCGGAACGAAATTTCTCGGAAACGATGAATTTGTAATGAGAATAGGTATTCGTGAAAAATTTCACTGGTTTTTTTAAATTTTGATTGCTAAAAAAAATCCGGGCGTTAATGGGTTAATACTTCACATCGATTGAAACATTTCTTGGCTGTTATAGTCTTCGTAATAAATATAAGACAAAACGATGTCATAAGTAATTGCGAGGCCTTTCGCCGATTCTTTTCGGGCAACACTTCGGGACGCGTACATGAAAGAAAATTAAAGTCATTATATACAGATAAAGTGAATAAAGTCAAAGAGTAAAAGTCACTGCCACGGGAGTGCGAGCGTCAACACTGTTTGCTTCTGAACGCATAAAAGCGGCCGCAATGATGCTATCATTGTCGCTTCGAGAAATGGCAGCAACATTGGGTGGCGTGCATGAACCAGCTGCTTGAAGAGGGAGGTCTTCTGGTTGGCTGCGATCGAATGATGTGCACGTCATCGTGTGTTACTTCACAATACTTCACAATTTCATAGATTTGTTAGCAAAATTCGTTCGCCATAATGCTAGCTCAGCGACACTTTAGTATGAATAATGCTTATAAACATCAAGTCGAGGTCGAATATGTTGGATAATGAGTTGATTGACTAGTTCGATGATTTTAATTAGCAGTGGCTATTACACCGGCTTAGACCTAGAAAATTAAATCCATGTCCATTACCATGCCTCTATTTCTGCGGTATAAAAATCACTCAGTTTAACTAGAAACATGAATCAGAGTGTGTCTTAACTCTCCTTGTGCGGTTGAGCCTTGGACATTCTTCGTCTTCTACATATCATGAAAAATCCAGTGACATCCTTAGCAGAGCCAGCTTGTTTCCAAACTCCCATCGAATCAAGATATGTAATATTCCAGAAATTCAATATACCGGAATCATCGTGCTTAGTTGTGATTGTTTTCATTTTGTTACTTATTTCAGAGGCAGTAGCATTGCTGGCTTAGCTGGTGTAGTAGCCGGAAGACCAAAATAATAGCTGCTACGCTGGTGTGATTGCCACGGCCATATATTGTCTTTTGCTAAGTGTATTTCAAAAAAGTAACTGGACTGTCGAAGTCCATTGCAGCCTGATTAATAGTAGGAACCACGTAGCAGTGTCCTGAATCCATCAAAGATATCCTCAGTTCAAACATTTGAACGTAGTGGGGCTCTCGAAGGGCATCGGGCATACAGTGACAGCGCATCTGATCGATGCCCGGTTGTCATGTTGCACTCACCTGCAGCTTCCCTCCCGCTATCAAAAAGTATTTTGTTGAACGTTTGGACAAGGCTGAAAAGTAGGCGTGGGTCAAGTGATGCTCTCTTAGAAACATTTCCTGAAATCTTTTTCGCGTTGTCCATTGGATTCGCCACGCAGTAGGCCTATTGATTTTCCTGATAGTCAAACTTTTTCTATCGAAGAACTATTGCTGCATGTCTCTCATCGAAACGATGCTATATCAAGCACTTAAATGTGTTGATTGTGCTAAATTTCGATGCTGCTAGGCACAGAAAGTTTCCCAAAGTGTGTTATTCTAAATGTTTTAATGACATGCATTTTCTCTATTTCCAAACTAAAGTGGATCTAAATTGAAAGCACTTTTTCATGAATCCAGTTTTAGAAACAAATCGAATCATCGGATAAAGCGTGTTCAGGTGATGCATTGTTCCGATCTTTGGTTGATAGCTTGTATTTTGGAGTTTGCTTATCTATAGGCCTACAATTTGAGAAGTTTCTGACTTTTAGAGAGACTTTTTTTGAGACTTTTAGCTGTTATGGCAAAGGTATATAACGTAGTTTTTAGAGCAATATCAACTACATGTGCTACATTATCCTATAAAAAAATAGGATCCTGCTAACTTCTCAGTCATTGTACCTGTGATAAAAATAAATTTTGAGTCTCATCCAGACTACTTCGAAGAATAGTAATAAATGTGCCGAACGAAACTCTCAAATGTGTTTTACTTAAAGTATAGGGATGTCGGGTAATTGCAAGTGAATTTGCGGATTCACAATTCCAAAACGGTTCATCGGTAGTCGGTGTTTCGGTATCGGAGTGTAAAGCTCCACTCCAGTGATTCAGGAGTAAGGATACAAACACTGACTGTCTGAACACATGCATGCAACACATCCATGGACACGGACCAGGCCCTGGCAGCATCTGTTTAGGCCTATTACACCTTCAAATCATCCTACCACAGGTGTTCGCTGTCAAAATCCGTCTCCGACAAGTGGAAGTTGATGATTGGTGATGACCGGGTCCTAGGAATTGGTGCGGACCAGGCCCTGGCAGCATCTGTTTAGGCCTATTACACCTTCAAATCATCCTACCACAGGTGTTCGCTGTCAAAATCCGTCTCCGACAAGTGGAAGTTGAGGATTGGTGATGACCGGGTCCTAGGAATTGGTGCGGACCAGGCCCTGGCAGCATCTGTTTAGGCCTATTACACTTTCAAATCATCCTACCACAGGTGGTCGCTGTCAAAATCCGTCTCCGACAAGTGGAAGTTGAGGATTGGTGATGACCGGGTCCTAGGAATTGGTGCGGACCAGGCCCTGGCAGCATCTGTTTAGGCCTATTACACCTTCAAATCATCCTACCACAGGTGTTCGCTGTTAAAATCCGTCTCCGACAAGTGGAAGTTGAGGATTGGTGATGACCGGGTCCTAGGAATTGGTACGGACCAGGCCCTGGCAGCATCTGTTTAGGCCTATTACACCTTCAAATCATCCTACCACAGGTGTTCGCTGTCAAAATCCGTCTCCGACAAGTGGAAGTTGAGGATTGGTGATGACCGGGTCCTAGGAATTGGTGCGGACCAGGCCCTGGCAGCATCTGTTTAGGCCTATTACACCTTCAAATCATCCTACCACAGGTGTTCGCTGTCAAAATCCGTCTCCGACAAGTGGAAGTTGATGATTGGTGATGACCGGGTCCTAGGAATTGGTGCGGACCAGGCCCTGGCAGCATCTGTTTAGGCCTATTACACCTTCAAATCATCCTACCACAGGTGTTCGCTGTCAAAATCCGTCTCCGACAAGTGGAAGTTGAGGATTGGTGATGACCGGGTCCTAGGAATTGGTGCGGACCAGGCCCTGGCAGCATCTGTTTAGGCCTATTACACTTTCAAATCATCCTACCACAGGTGTTCGCTGTCAAAATCCGTCTCCGACAAGTGGAAGTTGAGGATTGGTGATGACCGGGTCCTAGGAATTGGTGCGGACCAGGCCCTGGCAGCATCTGTTTAGGCCTATTACACCTTCAAATCATCCTACCACAGGTGTTCGCTGTTAAAATCCGTCTCCGACAAGTGGAAGTTGAGGATTGGTGATGACCGGGTCCTAGGAATTGGTACGGACCAGGCCCTGGCAGCATCTGTTTAGGCCTATTACACCTTCAAATCATCCTACCACAGGTGTTCGCTGTCAAAATCCGTCTCCGACAAGTGGAAGTTGAGGATTGGTGATGACCGGGTCCTAGGAATTGGTGCGGACCAGGCCCTGGCAGCATCTGTTTAGGCCTATTACACCTTCAAATCATCCTACCACAGGTGTTCGCTGTCAAAATCCGTCTCCGACAAGTGGAAGTTGATGATTGGTGATGACCGGGTCCTAGGAATTGGTACGGACCAGGCCCTGGCAGCATCTGTTTAGGCCTATTACACCTTCAAATCATCCTACCACAGGTGTTCGCTGTCAAAATCCGTCTCCGACAAGTGGAAGTTGAGGATTTGTGATGACCGGGTCCTAGGAATTGGTGCGGACCAGGCCCTGTCAGCATCTGTTTAGGCCTATTACACCTTCAAATCATCCTACCACAGGTGTTCGCTGTCAAAATCCGTCTCCGACAAGTGGAAGTTGAGGATTGGTGATGACCGGGTCCTAGGAATTGGTGCGGACCAGGCCCTGGCAGCATCTGTTTAGGCCTATTACACCTTGAAATCATCCTACCACAGGTGTTCGCTGTCAAAATCCGTCTCCGACAAGTGGAAGTTGGTGATTGGTGATGACCTGGTCCTAGGAATTGGTGGGTGGGTCGCAAGTGACAGAATGGGGCCCAAGTTACAGAAGTTGGGGCGCGAGTGACAAGTACATATGTATAGTGGGGCCCAAGTTACACTTATTTATTCGCATTGGGGCGCGAGTGACAGGAAGTGGGGCGCTAGTGACAGCTATTTATACGAGTTTGGGCGCGAGTGACACTTATGGGGCGCGAGTTACACTTAGGGTGGGGCGCGAGTGACAACTGGTTATATATATATATATATATATATATATATATATATTATATATATATATATATATATATATATATATAGTATTATAATGACCATATTGCAATATGGTCATTAGGGTATTTTTATTACAATTTTCGTATACTACAGTGATATCAATTATAATCAACAAAAAGTAGCAATGATATGAATGTTCTCATTTTTTATCCTGAAGAGAGCAAAAATCTTTGTAAAGGAAGCAACACTGAGATGAATCGATGATGATAAATGTACGATGAAAATTTCGCAAACGAAAAATACAGAAATTGCAATTTATATATTGCATCATTTTATTGCAATTATCGTGTAAAATGACAATAAATTACAATTAACGCATAAAATCATATATAAATTGCAATGTTTCCGCAATTCTGTCCACTAGTGTAAGCTTAGCTGGTGATGAGTAAAAGTTTTACTTTAATTGACACGTACATTGTGTATTTTGAGCAAATTATAAGTGCACATGTGTGATGGTACATTTTCAACATGAAGACTTATTAATTATGGTCAGTTTCATTTCGATTTTCTAACGGTACTAGGCTTAGGTAAAAATCCTTTGCTTTCGATCAAAACATCAAATCCCTTCGGTTTCAGGAGCGGTCGTTAAGCGCGAAGTCTGGCGCCAGGTGTTCCGTGGCAGCGCTATTGTCCGAAGTGCGATGGACGTCTATCAAATCGCGCTCACAATCGATGGGGTGGAAGCGATCATGATCTCCGAGGATTCAATCCCAAGGTTTGAGGGTGTGTCATTTCCTCAATTGCCTGGAATAAAGACACGTCACCAAGTTCGCAAAGTAGTAGGAGAGTCGTGCGTCTCACTCTTCATGAACACAAGTGATGCGGTCCCGCTTGGTCGTTCCAATCGCATCATCATGACAACTCTTGACATCAACGCAGGCGCCTACCAACGCATCCCTCTGCCAACCCAGGACCATCTTCAGAGTCTTCTAATGAAGTCAACGACAGCGATGAAGACATTCTTATTGCCTCTGAGCTTCGCCTGTTGATAAGCGAGGCCCGGCGGAACCTGTAACTGTTCCTGTTAACATATCAGTAAGCTAAATGAAAGATAAATGTTGATTGGAATATAGTTGTTTTGATGGTCCCGTTAGTCACGCAACTTGTTTTCTTGACATCAAAATTTAAACACCATCTAATTAATGGAAATTCTGCAAACTCACAGTATGTTAGCTTAAGCTATCAATTGATACCCCAATTATACTTAAGTAACTTAATTACCAAACAGTTTTCGGTGGAAAATCGCCTCTCACTTCAGAGAAATATTTAACCAAACAAAAGGTCGAATTTCTTGATGTCACAGCGCGTCCCGTTCGTCACGCAACTTTGCATCGTTCTGGTAGCGAGTATAGTAATAGCCAAAGACAATGGATAATATAATCCATGATACATTATCTTTGGTAATAGCTGAGAAATGAAATTTCACATGACTGATCTGTTGACTTTCACTAACTATCTTGGCTACCTAGAGAAATTCAAAATACAATGAAAGGTTTTGAAATACTCAAATTAAAATGAAAAGTCGAAAAAAGTGTCCCCGTTCGTCACGATGGAATGACCCCAAAAACGAACAAATACAATTGATGCGTCTCTCTTCTATGTCAGGCATAATTTGGCAGGCACAATTTCTTCATCACAAATAATTCTATGAGCTCGCTTTACAACTCTTATTAAACGCGTCGTTATATGACGAGGCAATTTACCAAAAAGTAATGTGCTATAAAGCAAGATGGACATAATCATACCATGAAAAACTACTAGTAACTTAGATTTGGCAACAAAAGGCTTCAACACTCGTAACACATGTAGTCGTCTAGATGCCGCTCGAATCACATTATCAAAATGATGACCCCATGAAAGAGTGTCATACCACAAAACACCAAGATTGGTAACACAATTAGTGAACTCAATATTCGGATATTTGAAATCATCCATCGAATCTATAGAGATTCTAAAAATAAGCTGTCTACACATGTTTCATTTCTTGAATCTGAATAGTGATGTGGACCCATACATCCTTCTAAGTTGATTGAAATCATAGAGTAGGGTCGACTCAAACAAGTATCTGTATACAGTGAAAATTTTTATATGATAAGATTCAGTTTTTTGCGGAGATCACGTTCCCGTGGTCCAAAAAATTATTTGGGCAGCTTCAAAAAAAGTCAAAATTTTGCCAATTTATATACTACCGAGGTGAATCTCCTATATAAGTAGTATGAACCAAGTTGGATATCAAAGGGAATGAATTTTTGCTAATAAGCATCCTAACTAAGCGGAAATCGAGCTGATTTGCAGGGGAATTTATGAATATTATTATAATGAAAGTCTTCATGAAAAAGTCATGACATTAGTCGTGCTTTCTTGGCTGAAATTTCAAGTTTTTAATTCAATTTTCACCGGGATGATTTTAGGATTCATTAAATTCATGCTTCATTTCTTGAATCTGAATAGCGATATGGGCCCATTTACATCTTTCAATGTTAATTGAAATCATTGTCCTTGATTATGTGATTTTGCTCTGCCAGTAGCATAGCTGTTTGTTGCCTGTGACATGTTCACGCTTTAAAAATACTCTTGATGTTGAGCATGTAAGTAATAGGAACATATCGAATTACTAATTTAACAAACATTAAATCTCCAGGGCTGTCATGACACTGTCTGTGCATTAATGTCATGATCATTCAATTCCAAATTGTTCAATTCCATTACAAATTTATCAAAAATGCAGAAATTTGCATCTCTCAACGTTTGGTGACAATGCCTCGTGTAACTCCCATGAGTTCATTTAATAAAATCGATAGTGTATGCACATTGGGGATTTAATAAATGCGCAGTTACCATTCTACCAAAATATATTTACTTTATGATTGAAATCATTGTGTTTGATTCTGTTATTTTGCTCTACCAGTGGCAGGTTGCTTATAATATGATCACGCTTAAGAAGATTCTCTTGATGTTTATCATGAAAGCAATAATAGGTCATCGAGTTGATAATTTAACAAACATTACTCTCAAAGGCTCATCGCATTCCGAGAGCTGAGCTGAAATTATGTCAGTCTATTTGTGCTTAGGTACGATCTCGTTTATAGACATAAAAACGATGAACAAAAATACTTTAAAGCCTTCGCTGTCGCATTCGTTCTCTGATAGTTTTGGTTTTCGTATTCGTCAACAGCAACAACACTGCTTTCAATATATCGCTCCACAGTAAGAATCTACAGCTGGTGCATGCAATGCATGTTTCAGTAACTTGAGTCATCTTATTGGTGACCAAGATAATTGACTTAATGGGTGCTGAAATGGCCGTCGACAAGCCGTTATCGTCCAAATTACTCTGAGTGCCTTTGAATGGGGCGATCAGTTTTAATGAGGTTTCTTTAATTGCTTATGAACATGATGAAATTTTCAACTTTGATCAGCTGTTATGAATTTGCATATTATTTGCGTCGCCAGTACGTATTCGACTTTGAAAACGCATTTGCAAATGTTTAGAAAAATGTTCCATGATTGGTCCGTTTTTTAATCAGTAGTAAAGTTTATTTACTGAATTGCAGTTATAGCTTACAAAACTTCAAATCATCTGATGAATTAAACAACTACCTCATAATACAAGTAATTTTGCTACAGTATTCAAACAAAAGCACTAGCATAATAGGCACTAATTTTTGCAACATTTGAGTTCAGAGAGGCAATAAACTCAAATGATGGCACAAAAATGAAAAAATCAACCATCCATCCTCTTGATTGCCTTCAATGAATCGCCTGCAGCAGCTATGCCATGCTCCCGCCTTTTGTAATCCTTTAACAGTAGCACAGCTAAATCCGGACAAGGGCTCAACAGGCAGGGAATGGAAATTCCTGAACATGCACCAACATCACCAATTCATTTTGCAACAGTTTCATTATGGTCAATTGCAGACATCTGAGCAGAATCAGCGAGCAGCTAAATAGTAAGGAAAAAATTCATTGCAGAATTTCAATTTTTTAGATGTGAATTTTCTTGATGTATCGGCTTTACCAGAAATTGCATCAGTGCAAGCACAGTCACGCCCATCGGAGATAAACAGCAATTTAATATTAAGATGATATTCAGTTACATTAGGCAAGCTCAAGTATATCGTGCAAACTCTACATTTCTCTCAGACAAATTGCGACAGCAATTAATTACTATGAATGATGATCAACTGTAGTAACCATCGGATGCCTGAGCCATGGCATTGAGGAACAAGAACACGTTTAACTCTTTCCTACGATATTATTGGACTTTGTTTGGCTGTGTCAATAATACAATTTCCCAGCAACCGCTCTTGTTGTATTTATAGTCTCAAGTTTGTAATTTCGCAGAACGTGGGAATAGAATTACATCGATTCCTCCATTTCAATTACAGTAAACATACACAGTACAAAGTCTAAGCACCATTTTCTACTACAGAACGTGCGAGTTGGCATTTTTCTTCATTCTTTTTGACAATCCAATCTACAATTTGCCATGCGCAAACGTCTCGTTTCTACCAAAAATGTGACATTTTCTGAATTCTCCTCTAAACTCTATGCGTTTGTCGTCCTATGCATCTTTAGATGACGCGTTTGTCCATGCTAAGCATCTACACAATAGTCACAGGTACTTCCATGTCAAATTTCATTGTTGTATCATGACATTTGCAATGCGCAAACGTCTCGTTTGTACCAAAAATGTCACATTTTGTGAATTCTCCTCTAAACTCTATACGTTTGTCTTCCTATGCACCTTGAGATGACGCGTTTGTCTATGCCAAGCATCTTCACAATAGTCACAGGTAACTCCATGTCAAATTTCATTGACGTATCGTGACATTTGCCATGCGCAAACGTCTCGTTTGTACCAAAAATGTCACATTTAGTGACTTCTCCTCTAAACTCTATGCGTTTGTCTTCCTATGCATCCTTAGATGACGCGTTTGTCAATGCTAGGCATCTTCACAATAGTCACAGGTACCTCCATGTCAAATTTCATTGACGTATCGTGACATTTGCAATGCGCAAACGTCTCGTTTGTACCAAAAATGTCACATTTTCTGAATTCTCCTCTAAACTCTATGCGTTTGTCTTCCTATGCATCCTTAGATGACCCGTTTGTCGATGCTAAGCATCTACACAATAGTCACAGGTACCTCCATGTCAAATTTCATTGTTGTATCGTGACATTTGCCATGCGCAAACGTCTCGTTTGTACCAAAATGTCACATTTTGTGAATTCTCCTCTAAACTCTATGCGTTTGTCTTCCTATGCACCTTGAGATGACGCATTTGTCTATGCTAAGCATCTTCACAATAGTCACAGGTACCTCCATGTCAAATTTCATTGACGTATCGTGACATTTGCCATGCGCAAACGTCTCGTTTGCACCAAAAATGTGACATTTTGTGAATTCTCCTCTAAACTCTATGCGTCTGTCTTCCTATGCACCCTTACATGACGAGTTTGTCTATGCTAGGCATCTTCACAATAGTCACAGGTACCTCCATGTCAAATTTCATTGACGTATCGTGACATTTGCCATGCGCAAACGTCTCGTTTGTACCAAAAATGTGACATTTTCTGAATTCTCCTCTAAACTCTATGCGTTTGTCTTCCTATGCATCCTTAGATGACGCGTTTGTCAATGCTAGGCATCTTCACAATAGTCACAGGTACCTCCATGTCAAATTTCATTGACGTATCGTGACATTTGCCATGCGCAAACGTCTCGTTTGTACCAAAAATGTCACATTTTGTGACTTCTCCTCTAAACTCTATACGTTTGTCTTCCTATGCACCTTGAGATGACGCGTTTGTCTATGCCAAGCATCTTCACAATAGTCACAGGTAACTCCATGTCAAATTTCATTGACGTATCGTGACATTTGCCATGCGCAAACGTCTCGTTTGTACCAAAAATGTCACATTTAGTGACTTCTCCTCTAAACTCTATGCGTTTGTCTTCCTATGCATCCTTAGATGACGCGTTTGTCAATGCTAGGCATCTTCACAATAGTCACAGGTACCTCCATGTCCAATTTCATTGTTGTATCGTGACATTTGCCATGCGCAAACGTCTCGTTTGTACCAAAAATGTCACATTTTCTGAATTCTCCTCTAAACTCTATACGTTTGTCTTCCTATGCACCTTGAGATGACGCATTTGTCTATGCCAAGCATCTTCACAATAGTCACAGGTACCTCCATGTCAAATTTCATTGACGTATCGTGACATTTGCCATGCGCAAACGTCTCGTTCGTACCAAAAATGTGACATTTAGTGACTTCTCCTCTAAACTCTATGCGTTTGTCTTCCTATGCATCCTCAGATGACGCGTTTGTCCATGCTAAGCATCTACACAATAGTCACAGGTACCCCCATGTTAAATTTCATTGTTGTATCGTGACATTTGCCATGCGCAAACGTCTCGTTTGTACCAAAAATGTGACATTTTGTGAATTCTCCTCTAAACTCTATGCGTTTGTCTTCCTATGCACCCTTAGATGATAAGTTTGTCTATGCTAAGCATCTACACAATAGTCACAAGTACCTCCATGTCAAATTTCGTTGCATCTTGACGATTCCATTCATAGGCATCTCGTTTCGTCCCAAAAAAACGGCAGAAGTCAAAAAACAAAAAGATTGTGCTCCTATGCAGAAACAAAGCGATGAGTGCTCGGGTAGACAGATTTTGTATCCTTACTCCCGTAACACTGGAGAGAAGCATTACACTCCGATACAAGAGTTCTGACTACCGATTTGCGGCGAGTCTGAAACCTCTTTCGAATTTGATTGAAAGAGGCCCTGACTTGTCATTTTCAGCTTTGTGGTTGGAAAGAGCCAGGGGTATTTTAAGGTATTACTATTATTATTGCTCTTATATACATGTACAGAATTTAATGTAGAAGTTTGAATGTATGAGATTAGTTTGAATATGATATTTGCTTGTTGATCTGAGCATGCGTTGTAATCAATCAATGTAACTCCTATTGATTGACTTATTCAGGACATTTCAAAAATTCAAATAATGCATGTCGACAGAAAGAGCTGCATATCCTCTAGAGCTTCCGTAACACGAAATATCTGAAATTTCTGTGCCACAAGAATAAAACGCATAATTTATAACATAAGACATTGTACTGTTAATGAAAGCAGCATTTCATTGGGGAATCAAGACACTCGAATGACTTGCTTATATCGGCTTATATTGTTGTCGACTGTTATCGTTTTTCATAGTAAATTTGTTGCCAAATAAGTCTGTGGAAGTAGCGACTCCTTCAACAATCTGAAGTGATACTCATATGAAGTAAAATGTGATAAATTACCTGTCTTTGAAGAGATAACTATTCCAAATCCAAAAAGATGATCCAGAAAATGATGTAAATTCGGCGCAGTATTATGTATCTCAGTCACAAAGTGGCTAGTGCAGTTTTTAAAGTAGAATTCTGCATCACACTTTGCGAAAACGTACTTGGCAATAACGTACTTGCATGAATAGCTTGAGTGAAAATGACAACATAACATTGACCATGTCGACTATGTCGTCGCCAACTTCTTTAGCTCTGAGTACCATGGCATCAAAATATCTGTCAATAGCTACCCAGAAGCGTTTTTGGCATGTTTATCTTTCTTATGATTTTTTTGATATCGTATTCACAAATGGCAGCTTTTGTTTACTAGTAGCTCGTCCACCGTCCACCAATCCGGTGAATGCAAGATTTTCCATCACACTTTTCCATAACAAAGCACGTCATGCGGCGCATTTTCTATTTTGATATTACAGGGTGTCGACAGACTTTCGATTTTCATTTTCCCGTATTTTTCCCGGGCTTTCCCAGATATCAGCAATATTTTTCAAGGGGTACTAAATTTGCCTTACAACTTTTTGAGAAATATTAGAAATAACGTATCTAATATATTCTCAAAACCTCTCTATTTACAATGGTACTGAGAAACTCTGTCATCGATGTCCATAATCATGTTATCAAATTGGAAATCAGCTACATATATACTTAGGATAGTTTGGACTTCCCATGTGTAAATCACATGTTTGTTCCAATAAAATCCTTAATACAGGACTGGGCTCAATTTCACGTAAAATCACATTTGTAATTTAACTGTTAACTATTCAAGTTCAACAGTCAAGTTTGACTGTCAACTTCACCAATATTCCAGAATATCTAAAACATAAAATCCTCCAAGTCAAGAAACGGGCCACCAAAATTATTGAAGTGATCATCGAGCCAAAATTTACGGACGCTGTCGGTAGCATGTGTAATTCATTATTGACAATAGTGATTGCCGATGAATCACATTCTCTGAGGGAAATGTTCTCTTCTAAGCTTCCGACATTATCCATCCGTAATAACTGTATCCTGCATCCTTCTTTGTCTTGTAACATGTGTTATTGTGGAATTGTATTGCGCTTGCCGAATATCACATATGATTTATGAGCCAGGATGATATTATTACTACAGTATCTAAAACAATAACACTACAATGATTCATGCAAAAGATGAGGAATTTTGTTATTTCGATGATTTTATGTATTTCACCTTGTTTCAAAGGCTATTTTAGGATGAATTCCTCCTAAAACCTCTAACTCCTCAAAACAAGGATAAACATTTCTAACATCGCATAAATCAATAAATGATTGATAATTGCTCACTAAATTTAATTCATCATTCCAATCGACCCTCTTTGATCGATATGAAGAGCTTCTCTGAGGAAATCAATCACTTATAACAATCATTCTTTTGTTGATTTCATAAGAGACATCCAAATACCAAACTAATATAGGCCGATATGGCACAGTTTTCTTAAAGATATCAGTAAAAATTGCATTCTACACTGAGCCATTGTTCCAATCAGTTATCAGAAAATAACATTTCCGAATTTCAATAATTCAAAAAGTGCATGTTTAAAAATTCAAAACAATGATGAGTTTTACTATGCTTTCATAAGAACCATGCTTCCTCCAAAAATAGAATTCACAAATATGGGGAAATAGTCACATAGAAGGAAAGTCCTCGTGCAGTTCCAATGATGACCTCGTATTGTTTCAATGAAAGCTCCATAGGTATATCAAATATCCATTCGACTGTAAAACCTTTTGTACCACCTCGATGTAAACCGACTGGAATAGCATTTGGAATGCAATGCCATCATCAGTAACTGTATGTAATGTATCTGATTTTGAGATGAGAGCACTATAACTTCAGATCAACCAAGGACTCCTTGATTGTACAGATCACTTTATGAACAAAGATATATACAATCAAGAAGTGATTAGATCAACCCAAATGAATTTTGCCACCAAATTTATGTTAGATAATGAATGATATTTGACTCTACCGAACTCATTTTTTAAAAGTTACTAATTATGTGAGCGGTGGTTCTTAAATTTATATGAATTTAAAATATAATAATAATATATAATTATATAAGCATATGTCTTTCCTCAATGAGCTGCAGCCAGTGAACTACTTACAGGATCTAAATGATTCCACATCAATAGAAAAGTTTATTTCCTGAATTTTCCAAAGATGAAAAACCGCTTCATTATCATTATCTGATTCATGAAATTCTGAAAAGTTCTATTTAGCCGATTTTTCAGACCTCAATTTTCGAACATGCTAAGTTTGCAGCAACAAATTGCATTTCGACATTTTGAACTGCAGCGTATTCATGCCATGATAGAAAACCATAGTATCAAAATACACGTTAATACAATAGCACGATGACACCAATTTATCAAGAAATAACAACAGAAGAAACAATAAAAACTGCCACGCTAGACGAAGACCGTGAAGGGCTTCGGTATTCCATCTTATCATCCTTTTTGTATCAGTTTACGTAGAAACAATGGGCACATGGCAACCGTCAGTCACAAAGTTGTGTCTGATGTTTCCAACAACGTCAGGTATAATTCTGCAGAATCAAGGTCTCGATATTTCCTGATTCAAAGGATAGCAATGACGGTGCGAAGCAATAATGCTACCACTATATTGAAGACAATACCATCGGACTAAACCATGGCAGAAGTTTCTTTATCTGGCTTAATTTGACTCAAGGTGACTTTGCATTCGTCATCCAATTATTCAAATTGCTTCTCCTTCACAATGCATAGCTAATTCCGTCAGTTTCTTGTAATTGGTGTTTATTGAAATAACATTCATAACATGACGATAACAAATTTCAAAAATATCAATTCCATTCATTGAGAATACATAGCTTTTGAAAATATCATGTCTTAAAAAGGCAATTTGCTACTTCAGCCTTGCGTGTTTGACACTGAAGTCTGAAAAATTGACTAAAAGCAAAAATTGCATGAAAAAAAGTTATAAAACTTTATGAATTAGTTGATGAAAATCAAATATTTTATGATTATTAAAAGTACAAAAAATTAGCCCTTCTATCGTTGAACCATTCAAATCTTATTAATAGCTCACGGGCTACAAGCCATTCAACAAAGACCTGAACATCTGTGGTTGCTTAAAAAAATAATTGACTGACTAAATGCATGATTAAACGTACAGGCCTAATGAAGGTTATTTTTCTATGGTTCTGATTACGTTCAGAAACAATGGGCCTAGTAATATAAATGTCATCGCACTTTTGATAGGCTACCAGTCAATCTCGCATTTTTGAAATACTTTCTTCAGTCGTCGATTAGCAATGCACTTTGTCAAGAAATAACTAGGCCCTATGTGTCTCGGTCAGCAGGTAGAACACATGCATCCAGGTTTGGGATAGCTGGGTCTTATCTTTATAGGTATATGACATAGGCTGGTAAAATTTACTTGGTAAGTAACCTGGAGCGGTATTTATTGACACAATCTAAGAGTTTCCAGTATTATCGGGTCCGTAACAGAAAGCAAAATCTTTTCCGCTTGAAGAAGCTCCAGATGGTTTGCTTGATAGCGAACCCGACATTTGGAAGCACTGGTCTATACATTAGCCCCATTGGTTTGGGTGACCTTTCTGCTATGATTTACTGTGAAGTCTTCGAACTCATCACTTAAGCTTAGCCACTGGCTTTTATTCGAAATACCAACAAAAACTCTGATGCACCTTTTTTTCAGTGGCAGCGCTAAAAGAATTTTTTGTGGCATGATTTTGGACAGATATCTTCCTCCACTTAGTGCGGATGTAGGCGTATCAGTAACCTTCAGTGTTAAATTGAACGATTCATCCATAGATATTTTATTGCTTACTAAGTTGTGCACTTGCAAAATATCTTTCAACTTATGAAGTTGATGACGTGAAGGTAAACAATTATTTAGATATGACTTATTTTTGTATGCATTTACAGGCTGGATAATTTGACAATTGCCTGTTGTTTGGTCTGTTACAAAAATGCATGCAAGCCTTTTAAGAAACACAAAATTCACAACGATTTTTGCGACCTCGGTCGATGATTGCGAGCTCATGCTTGTATGTGTAAATCATTGTCGACACAATTATGTACACGACTTTAATGTGAACTGCTTTAATAGGTACTCCGATTACTTACTTGGAAAAGATCTAGCGATTGCATTATAGTCAACGTGTCAATGACATAACCATCGCCTAACAGATATCGTTGACAGGAATGAAGTCATGAAAAAACGCGTCATCTCAAGGTGCATAGGAAGACAAACGCATAGAGTTTAGAGGAGAATTCACAAAATGTGACATTTTGGTACAAACGAGACGTTTGCGCATGGCAAATGTCACGATACAACAATGAAATTGGACATGGAGGTACCTGTGACTATTGTGAAGATGCTTGGCATAGACAAATGCGTCATCTCAAGGTGCATAGGAAGACAAACGTATAGAGTTTAGAGGAGAATTCAGAAAATGTGACATTTTTGGTACAAACGAGACGTTTGTGCATGGCAAATGTCACGATACAACAATGAAATTTAACATGGGGGTACCTGTGACTATTGTGTAGATGCTTAGCATGGACAAACGCGTCATCTGAGGATGCATAGGAAGACAAACGCATAGAGTTTAGAGGAGAAGTCACTAAATGTCACATTTTTGGTACGAACGAGACGTTTGCGCATGGCAAATGTCACGATACGTCAATGAAATTTGACATGGAGGTACCTGTGATTATTGTGAAGATGCTTAGCATTGAAAAAACGCGTCATCTCAAGGTGCATAGGAAGACAAACGTATAGAGTTTAGAGGAGAATTCACAAAATGTGACATTTTGGTACAAACGAGACGTTTGCGCATGGCAAATGTCACGATACAACAATGAAATTGGACATGGAGGTACCTGTGACTATTGTGAAGATGCTTAGCATTTAAAAAAACGCGTCATCTCAAGGTGCATAGGAAGAAAAAAACGCATAGAGTTTAGAGGAGAAGTCACTAAATGTCACATTTTTGGTATAAACGAGACGTTTGCGCATGGCAAATGTCACGATACAACAATGAAATTTGACATGGAGGTACCTGTGACTATTGTGAAGATGCTTGGCATAGACAAATGCGTCATCTCAAGGTGCATAGGAAGACAAACGTATAGAGTTTAGATGAGAATTCAGAAAAATGTGACATTTTGGTACAAACGAGACGTTTGTGCATGGCAAATGTCACGATACAACAATGAAATTTAACATGGGGGTAACCGTGACTATTGGTGTAGATGCTTAGCATGGACAAACGCGTCATCTGAGGATGCATAGGAAGACAAACGCATAGAGTTTAGAGGAGAAGTCACTAAATGTCACATTTTTGGTACGAACGAGACGTTTGCGCATGGCAAATGTCACGATACGTCAATGAAATTTGACATGGAGGTACCTGTGATTATTGTGAAGATGCTTAGCATTGAAAAAACGCGTCATCTCAAGGTGCATAGGAAGACAAACGTATAGAGTTTAGAGGAGAATTCACAAAATGTGACATTTTTGGTACAAACGAGACGTTTGCGCATGGCAAATGTCACGATACAACAATGAAATTTGACATGGAGGTACCTGTGATTATTGTGAAGATGCTTAGCAATGAAAAACGCGTCCATCTCAAGGTGCATAGGAAGACAAACGTATAGAGTTTAGAGGAGAATTCAGAAATGTCACCTTTTTGGTACAAACGAGACGTTTGCGCATGGCAAATGTCACGATACAGCAATGAAATTTAACATGGAGGTACCTGTGACTATTGTGAAGATCTTGGCATTGAAAAAACGCGTCATCTAAGGGTGCATAGGAATGAAAAAACGCATAGTGTTTGGAGGAGAATTCAGAAAATGTGACATGTTTGGTACGAACGAGACGTTTGCGCATGGCAAACAGCTTGAGGGAGCAATGAATGTTGAAGTTGAGGCATCTGATAGTATAGGGCATACGTTTGACATGGACAACCACTTCTCTTAGTCGGCTCACCAGGTTTGGGGTCGAATTTTTCGAATATGTCTGGTTTATGGTAGAGATCAACCAATTTTATCGTGCTTAACATTGCAATGAGCGTGCTGGATTGCCCACCGCGTTCTCTACTACAGGCATCTGGCAATATGATTGGATTGTGAGTCCATAATGTCAGACATAAAGGAATAATGACACATGATTTCGCTCAAGTGGGGATAGTTGGGAAGTTCAAGATATTTCGAAAAAAAATAAAAATTTAATTTTGAGTGATTTGATTTGCTGAAAATGGACTAATCATGGAACATTTCTCTAAACATTTGCAAATGCGTTTTCAAAGTCGAATACGTGTCGCCAGTTAACGGCGCAGATTAGTGAATGCATCCTACATGCGTCTTACATGTATTTTGTGTCAGTAGCTAAATTTCGAAATAGGCAAGCCATTTCCTCTTCTCTACTTCCTTTGAACTCTCAAATATGCAGAGGAACTGGCTGGTTACAAACAACAAGCACAGTCAGAATGAAAAATTGATAAAGTACAAGCATAGCCATAGCGTCCAAGATATTCACTCAATCAACGCAAGCAACACCACAAACCAATGTAATGATCCCAAAGGATGCGCAATTCAGTCACCATCCTCCTGCGTGCCCTGCAACGGTCATAGCAGGCTCTCAAAGTTAACCTAATTTCACGGATTTCACGAAATTTCACCATCTCCTCTACTAATTTCAAGCATAGACATAGCGGCCAAGATATTCACTCAATTAACGCAAACAACACCACAAACTGATGCTAATGATCCTAAAGGATGCGCAATTTAGTCCCAGTTTGGGATCATCAACATTAGTTTGTGGTGTTGTTTGCGTTGATTGAGTGAATATCTTGGCCGCTATGGCTATGCTTGAAATTAGTAGAGGAGATGATTAAATTTCGTAGAATCCGTGAAATTAGGTCAACTTTGAGAGCCTGTTGTGTCCGTTGCAGGGCACGGAGGATGATGGGGATTGAATTGCGCATCCTTTGGGATCATTAGCATCAGTTTGTGGTGTTGTTTGCGTTAATTGAGTGAATATCTTGGTCGATATGGCTATGCTTAAAATTAGTAGAGGAGATGGCGAAATTTCGTAGAATCCGTGAAATTAGGTAACTTTGAGAGCCTGCAGTGTCCGTTGCAGGGCACGCAGGAAGATGGGGACTAAATTGCGCATTCTTTGGGATCATCAACATTAGTTTGTGGTGTTGTTTGCGTTAATTGAGTGAATATCTTGGTCGCTATGGCTATGCTTGAAATTGATTGGCTGGTGGCGATTGTGTGAAATAGCTTCATTGATGAACTATAATGTTTTGCTCTGCTGAGCACGTGTTTGTTGCAGTACTGGTCTATAGGTGGTATTGCGCTATTGCCTGAGTTGTGGTTATGTCGTGTGTGAAGTTTGGTTTGATAACCTTGTGTATTTCCGAAGTTATGGCTATGCTTGTACTTTATCAATTTTTCATTCTGACTTTGCTTGTTGTTTGTAACCAGCCGAGGAACTAGTGTTTCAGTGCAATTCATTTTCTAACGTAACTGCCTTTAAGATTTTCTGTGCAGCAAAAAAGTCTCTCCTGCTGAGAAAAGATTAAATTTTTTGGTCGACAGGGCAAATATTTTTTGCACACCAAAAAAATTTTGGTCTGATGCGCTCGAATGCCCGTCATGCTATCGCGAGATCTCTCTTTTTGATTGTCTTAGCATCTGTATATATTATAAAAATAGACCCTTAGTTGTCATTCTAGGAATGAAAACTTTTTTAATGAGGAGCTCTATATGTTCTGAATGCCTGTTCACTTTCACACCGATGTAAGTTTAGCCCTGGTCCAATTTTGATTTCTTGGCCCTAGTCACGGTAAACTGATTCGACTTGTTTATGACTTGTTTAGGTTTTACAGTTTACCCTAGTCACCAACTTAATTACGTACCAGTTGTCAACTCCGATCTACCTGAACTGCCTACACAACTTCTCAAATCACAACCAAATAACCGCTGAAGTTGCAGTCCGATTGCCCAAATTAATCCGACATCTGATTTCTTCATTGTTGTAACCCCGGTCACTAACTTCTTGACATGACTGTAGCCAAATTATTTTCTATTCCAAATCCCACCTTCCTGAAGTACTGACAACAAACTAGTGACTTGGCCTACAGTAAAAAATCAGAGTTCGGACCAGGATTGGAGTTAATCCATTTTAATAAAACTTCACCGAACACCTGTTTTGGAGTGGGGAGACATTGTTTGGGTAGTTGATGGGAGAAGCTTTTGACATCATTATCGCGATTGTTTTAACTTAGAATTATTGTTGGGTTTAGAACAGGCTCTAGCCTTAATTCAACTGCTTAACCTCCAAGGCATTTGCTGTTAGCTACATCATGTTGTCTTCAAGGTGAAGTTACATTTTATTCAGTTCATTCGCATGCAATCTGCAAGTTCTTGATTGGTCCACATAAGTTGACATCTCTTATTTATAAAGAGATAGAAATAGGTGTTTGTCCGTCATCATCTTTGTTGCCACGACCTCGCTTGCTCTGTTAGTGACATACTGCAAGGATGATCAAGATAATACTCAAGATTGGTGCAGCAATAAACACATATCGTTCACACTGCGTTCAATCACGCAGAACATTTACACAGACAATGAAGACAATGGAAAATACAGTCCGTTTCCTAAATCGTTGCACGCCACGAAAAGTTCTTTATCTTTTGCTTGTTCTCTTAAAATTTGATCGTGAGCTCATGTTTTACAACTGATTGACTACTAAATTTATTCACTTGACCAGTCGAGACATTTGTCTTAGGAAACAGTGTGGTCTGCCTAATTAGATGAAATAATTAGTGATTGGAAGTTTGTTGCTTCATAGCTGATCACTTCATGTCGGTACTCGTTTGTCCTCCTGGCATCATTGATGGAGTTGTAAAAATCTTGCTGATCCCCATTTTTAAACCTTTTTACATGCGAGTAATTCAAAACTCTTGTTTGGCATAGACTCAGATGTATTCTAAGCCCCACTCGGCAATATCTGAAACACGATAGAAAACGTGTAAGAACACAGTACAAAACACAATATAAAATGCATCATGCAGAGAATATGAATACAAATATAACAGATTCCCTCTCTTCTCTATTTGAAGGAAAATACCTAAAAATAAGTCTCTTGAAAACTCATTACTAAAAAGAGCTATAAAAACTAAAAGAACAAAATGCACTGTGACTAGCGTAGAGAAAAAGCACCAGAAGAATATGGAGAATTGACAAACTCAGTTTGCGTCAAGTTCGCTGAAAGAACGTTCAAAAGTTTCTCTCTGTTTGCGTCCCGTTTCGTCAGACAATTAGCAAGTTGATGATCCGTCGGGATCCAACGCAACTTGATTTCGCCTCGATCGATCATCTCTCGAAGCATAGCGATGTCAATACGAAGTCTCATATCTAGCACAGCCTTTGTCGATGCTAAAGATTCAACAAGCGATGCATTGTCTGTGAAGCACATTATTGCTGGAGCGAATCCATTGATTTCCTTCATCGTATGAGATACCAGGATCGCGGCTTCCGCTGCCTCAATGAGAGCCAATGTCTCTGCTGCGAGAGTTGATCGCACCACTCGACGAACTTTCCTGGATTGCCAAGAAACGAGAGTTGTCAGCTCAGCATCACCGAGAAAGATCACGAAACCTGCCTGTGAACCACCATCACTGAGATTTCCAAAAGGAGCATCCGCGTAGACATACAATGTTGACTGTCCTTCCAACATGCGGTTGCACTCTATGGTCAAACCAACGCTCGACGATTTCAATTTACGAATGACCTTGTTGGCTCGGATAGCATCTTCTACTTGAGGATGTTTCAAGTGACTGCTCAACTCACACGCATCGAATGATAGATCTGGACGAGTTTGATTCGCAAGCCAATTCACAGATCCCACTGCTGCACGAAATGACTTGCTCTCCTTATCCGACAACGGACGACCAGCATGCTTGTCCATGATGCCAACTTCATTCATTGAGTCCGCATAACGAGTTTGATTCATAGTGATCCGCCTTCTTGTCTGATGCAGCGCGATGCCAAGATATTTGAATGCTCTGTCTTCTTCTTTGCTTATTCTGAATTTCTGTTTCAACGGTTCAACAATTCGTTCCTGAAATGCCGTTGTTCCTCCCCAGCAAATATCATCAACGTGGATACACAGCACTCCCAGCAATTGACCTTCCTGGTCATGATGAAAGAAAAGTCCTGGATCAGTAGCTGACACACGAGCCCCTTTGCCTTCCAGGAATTCTCGCACCGTAAAGTACCATGATCTGGCAGCATCGTTCAATCCATAGACAGTCTTCTTTCGACGCCAATATAAGTCGGCATTCGCTTCTGGTGGGGGAATCACAAACACATGACGATCAATATCACTGCCTTGAAGAAAAGCCTCTTTGATGTCCAGTGATCTCAAGGTCCAATCGTTTGCAGAAATCGTAGCAAGTGCAAGGCGCATGTTCACCTTCGAGCAAGTAGGAGAATCACAGCGTTCATTCAGTCTCTACTCGAATCCCCTTGCCACCAGGCGAGCCTTTACTGTACTTTGGCCCTCGACCTTTTTCTCAGTCAACACCCATCGAAGAGTAAGCGGTTCCTGGGAAATATCCTGGCATTCTTCAAAGACATCGTTGTCTCTCCAGGCTCTCAATTCCTGTTCTTTTGCTTTCTGCACATCCTCTTCTAAAGCGTGAACCATAAGAACTTCTTGATCATCCGAAATTTCGCTATATTCTGCCAGATCCATCAAATTGACACATTTCTTTGAACCATCACTAAACGAGAGATTGTAGCAATCTTTGTTGCGCCCAGTCGCTTTTCCCGCGCGATTGATCACCGTAGCTGTTTGGACGTCTTCTCCACCATCGAATTTGAATTCAACACGCTGTCCTACTCGTGGCCGTCTTGGATTTCCTTGACCTGAATCCTTTGGCATTGCAGACCCATGCAACCGTTGCGTCAAATCGTCTTGCACTTCATCGCCTTCCTCTATTGTGGGACTACATTTCTCCGTCACCACAGTTCGAGAGACTTCGTCTTCATCATCGCTAACATAGGAGTCACAGTCCATCTTCTCATCCACCGATCCTTCTTCGATGTCATCTTCCAATTCCTTGTTTGCGGATGGATTTTCACTCCTTTGTCGAACTGCTCGCAGGCGAGTTGGGTGCACGCGCACAAATAGTCCACCATGCTTGATGATGACCTGCTGTCCGTCTTTGCCGATCACTTTGCCTGGTCCACGCCATTCATTTGAATCAATGCGCTTGTAGTACACAGACTCTCCCGATTCCACATTGTCACTCCCTCGTATGTTGTGCTTCATGGCTCGGCGCAACTTGTCGCATGACTCATTTTGAATGAACAACTTCCTTGCCGCATGCATTGCATTGATATTTTGAGCCACCATCTCGCTAACCGTCACTCCTTCAAGCGCAGGTGGTTCATCTTCGAGCACATTTGGAAGGACTGGGTTGCGTCCAAATACCATTTGATTAGGTGAGAACCCATGCGCATTCGTCAAAGCGTTCTTTGCCGCTACCGCCCAAGATAATGCAATTTGATGACTGCAGCTACTCTCTGACATGATTTTCCGAACACTTTCACCCAGCACGCCATTGTACCTTTCGACCAAGCCATTACTCCACGGACTTTCTGCTGCGGTAGTCAAAACGGTCACATTGTAGTTTTCTGCCATGCTGCGGAAATTCTCGTTATTGAACTCTCCGCCATTGTCGGACAAAAACCGACGAGGTGCTCCGAACACACTTATCCAGATGCGAAATATGGCTTCAATGATGGTCTCTGCTTTCTTATTCTGAACGATGGCTGCAGCACTGTACCTCGTAGCCATGTCAATCAGATGTAAGAACGCAAATCCTTCCACTTGCTTGAGATCCATTGCAACTGCATCATTGAACGTAGTGGCTATTGGAAGACCAACCGTTGGTCTTGGTCTAGGTCTCTTGAACTTTAGGCAGGTGGAGCATTCCTCTTCAACACGCTGAATGGCTTCGAAGAGTTCTGAATCATCTCGATTGGCCCGTTTCAAAAGATCTATCAACTTCGACGCACTGGCATGGCCGAACTGCTTGTGCAATTTTGATGCTTCATCTTTACGAGTCTTCCCGCGGTCCTCAAACGCAACCAGGCTATCTTGAATGCCAGTGTCAGGACCAAGATAGATGCAGTAGTGCCCAGCACTATTCTGGAAGGTTTCCACGCTTGATCCAAGCATGGTGACCTTATCTTCGGCGAAGTCAATTACAGTGCCTGCACGCTTCATTGCCATCTTGCTGAACAGAAGTGGGATGTCGGCCTTAACAACGTCAGTCGTGATGAAAACATCTTGTGAGGACATCCGACAGGGCAACTTAAGCGTTTTCGAAGACTTCATTCGTTTTCCATCACCAAAACGAAACACGCTGTTTGACGACGTCTCATCCAATCCCAGCTTTTCCCTTTCTTCTAATCCATCGAGGAAGTATTCCAGCCATTTCTCTCCGCAGACGGTCTTCGTGCAGCCTGTGTCCAAGATTGCCATGCCGAATGTGTCAGTCACGATCCCATCATTCTGAGTCATCAAGACGATGTGAACATCAGTATCGTTTTCTTTATCATTTTCCTTTGGCAACTTATCCGGGCATTTAGCTGCCCAGTGGAAGATTGATCCACACACCTTGCATCTACTTGGCTGACCATCAGGTCCTGGTCTGTTAGTTTGGCGTCCTTGAGTCGATGAGTTCCGAGCGCCATTATTGTATCCTCGACCATAGTTTGAATAACGACGATATGGACGACCACGACCAGCGAATCCATTATTGGCATGCAAGACGGTTTCCTCAGTATCCGTTTTACTTGAGCTGCATTCCAGAGCTTCTTGCTTCACCGTCACACCCACGGGTGTATCTCCTGGAACCTTGAAATTTCCGGCTGTCTTCTTTAGACAAGTAGCCATTCCCTTGTAGGTCAGACTATCCGTTGTTGTACGAGCCAGCTTATGTTCGTTTGCTGGGAGATTCGAAGACGCAAGCAGCCTGTACGCCAATACACCCTCCGGCAGCACCATACCGTGTTTCTTCACAACGTTGTACAAGTGATCGAAGGCCTGCAAATACTCGTCTATGGGCATTTGTGGAGATCGCTTCATTGTTTCGAATCTCTCATACGCCTCATATGCCAGTTCGTCCTTGTCCTTTGCAAACAGCGTGTCGAGCTTCATGATAATGAGATCCAAACCAGTTTCCTCCGAAAGATCCCTTATCTCCAATTCCAAAGCTGCCTCCCTTGCTCGACCTTTCAGCGACAGAAGAACTGCAGGTCCCTGCTTCTCCAAAGGCAAATCCGTGAATATTCTCCATACCTCAATCTCTTTCTTCCAATCTTCAAATGACGTTTCCTCTCTCATCACCGGTGGGGCTTTCACGTTGATTCCCGCCATGTTGCAGCACCAACCACACTCTGCTACCAAATGTTAAACCTTTTTACATGCGAGTAATTCAAAACTCTTGTTTGGCATAGACTCAGATGTATTCTAAGCCCCACTCGGCAATATCTGAAACACAATAGAAAACGTGTAAGAACACAGTACAAAACACAATATAAAATGCATCATGCAGAGAATATGAATACGCCCATATCCGTCGACAACTACGGCGTGAAGAATTGCTATTGTTTGTGAACAGGTGCAGCCGAGTCAGACAGGCGGCCCCATCTGCAGAACACCGATTCGAATTTTTCTGCTGACCGAGGAAAATGATGACTCACCAAATGACTGAGTATGGGATAACACAAATTGGAAGTTTGCCAGTGAACGGATGGGCCGATCGTGATAAAACTTGCATATCCTTGGAGCTGATAGCACCAGCATTCTTTTGAACCCAAACTAGAAAGCTCCAGTGTTAATGCAACAAAAGTTATTAAGTAGGCCATGTTGTGCAGTTAACTGTTAAAAACATTGTTAACGCGAAAGTTAGCGAAAAATCAAGCAGATGTGTTAATCGAGTAAAATTGTACCAAATGTTGTCGAAATTCGAAAATATATATAATTATGCATATATCATCCGAAAATTTAGCACGAACCTGATTCAAAGGAGATACTCTTAATTTTCCTCATTCCGTAGTTTTGTCTGTCGGAATCAGTGAATGAATTGACCAAAAATCCATACTTTTAAGTCTGCTGACCACAACCGACCAGGCACAATCTAAATGCTCTGCCGCGAAGTTTTTTGAAATTGAGCATCCTCATCATTGAAAAATCGCGTCAGATTTTCTTTTAGTAGCAATTTTTTGTATTTCTTTGCACATTCAACGAATCTTAAAATCTTTTCAACATGATGAAGCTGAATGATGGCTCACACTGTGTCAATTTTCATCAAAAAATTCTGTCGTCTTCATATTAAAATCCTGTATCAAAGAAAACGCTCAATTTTCTTTTGGAAGGCCTACTGACCACTTAAGAAAGTAAAATGTATGCCTATAGAACTAAAATACTAATAGAATGCCAAAATACCTAAAATACTCTATAGAACATAAAGCTTCATGTGGTATATCGATTACTGAAATTGAACAAGAACTTCAAGAAATTGCATTTGAAAATAGGTTAACTTTTTTGTGCAATTATTTATGAAACGGTCTGTAGATAAATGCAAATCAGCGTCCAATAGAGCCTTTGTCGGGATCCAAACAAAAAACAAGTCAAAACGTCAGCTAATACAGCAAAAAAGAAAGATAACAAGGCTGCCACTCTTCCGGTTTTAACCGGAATTCCGGCTTTTTTTAAAACTTAACTAAGTAGTGGGAAAATGTTCTACCAAGGAAAAAATAATTTGCTTTCAGCAGCTTTCTTGAGATCGCTATGAGGCCCTTTTAGATTGTGAAGGGACCCTTTTGACATCGTGAGGGGGCCCTTTTGAGATTGTGAGGGGGCCTTTTTGACATCGTGAGGGGGCCCTTTTGAGATTGTGAGGGGGCCTTTTTGACATCGTGAGGAGCCCTTTAAGATTGTGAAGGGACGCTTTTGACATCGTGAGGGGCCCTTTTGAGATTGTGAGGGGGCCTTTTTGACATCGTGAGGGGCCCTTTTGAGATTGTGAAGGGACCTTTTTGACATCGTGAGGGGGCCTTTAAGATTGTGAAGAGACCCTTTTGACATCGTGAGGGGCCCTTTTGAGATTGTGAGGGGGCCTTTTTGACATCGTGAGGGGCCCTTTTGAGATTGTGAGGGACCTTTTGACATCGTGAGGGGGCCCTTTTGACATCGTGAGGGGCCCTTTTGAGATTGTGAGGGGGCCTTTTTGACATCGTGAGGGGCCCTTTTGAGATTGTGAAGGGACCTTTTTGACATCGTGAGGGGGCCCTTTTGAGATTGATGATTGTGAAGGGGCCCTTTTGACATTGTGAGGGGGCCCTTTTAAGATTGTGAGGGACCCTCTTGAGATCGTTGTGAGGCCCTTTTAGATTGTGAGGGACCCTTTTTGACATCGTGAAGGATCACTTTTCACATCGTGAGGGGGCACTCTTGAGATCGTGAGGGTTTCTTTTAGATTGTGAAAGTGACCTTTTGACATCGTGATGGGCCCTTTTGATATTGTGTGGGGACCCTTTTAGATAATGAAGGAGCCTATTCAGCTCGTGAAGGGGCCCTTCAATTTTGAACAATCATGGAATTCAAAGCAGGTACTTTCTAAAAATCCGCGTGACCCTTGATCAGAAGATCCTTCCACAATTGCAAGTCACTGATTCCTTCGTCAATCATGAAACAGGACTCAACTCAAGTGATCAAGATTCCGAAATAATAAATAATTTTAGGTGGTAATGCTTGACGAAAACGTTGTACTACGTTTGTATGGAGTAGATTATGAATTGAGTTTTGATTGCTTTGATGCTCTACAAAATGCGCCTTTCAAGAGGCGTGCTAGAAAAAGAAAAGTATGAAAGACAAATCTACCAAAAGTTTCATGAATACAAGGGAGTGACAAATGATTATGCGATTACCTGTTGCAAAAGCGGTTCAAGTTCGGCTAAGACACCAATGAAAATTGAAATCTTGCAAGCAACTGCATAAGTGATAAGCATTTCCTTTCGTATTGATGCTATGTTTACTTATAATGATAATAATAATAATAATAATAAAGCTTTTATTCGTCAGGAAATGATAATCACATAGAACATTATGCACATCAATAAAAGACAGTTGTAAATCAGGTAAGACAATCATGTACAACAAAAATTTCTGTTTACTGTATACAAAAATGAACTGAACACCTACTTTTTAGAATTAGCAAGGTAGCACGCATACGGAAAGAATGAATTTGAACGTCTCATTGTCCTTGAAATAGGAAGTAGATACTGATTGGAGTAAGTCAAACGCGGGGGGACCAGGTCATGCAAAGGGTGAGTAGGGGTTTCACATTTAAGTAAAAAATCTATAATCAGCTTTTCGCGACGAACTTTCACATTCGGCAAGAAGCAACATTCACTACGGTGACGATTACAAATTATGCGATGAGCACGGTATATAACTTTTACAATCTTTTCAACATTGTATGCATGCAGTTTGCCAAACACAGGAGTTGCGTAGAAAAGTACTGGTAAAACAATACCATTAAACACTTGAAATAGTTTATCTTTTGATACAAATGGCCTTAAAATCCTCAAGATATGAAGCCTTCTATTAGCACTACGACACATAACTTCAAAATGGTTACGCCATGAAAGATCATTACTCCATATGACACCCAAAATATTGGCAGAATCAGATACACTTATATCTCTATACGACAACGGAGAGCGATCACAAAATCTTGAACGACACATTATGAGTTGATGACATTTTTGCAAGTTCAAAGACATTTTATTATCATCGACCCATTCAAATATTTTACATAAAACATCTGTGGAATATGTTGAGTCGAGTGATTCTATAAGTGTGAGGTCATCGGCATATTTTATCAAACTTGTCTTATCATGAGAGATAGCAAGAGTAGACATAAACATTGAGAACAAGTAGGGACCCAAAACGGTACCTTGAGGTAAACCCGAAGATACCCACACTAATGGTCCATGAACACCATTGATAAAAATACGCTGACATCTGTCTCTGAGATTTGATTCCAGCCACATCAAAAAACCCTGGTTTTTTCAGTCCAAAGTCTCTCAGGATATTTAGCAAGCGATTGTGTAGAACCTTATCAAAAGCCTTGGTTAAGTCCAGGCAAGTGACTCTGACGGCTACGGTGTCACAGTCGTCCATAAAGGATGTGATGGACTCGTTGATAGCGATAAGCGCACTAGTTGTTGAACCAAGCGGTCGAAACGCGTGCTGGTTACAACCAAAATGCTGCAAAAAAGCATCTTTCGTTGACCTCAAGATTACGCGTTCAAAGAGCCTAGATAATATCGGTGTAACTGAAATTTGGCGGTAGTCTTCAACTGAGGGGTTCTTCCTTTTCGGAATTGGTCGGATGTTTGCATTCTTCCATAAATCGGAATAAATCCTGGTTTCCACAGAGCATTTAAATATATCCACCAAGGGAGCAACGATGAAATCCGCACCTTCGCTCAAAAGTCGAGCTGGTACACCATCCGGACCGGTTGATTGGTTTAGTGAGAGCTTTTCTAAAAGATGTTGTACACAGTCAGTATCAATCTCAACATTCCACACTTCATCATGAAACGGTAGCAAATTATCGTTGGTGTTGCTATTAAAACTATGACAAAATGACTCCGAGAGTTTGTTTATAACTTCGCCAGTAAGATCTGCATAATCTGAAGATTTAGTCCCAACACGAAGGTCGCGAACCACATCCCAAATACAATTTCGTTTATCAAGAAGTCGGGTGCTCCAAGATTGTTTAGCTTTCATAATTTCTGCACGGACTTTGTCTTTGAGATGGTTAAAGCGTGGCCAATCTCTTGATCTGAAAGCAGTCCAACGATCGTCAATCATTGATTTCAGCACTGGTGTTATCCATGGTTTATCCTTCTTGTTCAGTATTACTTTACGCTGGGGAATAACGCTCATGCATCCAAAAAACTCCTCATAAAATGCAGTACATTTATCATTCACTGTTTCAGCATCGTAAACACATTTAAAGTCAATTCACATACAAAATTGTTTATATGACGGTAATCAAAAACTATTCTACTCGATGATGCTTGAGTGGTTGGAGGCGTGGATGACTCAAGGAAGACACAGTTATGATCAGATGTTGCGATCGGTGGCCCAATTAAGGCACCATTCGGATAATAGTCAAAGATAGCTTCAGTAATCCAAATATGGTCTAGGATTGCTTCTCCTCGGGTTGGAAGGGTTACACGATTGTCACACACAAAATACTGACTAAAGATACCAGTATTGAAGTCATTAAAATCGCCACATATCACGAAGTTTGAATTCAAATCGCTCTCTAAGAATATGTCGTATTGAATGAGAAGAGCATATTCGATTTCTCTGTGGTCAGAGGCAGGTAAACCAGGTGGAATGTACATACACCAAATTATGATGTTGAGGGATGACAATTTAACCGCAACACTTTCAATAACATTAGAACAAATGTATCCAGTAGAACAGGCCGGTAGCTTTTATGCAGCCACATGCAAACACCACCACCCCGACGGTCGAAGCGATCCTTTCGGAAAAAGGCAAATCCATCCATTTGATAAAACTCATCTGGGATTTCTTCGGATAACCAAGTCTCAGTTAAAGCGACACACCCAGGCTTAGTTGATGAAATCAATATGCGGAGCTCATCAATTTTACTGTTAATGGATCTTACATTTGAAAGTAAAATTGAAGGGGCACTTATGTCCACTAAAATTATATCCGAAAATCCTTACTTAGGCTCGATCGTAGACAGACATTGCCCTTGTAAATCACAACATCTTCGTCCTGCTTACGACGTGCAAATTCACTTTGTAGCTCCTTCCACTCACGTTGTTGCAATTTTGTTTTGTCATTGCTTACATGCACCTTCTTAAATCGATCAGAATTCCGCAATGTTTTCGCCTTCCTCAAAACTGTATGGATTAAATTGCGATCATTAACAGTAACTTTCAGTGGTCTAGGATTATTGCCACTCATACGACCAAGTCGACGTAGCTCACTTATCTTGCATTCAGATAATCCCAGCTCTTCAAATATGTCATTAACCTGCTCCTTGTCATGGGCTATTCTTTCAGGGACAGACGTGGCGGTCTCTGGCAGACCGAAAAGAACTAAGTTATTTCGCCTGTCCTCTCGGTCCTCCAGCTCATTCAAAATGTCTCTAGGCAAGTAATTGAATCCTGAGCACATCGATTTCACGTAATCAGTTTCAGTTTGCTGCTTTCGCTGAAATTGCCGAACATCATCCACAACTTTCTCGACACGGTTACAACGAAGATTAAGAGATTCAATACGATCCCCAAGTCTCTGAAAGTCACTTTTGAAAGATGCAATAATTTCACTTTTTAGATCATTCATCAGAGCTTGAATCCCATCAAACGTCGCTAACTTCGCGTTCGAGTTACTGACAGAGTTTGACCTTGTTAACTGAGGCATGATTGGTGCTTGGACACTGAGAAATTTCAACAAAAAGTCCGTCAAAATGAACGCTCAGATAAGGACTCGAACCGTGTAACAATGCTGGATTGAAAGGCAGACTTGGTAGCCAAACGACCACGAGAACACAGCCACTTTACTTTCAGAAGCAAGACAGTATCCGATAATTACGAAACTCGCTGCACAGCGGTTACGAAGCAGTTATGGCGTTACACGTTAATGTACAGAGTCACAGCAAAGAGACTGATGAACAACACTCATCAGTATAGCGATTCCTAAAAGATTCGACGCCGTGGCGTCTGAGCTTTAATCAAGTAGCTGTTACAATCTTGTTTAAATTTTTTTAGATATGTCATTGTTTTTTCATTTCTTATGTCTGAAATACAAGAAATGAAAGGTTTTATTTGAAGCATTGCCGGACCTACAAGCACTTTTCAGTCGGAATTCAAACGTTTTTGGCTTCTTAGCCGTCATCATTACAATGTACTCTATTGTAAGGAATCAGCAACTCACCGCGCAAACCATCAGTAGGTTGATGTGCTTGGAAATTCGGCAGCTCACGTTTGTGCTATTTGCATTCCTGTTTGCAAATATTAATTTTTGAAAACGAGCATCTAAACAATGAGATTTCAACTACATGCATTTCATCAATTGTAGATGTCTGTAGTTCGGTGGAAGATTTATCTGCATATGAGTTTCTGACTATTTACAAGCATACTGACTGCACGGCTAAAATTTAAGAAAAGTTAATTCATTCGGATATTCATTCTCCTTAATTGCTGACGTACTATCCTATTCCACCTGATTCTTAAGTATTCCGGTAGCTTTGAGACAATCTTCCTATTTTCTTCATAGTCATTCAAAACGTGTAGACCTTTAACAAATGGCATTGCGTCACAGCAGTTGGAAAGAAAATCTGCAAACTCACGCAAGGCTCTTTCATCTCTCCCTCCCACCTTCGGCCAGTGTGCGATCTTTTCCCTATATGCACGTTGAATGAGGAAATTATCACCATAACGCGAACTTAATTTCCTCCATGCATCTTTATATCCCGCATCGTCCGAACGCAAGAAGGTGCCTTGGATAACCTTAGCAGCCTCGCCACCTGTATACTTTCGAAGATAAAACAGTCTGTCGACCGACCTACAACATTTTCTCTCAATGAGGGAAACAAAGCTGTTCTTCCATTCAACAAAGTGAAGTGGATCACCGGTGAAGACAGCAGGTTCCGGGACCGGAAGACGATTCACAGTCAAGCTTTCTTGCAAAAGTTTCACAATACTAGCACTTTCTGCTGCACTATCCTTAAGCTGCACGTGAGAAGGTACGGGGTCAGTATCTCTCAAACCTTTAAACGATGATTCACACATGTGTGACCCAGTAGGCTTGTGACCAACTTCAATGTCATTTTCAAATGCCTTCATCCTAACCTCTGCAACATGGACTTCACTTTCAGCTTCAAGGATTTCAAGCTGCCTCTTTCATCTTTCGGCGCTGAGCATGGATCTCTTTCAACATCTCAAGCTTTACTTTCTTAGCTGCTAACTAAGCTGCAGCTTCTGTGTGCTTGGAACTCTGACTAGCATGTGACCGCCGTGACTTAAATGATACCTCAGTATCAGAAACTCGTGTAACAGTCTCGCTATACCCAAAGACAGATGGATTATCTTCTTTTGGCAACATGGTGTCAACACTGAACATGGCATATTCTTTGTTATATTCGGCTTGAGTGCTAAGATTTTGTAAAACTTCTTTCAAATCTTTAATCACTTGAAAGCTAGAGTCAAACTTTTACCACTTCGGTCCTAGTGGGAGTTCTGATTTGCCTTATATTCTCGTACAAAGAAGATATCTCACTGTGAAATTCATCAAGCTTTTCGAACAGCTCCGCTTCCTCATGCAATGTCAAAGGTCTTTTCAACCTAGACCTGGTGCTCTTGGCAAACACCTAAAATCTGTCATAGACCTCAAAAAGTTCAGTACTGTCTTTGCTATCTCTTAAAGACATAGCCACCGTAAACTGAACGAAGAGAGAAAGATAAATACTGACCTAGTAACATACAAGGAAGGTCTAACGGACTGTGCACAAGTTTGACAATTATTATTTGTGACAACAAAATATTACTAAGTTAAATAAGCGTGCACATTATGCAAGTGGCTTCACATAAGTATGGAGTAGTAAAACGTTTATATAGGCATGCAAATACACAAATCAATATAAAATAACATTCATGACAAGCTATTTACGAAATTGACATGCAAATATGTAACCGTGCCAATGTGACTATTCACACGAAGAGCAGTCCAATTGACTGCCAATTAGGCCTACATAAAACACCGATATCTTGTCAATCACAAATAGATTATCACAAAGCACAGCTTGACAAGCACGACCAATTACATTGAACGGTAGATATTGCCTAAACCACACAGCTCCAGACAATTGTGTTACTCATTCCAAATAGAGGCCGCATTCACACAACGATCTTTTCACTCGTAGAGACGACGGTTCTACTCCAGCAAGAGTCTACGATTTCACTCCGAGAGTGTCCGTTTTCACTCCGAGGGAGTGTCCCGTTTTCACTCCGAGAGAGTGAACGTTTTCACTACAGCGGTTACGCACGATTTATTGCTGGTGGAATCAAAACTCCTCGACTGGTTAGAACTTTGTATATTACATTGTTCAGTACCGTGAAAACTGCAAAACACATATGCACACAATTAGTCTTTACATACAGTTCACACAAAATCGGGAGTGACTTACCGTTCACTCTACCAGCAATCCTGAATGAATCCTACAAAAAAATCACTATATACATGACTATTCACAGAGAAACAGTTCAGCTGATTTTTCCTATTTCATATTCGAAAACTATTTACAAATTATGATGAGACATGACGACACTGCATACAAACAAGCTAAATAAATTGATACGTGTAATAGAAAAATGACTTACTCACTCTATGGGCCTACCGTAACACTGACTACGTTGACGGCAAACAGTGGTACTGCAAAGTTTGTAGACATAGGCGATCTGTTCGCGTTCAATTTTCTTTCGAAGGAAACCATTTGTCAATTGAGCAAATTTTTGATAGTGACCTATAGATTTCCACGAAATTGGGAGCAAAAGGAAATAGTTTTCAAGCAAAAGTTAAGTAAGAAACATATATTTATTGTATAAACAGTATAGGGCCTAATTGAGTTAGAACTAGAACTGTACATTTCAGATAAGTATAAAAAAGGCAGTCAAAGATTCATAAAATCATACGTATGTTCTGTGATAATAAGCGTCAATTTTTGACGTTTCTTTTTTTCAGCAATTCGTTTATCAAGACTTTCAAGTTAAATCGTCATGTCATGCCGATATGATAATTTTGTTATTTTGCTATTAACCAACCCGTAGGAGATGCATTTTAATTTCTAGACCGATAGATTTTGTTATATCAACGATTTACAAACATGCCAAAGTTTTATGTCACTGTTATATATCTTTTGATTGACGAATTAGTATACAGATTTCATCTTTTCATATAAATGCGTTTTTGATTGAATAATGAAAACTTGTATCATGTGTTCGTAGCAGATGTTATAAATAAGTGTAATTAAGTGTTAAAAGCTCAATTTGATGGTATAGAAAGACTTGATGAATTAATCCACGTAAAGGTAGACTTTACCCCCGAACCATCTTTTCATGTCAGATATGTGGATGATATATTCATGATTTTCAATGGCGACAATGAGAACGAACATTTATTTCGTATGTTTAATAGTAAACATTCAAATGTAAATTTCAAAAATATGGTAGATGATTTTCTCAACTTGAATCTACGCAGACTGGAAGGCGAAATTCTGAAGTCTATCTACCGACAAGATACTTACAGTGGTTTATAGGCCTACAACAAGTGTGGTTCATTTTCACCAATAAGGTACAAAGTCAATTTGGTGCGCATATTATTCATCGAACTAGATCATTACTACATTCAGCAAGAGTTTGAGCTTTTAAAACGTGTCATGCGCAGCAACGGCTATCAAGATTGGTTTATTATGAAGCATTCCCCGACCACCGGAACCCAAGTATCCTTCTGTGGAAAAGAAAAAGATCTTCTTTAACATGCAGCATTGCGGTGAACCTAAGACTATTAGATCATCACTCGACAAAGACCGAGAAGAATTGGTGCGCGAAGCAATTGATAATTCCAAGAGTCGCTTCGGATTTTGCACGTGGTTATGGGAGAACGAGGATAAACTTTCAAAGACCACTATATGCAATATTGGTCATTAGCTGAAGTTTTCCGTCTAATTAATAAATCTACAACTGAAATCCTCATGAACTGATCTTCATTTGTCATTCACCGATAAAAGTGGCGCTATTTACAATAAAACTTCTTAATTGCTTGAGACTACTATACGAAAGTAATCTAGTCTTAATATTCCCTATTAGCTGATCATGGTTTTTCTTGCAATTTCATGCTGATTGACAACTCATGTTTTAACCCAGGCAGTGCATCTGTCAGCGATTGTTTGTCCAAACGAGGAAAATATCAAAATACATTAAATATATGCTTCAGAACGCAGTCATCTTTAACCTCCTTCCAATTAAAATGATGTTGATTCATTTCAGAGCGCCTCGATGTATACTCAAGAGCTATCAGATGATGAAGAGGATGAACATCATGAACTGAGATTGCATCAAAGGAAAGATAGGTAAGTAGATGTTGCTCGCATTATTGACGATGCTCATGACGCTACATCACCCTGGAAATGTAGCATAAAGAACGCGATGCCAATTGTCTGCTTTTGGCTTATTTTCAAGTATTACTCTAACTTAGTCCATCGTGGAAAGGTGATTTTGCTGCACATAGCTGAAAGCACAATCAAGGGGAAATGTGTGAATACCAAGAGATAATATTATATCTAAATAATATTACGATATATTTCAATCTTATGACCTTCAGGCTACGACAGAAAACAGATTTGGCAGCAAGCAGCTTAAAATTCAGCAAATATACGGAAATATAATTATTCCAAGAGACAAACATATTCAAAATTGTGAAGTTAACTTTTCTTGCTAATATTCATTCCACTTTAATGAAATAGCCATACCTACCGAACGCCGCGCTTCGACATTGTCTTGCTGTTTCCCCCTCGAGAAAGATAGCCACCAGCTACTATCGAGCAACACATTTTTGAATTTTGATTATGAGAATAAACGGGAATCACTGCCGGAAAATTTCACCCTCAGCTGACTAAATCAGGTCAAATTGGGTGAAGATGCCTTGTCGAGGTTATTTCAAATTTCAACTGTCATGAAATTGTTACCGGTGCTTAGAGCACAACTACGGAAAGTCTCTCGCGACTTCTTTGAAAAAAATGGATGGTCATTTACCGAATATCCAGCGTAATGCAAGCATTTGTAAAATGTTTTCTTTGTTGTCATAGACCTTCATATAATTCGACCAGCTCTTTGGTCGTCGTCATAAGGAATGATTTTACAGGGAGACGTAATTCAAAATTCATGCATATTGAGTAGCATTGAGAGATAAACAAAAATGATATCTCAAGGGAAATGATAGAAATCATATTGTTCAAAGGAAAGTAAACAAATGGGCCTCTGTGATTCCTGTTTTGTGTAGCCGACTTTGTCTTCGATTTCATCGACAACACTACAGAGATCATAGAGGCCTACTTGCTTCCTTTCCTTCTAACTCTATGATTTCCATCATATCATTTTGTTTATGTCTCCCTGTAAAATCCTTTCTTCTGACGATGACCAAACAGCTGGTCGAAATATACTAATATAAAGGTTCATGACAATAAAAAGCACTTAACAAATTCTTGGATTCCTAACTTAGATATTTAAAGATTACCCAAGGCTTCTTTACATGCCCTACGCATTGGCAAGGTTAGGTACTTAGCCATTGTCAACCACTGGAAGCCACCATCGTTTAGGTACGCTGTCATGACAGCGAATGACCACGACTTTGGATTGTTTTCAATCTGCATGCCCGTTCCAGTCGTGCTCATTATGTAGTGTCGGATTTCTATGTTCCAACAGATAAAGAAAATGCCGTTTAAACTGGTTTTCTATGACACAATGCATTATTATTACTATAATCTAATTGCTGATTATAACACATATGTATTAAGTTCTATATCGGTCATACCGGTCGGAAATCAACGCTATCCAGGAAGCACACCGCACAGAAAGCATGTCACATGTTCACTAGTCAATCATGTCTATCTCAGAGAAAGTAAGAAAGTGGCGATTCGATGGATGCGCTCTTTCCGTGTCTTAACTCGTGCTCGCAGCGGTCACTTCACTTTTCTTTTCGCTTTGTATCCTCCTCTTCTTATCAACTGAGATTGGACAACTTGATGATTCTTCTCTATTTAATCCGATCGTGGGCAAGCAAGGTGCTCATTGATTTTCAATGCAGTGAGATCTTTATTGCTTGTAACAATTCTGAGCTGGGAATAGCTTTAACGACGACAAGATGAATTCGAAGAGTCATGTGTGAATGTATAGTGCTCACTCCGCAGGTGTTTAAGGATGGGTTTTTTCTCGCTGATATGACTCGGCCCCACGAAGATGTCGTCTCGATTTTTCCGGTCTTTCTACTCTTCGTCCCATAGTCCGGTTTTCCTATTCCTCTCTTCACACTCCTCAATAACGCTTCTTAATTAATCCACTCATATGTTCTCCATTTATCCCATTTGTCGTTGATTGTCTTAGTAGCACTTTCTCACATACCCTATTCATCGCAGTAGTCTGCACTTTATATATTCCTCCACACTCAGCCTCCATATGTCCTGTATTTCGCAGAAGAGATAAGTAGATGTACTGTGCAACAAATTGCTTAGTTATTCGTGAGAAATTGCTGTATACACACATGTATTGCATGATCAATCACCTGTCTCCTATCTCTGCACCTAGGATATAATCATTTAGGCGGATTTTCAACGCAATTGTTAAATAACCTGCCCATTCTGTTCTTCATTCATACCACCGTAAAACCTATGAATATTTATTCAGGCCTATCTCCACGAACTATCAGAAGCTATTGAATTTCCTGGCAAAATTTTAGAAGACGCTGACAACATTTATGTTATTCGAATTATAATTTGAGACTATCGCTGATGCGGCTTTATCTTTACCGAGTTTCCGGACCATTTTGACAAGGAACCTTATTATTTACGCAATAACACACATTCATCTGATAAGCCTAGTAGTTATTGTTCATGCGTATGAATGTAGCTATATCATTTCGTAATGATTGCTGCTGTATTTCATACCACTTCACTGTCTCTAAATAGGCTTAGCTCGGTGCGCGAAGCAGCTAGCAATTCCAGGCATGCATGCACGCATGTGATGAGCTTGTTCGATTGAGAGCGATCACCTGAATCATAAATATACTTATTGTCATGTTGCGTAAGATAATGTGGAGGGACGATAACATCAAAATGGCGTTAAGTTATATGTATTGAGCATACAAATAAAGTATTTGCATTGCCAAGTTTTGTCATTTTTACAATTTCAGATTCTTTTTGGCTTATGCAGGCTTCTTCTTTTGTGGTGCTGTAACTTTACTTCCATGGAATTTCTTCATAACAGCTGTGAATGTGAGTACATGTTTCTCTTGTCATATTTATAATATATAAGTGTACGAGCAAGCAGTATCGCCACAACAAAACAGAAGGCATCACTTTTCCTCTCTTCAATCAGACATCGTTGACATGTGAAAATGTATGCGTTTGCGAGGAAAAAATTTAATCTTTGCCTCGTTGGTTTTGTTCGGAATGTAAAAGCACAAACATATTTAGATTCTTTTGAAAGAAATTTAAAATTGAAATTTCTTCTAAAAGAAGTCATTAATGCAAGTTTTCTCAGTCAAAATTAACGCATCAAAATGGCATCAAATATCGACCTTATTCTAAGTCAAATGTAACCGTTCTAATTTAAAGTAGCGATGCCTGTGTCATGATAAAGAAAAAATTCTTTCAACTTGTATTTCTGAATGTATTTGAAGTGCACATATAAAAAGCTGCCAGCACTAATGAAATAATATGAAGCTGATATTATGTATCAAATAAATAAATATTTTGTGTTCAAGATGCACGTCTAAAAGATGCTTCTAGAAACTCACTCGAGAGTTGCTTTTGTTGTTTATCCGAAAATCAATCGCAAGCCATTGTTACTCTTCCTCACATTTATGCTATTTTTGTGGCGGCTTGACATCAATGGAAACCTGGGCCTCTGGTTTTTCACGAGGTGTTTCATGATATTTCACATCCGGAAATCGTTTATTTCCAAATTTCGCATTTTTTTATATTTTACTTATCTTTGAAGTGTATTCAAGTTCTCGATGTCAGGTAGCCTTATGTTAGAACGCACCCTTAGTTGCTATAGTAAATTGTGTTTTACATTGGAAAGCTCCTGAATGACTGAGGCGGGTGACCTGCAGATGATTGCTGATTAGTGAAAAGTAGCCAAACAAGGTGATGGTGATTTGTTGTTAATAAGCCCTCCCATGATATCCTACTGTTTGTATACTGAGTTACTAAAAGTCAGGCTTAAATGTGGATATGATCGCCTCACACTAAGTGTAATGCGTATTATTTTTCCATTGTTATATCAAAATTTCGCGAATTTCGTGTAAGTCTTGAAATTTTGCGAATTTCGTCGCGCTTTCCCATTCGCGGAAACCCTATGTGGTTCATTGAGTTATATTCTTCTTCATACATCAATAACATCGATTCTTTTTAAATTTTATAAAGAGATTATCTGTTGTATTCCATCTCTTCATACTGAATTAAAAAATACATTTTCGACGGGAGAGGTAACAACACGCGAATCTGTTAACGTTGAATGCTGATTATCAACTATAAAGTCGCTCGAATTCAACAGCGCGACACTGTTCTCGACCACTTCTGATAATATTTAAATTAATTAAATTGATAATGATATAATAATGCGTTTTATTTCATTTAATGAAAATCATAAAATTACTGATTTATGAAAGTTACAGTAAATAGAAATGAAAGTTACTTCAAATCAGAATTATTCAAGGTTGTGCAAAAGGTAGAAAAGGCATGGCTCTGCGATGAGTTTTACAGAGAAAACTTTCAAGAATTTGAGAGTAGATCAAACGTCTTGGTAACAAGTCATGGACTAAGTAGTTCGGCTGTATCATTTCCTGAAATACCTTCCATGCCCTCATGATTCTCCGCTCACTCAAATCTCCGAGACAGCCTCACGAAATTCATTGCCACAAATAATACGATGACACATGCGATTGATTTTGTCTAATTTCTTGCTATCTCTCTTCAAAAGGCCATCATACAAATGAGAACTGCACTCGAATATCGAACGAATAAAGACATTATAAACAATGATCAGACCATCGTTCTTAATGCCAGCCGATTTTAAACGGCGAAGAGTAAATACAGGTCTTCTAGCATTTTTGCAGACATCGGAAATGTGATCCTCCCAGCTCAGGCACTCATCGAAGGCAACACCAAGAAACTTGACATTGCTGTTAAAGTTCATAGCAATCCGGCGGGAGTAGCTTTGCCTCTTCAGAACTCGCATAGATTTTGTTCTGTCAGTGCTCAGCCTTAACCCGTGATTCGTACACCACCCTGTCATATTGCTGATCTCAAGAGAAGTGCAATCATTAACATAGCAGTGATCTTGAAGTGTGATTACGATAAGCACATCATCGGCATATTTAACCATCAATGCACCATCAGGAAAGGGTTTCAAAGATCCTTTGTGAGCAGTAAACAGTCGTGGCGATAAGACGGATCTTTGTGGGACTCCAGAGCCCATTACACGAAAAGAGCTGAAGAACACGTTTTGTAGACTAAAACGATATAAAAAAAATAAACGACTGAAACGATATTGTCTGTCTTGTAAAAATGACTTGATGAAAGTCCCGGGAAGCACAGCGTTAGTTAGGGTATGTATTAGAGCATCATGACGAAGTGAATCGAATGCTTGACGTACGTCAAAAAAATAGTAGCACGACTCCATAAACTCCCTCAAGTTCCAACTGCAGGGTGATAAAGTGATGAACTTTTATTTGAGCATGAAGGGTGCCAGTATCAGGCTTATAAGCGAATTGGTTTATATCAGTGACCAACTGCAAAGATGTAGCGACGGAATTGTGCACATTTTTTTCAAGCACCTTTGATAATAATGGGAGTAGAGATATTGGTCGAAAACACTCACCTCTAAAGTTTCCGGACTTGGGGATAGGAATTATATTCGCCGTTTTCCATATCAAGGGAACATGACGAGTTGAAAGAGAAATCGAAAATAAATAAACGACGGGATAACAGCTAATGTGAACACTCGCTTTCAGGAGTTTAGAGTATATGTTATCAATGCCAGGAGATCTAAACTTTTTTAGTTGATTATCAAACAAGTACTACCAAGGAGCTGATTCTAAAGCATCTACAAAATTCATGACATTACTAGAACGCAAGTCAGACATTTTCCTTACATGTGATGCACACCAGTTGGTAGTCAATGGTTTCATATAAATAGACAAATGATCTGAAAGGACAAAAGGTGGACATTGAACAGGATCATGTGATGGTTATTGGAAAATATTTTGTCAATAAAACTTAATTTCTCAGCATTTCTGTGTATTTACTTACAGATAACGGACGACGATGACAGCCCGTCGGTAGACAAACTCGATGATGTGAATACAAACGCTCGTTTCTTTAAGTCATCGTTCTAGCTGATGAAGCATCACAAAGATTGCAAAGTAATTCAAATCGTAGATTTTCTTTCAATATTTAAAAAACAAAACAAACATTAAGGATTTTAACATGATGATCGTGAGATACAGTGAAGACGAAAAGCTTCTGCATTCTTGTAATAGTAGAATTGCATTAGATCACACATAAGCATTGTTTGATGTTCATACTTTTATACCGCTAATCAAATGATTTGTTGATCACAAAAAGGGTAGCCAGCTGCGATGTACAAGTAGCCTTATTTTGGAGGCTTGTTCTGGTTCTATTTCCGTTATTACTATCACTTGTGCTGATACAATGACAGTTTCGTGTTCAGAGGATACGTGAAACGACAATTCGAAGGTCGCAGAGTTTAAATATGTTACGTTTCAACAAGATGTCAACAGCAATGTCGTGAGCGAACGGATGTTATCAGATGTTGAATCCACAGATTCTGTGAACTGCACTCACTCAGCTTTTTTGCATAATGGTGAAACATGTGCTTTATTATGAATTGTTAACAAGGGCTGTGTTGAATCACAACGAGAAGTGCAAACTTTTGTTGCACATTGTCTGTCATCTGCACAACATGCTCTAGTGTAGAAAGTAAGTAAGTCTTAGATGAAAATTCTGCAGTTATGACGGTATATCTGATTCATGAAGCAGTGCATCATAAATCGTGTCTCGATTCTCGACCTATTGACTTGATGCTGTCATGGAAAGGTGTTCCCGGACGGCTCGAAAAGTCCCAAATTAAATTAGACATATGACATTAAGAATGGCTTAACAATGTCAGTCAATCCTATCTTTGTTGTGCGACTGATAATCAGAATGCACTTGGCCACAGAAGAGTAATATGTCATCAGACTTGGGCATTTTAAGCAGTAGAGAAGCAGTTACTTCTGCGCTTCTTCCTACATGGACTCAGCAGTACAGCTCCGAAAGGCTCAAATCAGAAAATGACATTTGCAATGGATTAACCAGGTGATGGACAACACAAAGTTAGTTTATCCTGACTTTGTGATGCGGCTGATATCACTTTCTGTCATCTAATTTTCATATGGGATCTACCTAAGATACTTCGATTTCTGAAGTTTAGCTGATCATGAAAATGCATTGAATATCTAGAGAATAACAACGATTAAGTCAATATAAGACACCAACATCCATGATTCCCCGACCGCACTCGCTTGACCTATGAATCGAACCGAAGTCCGCGGTGGAGACGAGCTTGCACCTTCTTCACTAGGCCACGCTGACGGTACAAAAAAAATGTGAGTGTACCGTCAAATTGGCCTAGTGAAGAAGGTGCGAGCTCTTAAATAACCGATATTCGGAAAATATTATTCAGAGGAAAGATTCGGAAAATGCATTCTAACAAATACCTGCAGGTAAATTGCACTAGAACAGCAACATACCTAACGACCTAAAACGGTGGAAATACACATCCGCACTTTAGCCTAATTTGCTGTACTTTATCTGAGAGGGTCCATTTTTATATATTAGTGTATTCAAGGATTGCTCCTGACAGGTGATGTGGATTACTGCTAAGATACAAAAAAGTATTCATAATGTCTATGACTAGAAAAATTTCAAATATTGCAATTGCAAACAAAATGTATATTCTAATTTGTGGTCGCAAATTACTGATTGCTTTGTCTGGTGCTCTCTAATCCTTGCTGCCAAGCGGCGTATAGTCTTATCTAATTCTCGTACGAGGATGAATATCATCCGAGCCGTCATTTATAATAGAATATAATTCTTACTATTTTGAATAATTAATTAAGGTATTCCTTATGAGGAGTGATGGCATTCTCTAATCCGTAGGGTGTAACTATTGGATTAACCAATTCTTAAAAGAACTCAATGGAACTTTCTCGTTGTAACGAATAAAAATTGATCAGTTTTCGCTTAATAACTGGTAAAAAATGAAATCTTGAGACTTGCAACACTAATAATACTCATTCTTGCTGTTAATATGCTACTAGCATTGATTCCAGACAATGCCACATACAACAGCAGACGTCATAGACTGAACCGACTACATATGCTGGTAGTGGAAATAGAAAAGGACAATGGTCATCAATTGTTAAGGAAATTAAAATTGGATATTGTACAACAACAGCAAAAAGTGTGAAAATAGCGATTCGAAAATAAGATGCCACCGCCTCCACTCAGTAGTGATCAAAAATTAATTGCATTGCAATTAGTTGGTCATAGTTAATCGATTCCTGCTATCAAAAAATTACAATTCATTGATTGGTGTCAGTCAATAGTTGTCATTAATTGATTGATTTGCTTACAACGGGTCGCCATTCACCATCGTAGGACAAGCATTGTACCTTCAGTGATTTATTTAGATACAAATTTTACTAAACATGTCTCATTCACATATTGATCGATTTCAGGATTCTAATCAGGAACTATTTGGTGCATAGCGCATTTAGCATTTCTTCTGTATGTTGCAATACTTTTTATGAAAACTTTTAAATTTCTGTTTTATGTTCTGCTACAGACCTTTATGTTCTGCTGAATAATCATTAATTCATTATCACTGTAATTATGATACATGAACTTAAGTCTATCATAAATTTTATCAATGCTCATATCCAAGAAAATATGTATGCAGTTTTATGTGAAGGGTCTACTCAAGTAACTTTCAAATTAGTAATAAGCTATCATGCGACTCGCAAAGTATGTAGGTCCATGAAGCCTGATTCGTAAAATTGAAATAACAGTGAAAAATTCGAAATCAATCCGTGATATGAACCACCGCAATTAATTGATTGCTCCCATCAAATAATTGCAATCAATTTTTGATGACCCCATCCTCCACTGTCTATGACCAGGCAGTGCGGATGAATACAGTAAATTCCTCGGTAGCGGCAGACGCTTATTGCATGAGACTATAATTCTCGATGAATCAAGATGATGTATCAAATTATTACTTTCAGTTTTTTCAATTCAAACTTCGAAACGTGAGTCTTCCGGCTGAGAATTACACCAACCCTGCCTTAGAAACTCATCTACAAAGCATCTACGAAAACTACCTTGTAGTTTTTTCTTCACTTTCAAATTGCATCTTTATGTTTCTCAATGTTATGCTAACAAGAAGGTATGGAAGTGAAATTCGCGAGCAAGTGCAGTAACTAGTGTATTTAATTATCTTCCTTCTTCAGATGCAGCAGAAACTGTCGCTTCATGACAGGGAACATTCTTCTCATTATCTCTTTTATCGTCATATTGTCATTCGGCAAGATCAACACGGATTCAAGTGAGAGCAAAAAAAGCATTATTTTGACGTCGGATGAGTTCACTCAGCATTTAGGAAAACACACCAGTTGATTAGTTAGTAGGGTTTATTCCCGGCACCGTTTCTGAAGTGGTTCTGTCCAAAAATTGGGATTAACGGAACCGGTTTCCGAAAATGAGTACCGATTCTGGTACCACTGAATTGTCTTATACCAGAATTCAGCTTTTAAGCCAGTGTTTCTCAACCTTAACTTATCGCGGACTAGGTGCTCGCCCCAAGTGATCTAAGTGGACTAAGACTTGCTTAAATAGATGCGGATCTGTGAGCCAAGTTTAGCAATTGTCTTAATTCATAGACAGCATCTGTGCAACCACGCTAAAATTATTATTTAGTATTTTTATTCCTGAGTAAATAATCTAGAAATTGAATTTTCAAGTGGTGATGACCTGCGTAAAGAATGATCGCGAGTCAGAATTTTTAAGTAATTGCGAAACATCTACAAAAATAGAACAAAATTTTGTACGAAAACACTAAGATATCCATGTATTTCAACACCTTTCTAATTGTCGGTTATATAATTTCTCACAAGACGTCAGGATGCAGAACGCATTTATTAGAATGTAAATTTTTCAAAAGGAATGTTAATCAGGGTGTCCACTGTACGTGAAATTCACGTATGTACGTGAATTGTACGTGAATTTTGAAAATTATGAAAATGTACGTGAATTGTACGTGAATTTTGGGAAAATGCGAATGTGTGCGTGAATTGTACGTGAATTTCAGCTCAGTTGCGCAGATAGTGGCATTTACTGCTATTTACTCCTACTTGATAGCCACTGATTCTTGTTACATGTGCTAAATTTTTTTTCTTCCGTTGTTGCACCAACTCTGACTTGGTTCGACAAAAAAGTATGTTACAAGAAAGAAAGTCATAAACATGTAGATGTGTTCATATAATATAGCCGCTACTGACAACGGGTCTGGGTTCAGACAATGAAAATTTGTGAAATTCTGGTAAGCAGCGTCTTGACATCTTTGTGTCCTGAATTATTTTATGCTTTTTGGAGTAGGTGTATACATGTGTATTGTGCAGTCATATACTAGGGCTTTTTGTCTCTATAAGGCCCATATATAGATGTACATGCATATGTGGCTACGCAAAATTGTCAATGCTTGACCAAGGCCAGCAAACAATTGGGTCGGTTGACTCAAACGTTCATTCTATGACGTTTTGTATTACTTACAGATAGAAATGCATGCGTGTTGAAAAATTGTGAGACTGTGTCGTTCCAGCTTGTTGTCAGTTGCAGATTTTGACAGTGCTAGATAATGTATGGATGGCTTCAGTCATTTAATTGACTTGGATCATGTTTTGGCTCAGTCTGATGGAGTTACCGTACGATATATTACCATGAACTATAAACATCAAAACATGACGACCTGCAGAGCATAAAATAAGTCACCGCTCTCAGATGGATGTTTTGGTTCGATTCTGGAAGAAAGAAAATCAACAAGCATAACAAGGTATCTAAGTTCCGAATTTTTAGATCACACGTCAGCCTCAAACTTGCTTGATGCTTTATGGCGAGTTTTAGAACCTTTGGGACTCACTCAAGAAATTGACAACTGTGTCCATGGATGGGCCAAATGTTAATTGGTCACTTTTGCGAATGCTCAGTAGTCGTAGAAAAGTTGAGGGCTTTCCTGCTTTGTTGGAATTAGGCTCATGTGACCTGCACATTGTTCATGGAGCATCTTCATTAGGTCATACAAAATGTGGTTGGAAAATTGACGAAATTCTGTCCTCCTCTCATTATGTTCGCCTCTTAGATTCGCCTCTTAGACGAGCACAATTTATCGAAATCACTGGGTCCAAACAGTTCCCGAAAAAGTTTTGCCGAATCAGGTGGTGTGAAAATCTTGACGTTGCAAAACGTTTCATTGAACTGATCCCTTCATTGATTAAATATTGCTCCGAAGTCCATCCGAAAAAGGAAAGCTATTTAATTGAATGAGGCAAGGGAGAAGGAGAAGGAAGCGGAAATTTCATACTTATGTGCACAACGGAAGCGCCGACTATTGGAAGACTTATAGATTTATTAGTTTTTTTGATATGGTGGACTCAGTCTATTGTTTCTATCCTGATGTTTTTAAAAGAAATAAAAAGTTATCTCCTTGAATATGCACACTAATATTCTTAGTTTTAATCTGCTTCTAGAAATCTAAAAACACAAACCCTATTATTATTACCCTTGATTTTTATAGCCGTGAATTATGTTGTATTTAAAGATTATTGAGTGACCAAAAATACCATTTATTTGTGAAATGATGGCTTCAAAACAGCATCGAATGCACTTATATTATTATGTGTGCAGTGTGTATACAAGATAGTTCTGAAGAACTATCTACTGTAAAGATCTCATTACTGCATTTCTTTGAGCAGTTGCTGCGGGTAGTGTTTTTGAATGATTTTGACTCAACCAACTGTTGCTTGCCGGGCAAGTAGGCTTGAAATAGTGGTACGTGAATTTTTTGTCATGTACGTGAATTGCACGTGAATTTTTTTTCTCAGATAGGGTGGACACCCTGGTTAATTCTGACTCATGTTTATGTCAGTCAATGAAAACTGTTATGCAACATCAAACAAGTTCGTCACATTTTGGTTCAACACTGCTCAAAACACAACGCAAATCACTTTCAGGATGTATGGAGCCAATAACAATAGCGCGATTAGCTTCAGGCAGTCGTGAAAAGTCGATTAACACAGTTCGTCACCTGCTGCGCGTTGAATACCTGACGCTCATTGAACCGCAATTTGCAGCAAAGTAGTGCGATGAGGAACACAAATAGGCCTACCCCATGTGTGAGTCAGCGCAGTCACGTTGCATGAATAGACCAAATCCACGGACTGGGGTTGAGAAACACTGTTCTAAACCAAGATCAATATGTTAAAATAAAACAGACATTTTCTTTTGTGAGTGCTTGCTCAGAAGCTGTCAATTGTCCAACTCAGTTATCAAAGACAAAAGTCGTAATACATAGGAAAAAAACCTCTTTTTATCCAGAAATACACTTATTAGAGCAACAAACCAAGAAAGTAAAGCATGGAGTGAACTAAATCAAGTGCTCTACATGAGCACCCTCCAGTAAATGACAGCTTTGAATGCGTTCTTCCCAATTGCGTCGCACTTTGGTGAGAATGTCAGGTGAAATGCTAGTGCAGTCCTCACGAATCTGGTTCTTCAGGTGTTCCAAATCTCTCAGCTTGACGTGATGCACCATAGCCTTCAAATGGCCCCTCAAATAAAAGTTAAGCGGTGAGAGATCTGGTGACCTCGGCGGCCATTCCACTGGACCTCTGCGGCCGATCCAATGGCCCGGAATTTGTTGGTCCAACCATCGACGAACACAAAGTCCATAATGGGGAGGAGCACCATCCTGTTGGAAATACGTAGGGAAATCTCCGTATTCGTCAAAAGGGATAGCATGACATCCTCTGCAAGAAGCTTCAGATATCTTTCAGCAGTCAAGCTGTCTTCGAAGAAAAAGGGTCCAATTATCCTGATATTCCACAATCCGCACCACACCATCAACCTCTGAGCACCTTGCATCTTCGATGGATCCATCCAGTGCGGATTGACATCACTCCAGTATCGAATGTTTTGCCGGTTAACTTCTCCATTGACATAAAAGTTGGCCTCGTCCGAAAAAAAGGATTTCACTGGAGAAGTCAGAGGGTTGTTCAATAGATCACTCATTGAATTACAACGCAATCAATGAGGGCTCATTAAAAAAATGTGTTCAATAGAGGCATCATAAGATGAGTCCTCATTGAGGCCTCACTATTTTTGTTCAATGAATCAATCACAAGGGAAGATCATTGAGGATTATCTATGAGCACCATATAACCGTCATAAGCTGCATCACTAAATGGATTCATCACAAAGCGTCACACAAGTATGTCTGATATGACCGTAGTTCTGCCTGATGAGCTCGAGCAAAATCCTAAATGTTATCGGAAGCGATATATTCCCATGGACATCGATGATTTGAGTGATGAATGTATTCGATCGATCTATCGCTTTGATAGGCATCAATGGAATACGTTCTATTTCAAGGAGTTTACGGGACTATATCGACGATCTTTTTGTTGTTGAAACTTTACGTGGAAAAATACTGATACCGGATGAGCACGTCGTAATTGCATTGAAGTTCTATGGACATGGTACGTCGTTTTGAGCTCTTGGAGAACAATATGGAGTCAGCTTAGGAACAGTATGTCATGCGATACAGAGAATGACCAACGGTATTTTGTCCACGTACTCCGAGCTCTTTCAAGTTCCTACTTCGACAGAGTTGTGTTCGGAAATTGCGAGTGAATTCTATAACACAGCTGGTTACCGAACATTGTTGGCTGTGTGGACGGTTGCTTGATACCAATTAAGCGTCCATCTGTAAACGAGCATGCATTTGTATGCAGAAAAGGTTATCATGCTATCAATGCCATGTTCGCATGCCGTTGTTCAGACCTCCGTTTTACTTACGTCAATGCATCGTTCCCAGGAGCAACGGAGGACGCTGGGGTTTTCCGAGAATCTTCTCTCAGACAAGCATTCATCGATCAAGTGATACCTCAAGGATTCTTACTCGGAGATGGTGGTTATGGACTCTCACGATATCTTCTTACTCCAGTTCACAATGCTGCTGATCGTGCGTCTGCTATGTATAATCGAGCTCATCGTCGTACGAGGAATGTAATTGAGAGAGCATTTGGTGTAATGAAAAGTCGTTTCAGATGTTTGGATAAGAGTGGTGGTCCTCTCAGATTGTGTCCTACTAGATGTGCTCGCATCATCAATGCCGTGTCTTTGTTGCATAATTTGGCGATCGAAATGTGTCTTACTGAAGATGGTGCAAGTGAGACTACAAGCGATTCTGATGACGAATCTCAAAGTGATAACCATCAAATTTCGATAAGTGATATTCATAGCATTGAAGGTTTAGAATTGAGAAACAATATCATAAGTATGTTCCAATGAAGTCTTTAAAAGTGCATTTTTAGTATAAACGGAATTTGAGTATATCAATGGTGAAAATTGTATTTTTGTCTCGTATATTATAATATTTCTTGGGCTATTTCACTACATGTATTTCGGCCTAATTTGAATAATAAAGACGAAGGTGGTAAAAAGATGATCTGTAATAATGATAAGATTTAACCAAATTAGGGCAAATGTGAAAGACAAAAAACAAAATTGAGGTCAAAGATAAATTTTATTTTGACAATAATCAACTTCATATTAGCAATGACAAACTTAATCGAACACAGTTACTCACTATTTTGCAATTGAGATAGCTTCAGTGAATAATATTGCTTTTGCATTGTCAGAACTTCAGCATGTAGCTTCAAGTTAGAATTTTGAAGTAACGCATTTTCCCGCTGAATGTCAGAAGTTGTTCTTGCTCGGGCTCTTGTCCTATCTTGAGCAGTAGTAGATTTTGGCAGAGCACGTTTCTTCCATGGTTTTTTCGCACTTTCAGTAGGCTGATCAAAAGACTGTGGATTCGAATTAGATGGCTTAGAAAATATTAACGTCTCTTGAATCGCAGAACTTGAGCAGTCAGTTCCCGCGTCAGCAGTCAGTTGTAACGCGTCAATTGTAGCAGAAAGTCCAAGAGGTGAATACTCCTGAATGCCGGAGATTTCTTCCTCCACTAAGAGTGAGAGTTCACTCGACAGTGAACTGTTGACAGCTTTCGTGAAAAGTAAGCTGTTTACTGTATAGTTTTCTCTCACAAAGACATATTTTGTACTCCTCATCCGTCAAAGTGCTCTACAATCTTCCGCGTCCATATTTATGATTTATATTCCTGCTGAACATTCTTGACATGCCGTGGAGACAAGAAAAATGCAGAAGATGGATCTGTAGCAGACATCAATTACATGCGACTTCGCAGAATATCAATAAGCAATTAAATGTCTTCGAACTACCGCGACTAAAAACCAACCTAAGGACAAAGTAAAACGACACATAATTTTCAATCAATAAGATTATAAAGATTATAATGTTAATAATCAATAATTTTCAAGAAATGTATCGATCTTTTTAATGAAATCCGTTCCTCCATAATTTCAGTACAACTGGTTTTCTTCTGTGTTTCCATTACGATGGGTGCTCTTTCCAATGGTAAGGTTTCAATTGAACTTTGTGAAGTGCACTATTATAGATTATACTCGTGTATTCATTTGTCTTTCAGCTGGAAGCGCTTTTAATCAGGGCAGTCTCATGGGATTGGCTGGTCTTTTCCCGGAGAAATACACTAAATCTGTTATGGAGGGTCAGGTAATAACTGAAGTCCAACAAACCTTCGTTAAGTTTCCATATTGAATACAATTCGTACGCGCAACTCTTGTTCCAATTTCCAAGGCTGTCAGTTGGCCTGATTTTTCTCAGGGTGTTACCGATTTTGTCCCGTCCTTCGGGATATCACAGACTTCTTTCCAATATTTTGTCTTCTTAAGGTTTATAGGTTTCATTGCATTTGAAGCATGCAGTTATTTGTAGTGTACATTACCTAAACGCTTCATTTCAAAAGGATTGGAAAGAGTCGAATGTTAATTTTAATGTTGCTAATGTCATGCTAATGGAATTATAACTGCACATTCCATTGGTGTATTTCGACAAGTAGCGTGGCCTGTATCTTCAACGTGACTGGTGCGAACTTGCCAACGACTGATGCGCCCCAACAAGTTGAAGCAGTTCGTCGCGTAGTGGCTACATTTGTTGACATCTTATTCAATCTGTATACTCGGACAAATTCACAAACTGTATAAGGCTTTGAGTTTTGTAAAAAATGAATTTCTGCATTAGGTCTTTGCTATTTATGTTCAACACTCGTAACACAGGGGAAATGGACGAAAATCGTGGAGTGAGTGAGCATTTAGAAAGCACCTGATCAGTTGCATGATTATTATATGCAAGCCAATCCTTGCTTCCTCATGTAGTGTACATTCATCAGAAAAGTCAAAATAGTCTTCTGCAGGTACTTCCATTTATTTATTACGAACCAGAAAATTCTGGCTCGTAATAAATAAATGGAAGTACCTGCAGAAGACTATTTTGACTTTTCTGACGATTTCGCCCGGGTACGTGGAGGAACCTCTAACTACATAGTGTACATTCATGAATTATTTGTATGAGTTGCAGAGCAGATATGAGGAAGTTCAATTTAACTCAGAGGGAAAAGTTTAAACACAACTGATTTGAGACAACCAGTTTAACTGAATCTTTTCATAGAGGTATTTTTGAATTACCAACTACCGACTATGTCCACTATTAATTATGATTTATATAGATTAAAAAGTCTCTTTCTATTTTCACAAGATGCTTCTGCACAAATTTAATTCCTGCTTTTAATTATGCTTTTGTTAAAATACGTTAATAATAGGCTTTCGAAAGATATCTGATAGTGCATATTTCGCAAGAGTTAAGCAAACTTCTCTCTGTATGTTCCTGAATTGTCGTCGGTTCTCTACCCGCATCTCATTGATGAGTAAATGCTAGGAGCTAGGGTGTCATTCTGTTTTCCACACCGTGCATTTTCAGCGCTTTATCTATCGTGATGTTGATTGCGGAGCATGAATCACTGCTAATGCATATTACAGTTAAAATATATTTCAGATAAGACAAATAAGTATCTGACTGTTCCGTAGAGATCTAGCCTTCGCACTACAAGTGGTGTTCTACTTTTAGCTATTGTGATTGTATCATAAGCGCATAATGCTCCATTATCGACGATGTGTCACATGCTAAGTTTCGACCCTTTACCTCCTCGTTTGACTTTCAGAAAAACAAAATTTAAGGTGAACCTTTTTACTTCATTCTCCGTTTCTTGAAATTCATTTGTTACTACCTTGTTGTCAGTATGTAGCTCAGATGCTGGCTTTCACCCCCACCACTGTAGCTTAGCTGGCCTACTTAAATACATTCAGAAGCGTGATCTGGTACTGGCTGCGCGATTTATTTACTAACTATAATACAAAGTCTTATATCCATGAATACAATTAAAAGGTCAAGTTACAGTGTTTGCCTCAACTCATTCATATCGTCAATCATAGTACATGTCTGCTATTTACTAGGTGGACCGCTTGATAACTGGGTATATGGAGACTGACGAACCATTATGTCGCATTCATAGTATCATTTCAACCGCAGAGCAAATTGACTCACTATCTCATGATCTCATGCACTGATCGCAATTCCTAACACCGGAGATGATGGGTGATAAGCTTCGAATATCTGCATGTACATTACATTGCTTGTGTTTATCAGTGGAGTGATGGTCATCTGGGTGTTCAGCAATAATCACGTGTTGATAATTACATAATCCAATATCGAGAGACAGATTGATTAAAGTCGGTTTATAGAACATGCGAAGCAACGACAAACTTCTCGTTTTTTCTGAACAGTACAAACACATGGAAAAAACTGAAAACCAATTTTTCAAGCGGTTCATGCACACAATTTTTGATGCTACATGTTCTAATTTAGTGCATTTTTGCCAATGGAGATCCACGATCTTCACCTGCAATTATAGAAATTTTTCACATTTAATATAAAGTAGCTCCACAAAAGAAGCATTGTGTGTTTTTTGACTGGCTTAATATAACTTCATTTTTTCGCTTGACGTCACAAATGACAGTTAATTTTATCGAGATGGGTTCTGAGACGCATTAACAAAATATTTTGATAAGTACAAGCATACATAAACCCCGTTTATTACGATTATTAGTTCATTTTCAAATCTGTTCCTGGTAGGAGAGAAAATGTGCTGTTCACCATATTTTCCGTTTGCCAGAATTTGGCGCTGACCTGAGCAAATTTGATTTCTGAATCTCCTTACTGAGTTCTTCTGATCGAATTACTAATTTAGAAGAAAACGTTGCCCTCTAAATGGAGCCGGTCTGGACTCAACTTTTCAAAAGTGTAAAAGTCATCACATTTTGCGAAATCAAAGATCGTTTCATCATGGGACAGTCACCCAATTCCACATTCAGCATATGGCAGTACCTCGATCCTACCTCCCTGTCATGTCGCTAACCTCGTCTCGCGCCATTGAAAAAGTATCTGGAGGTATTCATGTGGGCTGCTTCTCGCTAGCAGTTCGTGTTAGCCGGATGGTGGCGAGCCATCAATGTATAATTGCATTGCAAAAAAATCGCATATGCAAAGTGCACCCCACATAAAGTTGAGGTGGTCTTTTCATATTTCCGATCAATTTATATCTGTACACAAGACAACCATTCGAAATTCAATTGAGCATTCTTCTGCTGCTTTTTGTGGCGCATCACAAAGTGATTGTCATGTATGGAGTAAGATTCAATTGCGTTGTCGTAAATTTTTGTGAATCAAGTGAGCGCGAATGCCTGTCGTCCCTACAAAGGTGACTCGAAGATTCTGCTTTGAAGGTTTGGGAAGCCGTGTGACGTGTACTACAGAATGACATGCACTAAAGTATGTGAAACCTGACGCAATACCTTCAGGCCGACACAGCGAAACTGTGCACAGGAAAATGAGGTCTTTATTCATGAGGTCGTTGAGTTCCACAATTTGAATTTTTTGGTGATTTTGATTCGTATTCTTTAAATAAACATCATCATCGCATCTTGCTTTATAAGCATGTGTCAATCAGCTATTCTTCATTCCTTCATATAAATTTTGATAGATCTTATGGTCAGAAAATAAGAACAAATCGTTTATTTACGATTTCTCTTTGATTGTATTGGTGGTTTTATATCGATAGTTGGTCCCTTAACTGACTCATTTTTTTATAAACAAAGAAGCTATAAGAGTTTCTTGCTGGCGAATTCGCGCTTTCAGCACATATCGAAGACTGGACAGTCACTCCGTGTCTTATAACAACGCTCTGTGGCTCCTCAGAAACTCGTGGTCTGCTGCTTCCATGTCTTCGTAGATACATATCTCAAAGAAGATCATTTCGTTGTTTCAGGAGGCCCGGGAATTTTTTTCCCAACAACCACTGTGTTGGGCTCTTCGTATGTTTAGCTTCCTTGGATAACATTAAGTATAGCAGCTGCTAAAGGAATACACGATGTAATCTATCCTGAATTTCATAGTAAATCTCAAGTGTTTTAACTTTTTTTAGTGACACCGATGCGGCGCACTCGCATGAGGCAACAACCGCCATTGAAGAAACAGTGATCTGTCAAAATATTTGTCTCAAGAAGTGCGCGAACAGAGTTTTAGCATGACTTAAGCGATTTTTTAAAACCAATTCAAAGATACCAAGCTCGATCAAATCCACTTGAAGATTTCTAAAAATTAGATATTGCTGGATCACGTCCATGCCACTTTCACAGAGATAAACCTGCCGTTCTTCTGGTACCCGATCAATTTATTCAGATGTTTGACCATTATGGCTCTTTGATTGCAATTCACAAATTCTTCAAATGTTTGCTGAACAAGCAGTTGATTGTTTTACTGCTTTCATTTATTTATAGGCAATCGGAGGAATTGTAGCGGCATTGGCGAACATTTTGACTTTATACCTTGCGTCAGATCCAGTCGACAGTGGCATGGCCTACTTCGCAATTGCTCTGGGGATGATTTTTTTAAGTATTCTGGTTTTTGTGATGATTCCTCGTCTGGTGAGTTCATCGCATCAGTGGTTTGACATTAATTAGTATTATTTACATAATAATAATTAGGGCACTTGCTACTATTACGTGAATAGGATGCGATTTGTACGTAGCGCCCTCCAATGGTAGTGGCTGTTGTACGCAGCGCCCTCCCATTTTCATTCAATATCTATGATGAATTGAAACTCCATATTACTTGTACATGTAGGGCTAGTTGTCCTTTATCTATAACTACAATATGTACTATCAAGAAATGAAAAGCCTTCCTATTGTTAATAGGTTTATCTCCTAAATTTTCGCCTGCACAGGCCGCATCAGAGGATACAAAGGGAGGTAGGCTTTACAAACAATTTCAAAATTTAGATTTTAGATATATGACAGATATGGACAATATGATAAAAATAGGTAAGACAACATTCAGGCATAGAAAAATGTTCATGTAACGCAGTGGAAGATATCTCGGTGGGAATCATAGTGTCGTAGGTAGCATTAATATTGGACAAGCAGCATCAAATAGAGTCATTCACTTTATAGGAGTAAGAATTGTTGATATTGATATTTTTCTTCACGGGAGTTAATTTGTGGGTGATAAATTATTATTAATTTATAAATTATCGAATTCCCCAAGAACGATAATCAATTAAGTCTCTTGGATTTCACACTCTCTACCTCTCACAATGAAGTTACATTTGAATTCTACAAGAAACCAGCGAAGAAAAACATTTTTCTTAATTATCATTCAAACACATCCAACACATCAAAAACAGCAATTATAAGAAATGAGAGAAAACGCATATCTGAACGATGCTTAAATCCGACTGCAGAACAAGAATATCTCCAACAGTTCGATAACGTTTTGAGATTAAATGATTATCCCGAATACTTCATACAGAATTCGAAAAAAGAAAAGAAAAAGAGAAGAAGAAGAATTGACTATTACAACAAAGAAAAGTGCTATTTGAAAATACCTTTCATTTCAGATAATATCAATCAAAAGATCAAAGCAGTCTTCACATCGAAACAACTCAACATTGGTCTTTCACAAAAATCAGATATAACCCTGCGAAGTGCCTTACGAAAGAAAAATAGGTTTGGAAATAATTGTCAAATGATATAATGCCCAATCAAAAACAACAAAATATGCTTCAGAAAAAATGTTGTTTACAAGGTAACATGTCTTCAATGTCAACACTTCTACATTGGAAGTACAATTCGTCCACTCCATGTAAGAATTAAAGAACATTTCACACGTGAAACATCTTCAATATTCAAACATTTAAAGAATTGCAACACGAATAACAGTAACACTAAAACCGAAATATCACATCACATGAACGAGATAGCACGAACATAAGACTCATGGAAGCACAATTCATTCACATTTATCACCCACAAATTAACTCCCGTGAAGAAAAATATCAATATCAACAATTCTTGCTCCTATAAAGTGAATGACTCTATTTGATGCTGCTTGTCCAATATTAATGCTACCTACGACACTATGATTCCCACCGAGATATCTTCCACTGCGTTACATGAACATTTTTCTATGCCTGAATGTTGTCTTACCTATTTTTATCATATTGTCCATATCTGTCATATATCTAAAATCTAAATTTTGAAATTGTTTGTAAAGCCTACCTCCCTTTGTATCCTCTGATGCGGCCTGTGCAGGCGAAAATTTAGGAGATAAACCTATTAACAATAGGAAGGCTTTTCATTTCTTGATAATACTTTATGATGCTATTCAAAAGGAATTATGAAATACAATGTGTACCGATTATCTGTGCTGCAATGTTTTATCGACATGATTGAACAAAAAATGTTCTAATAAAATTATAGGTCGCTCTGTACACTTAGTCTGTACACAAGTTAACTCCAAAAAAGTTTCTCGCTTATCCCTGACAACTATTGGCATTAAACCAAACTTAGTATTGCAAAATTACGCATGCTAGCAACAATTATTGGTTAGTGGTGCCATCATGCGAAAATAGTAATGACTCGGCATGATGACAGTGATTTCATCAAGGTGGAGGAATGCATGCTGGCAAACGTGACAGCTAGTGGGAACTAATTGAAGACAATGAGCCAATGACATGTCTTTTCTTTGATAATCTCATCGCTTGGGTCATAAGAAGCATATAAAGAGTAAGATGAAATATAAGAATATTTCAGGAATATAAATACACTTTGTATCAATTGTATCGATCATTCTATAAATGCTGCATAGAAAGCATTTTTGGTTAGTTCAAGATTATCGACATAACAGTATTTCATCACGTGATGCATTATTGTTGATAGATAAATCAAGAGTAAATACATTATTGGACTTGAATAAACAAAAGCAAACTTTAATGTAATTATAAAAAACACGGTCTAAGACAAACATTTATACTTTTCTTTCAAAAGGCTTGCAGCTTAGGTTATAGGCAAATTTTGTTTTCTTCAACACTTACCGCAAAATACGATCTGAGTTAGCCTTGTGTGATACAAGAATCTATATAAGAATTATGAACATTAGAATATTCTGTATATTGTAGCTGTTTTAATCATTTTAATAAGGGCGCTTGGTACACCTACTGTACCAAGCGCCCTTTTTGAAAATTGAAAATTTAAATATGTTCGAATTTCATTGCATGCGTTTTAGTGCGATCACATACCTGTTCATTACTAAATAAATGAGTATGTTATTATCGAAAATATTTTTTGTTCTAATAGTATTCATTTATTTAGTAATGAACAGGTATGTGATAGCACTAAAACGTATGCAATGAAATTCGAACATATTTAAATTTTCAATAAGGGCGCTTGGTACACTTACTGCACCAAGCGCCCTTATTGGAAATTCAAAATTTCTGTTTCATGCGCTTTGGTTCTGTTACATAGCTGTTTACTAATATATAAACGAATTTGTAATTAGAGCTAAAATTTTTGCACCAAGCGCCCTATTTTCTTGAATTTTTTACAGAGAGCTCTGATTATTGTTATAATGTACAAAGCGCCCGAATTTCTGGTAATCGCGTGTACCAAGCGCCCTAATCATTATACTAACAAAAATTTTGAAACCAATACATGTATTTTGTAATGTAATGACTGCAATAGGGAGATGCATTTTAATACTGAGCAATGGGCAATAAGCATGTTGTGCATTGTGGAGTAACTTACATGATTGTAGTAAATTCTTTTTTAATGCATTTTAAAATGCAGTGATAAATAATATCCGGTTTGTCGACCAAAAAGCATAACTTAAAATTTTTACATTCCAGAGATATTCAAAACAATATGTGCAACCTGCTGGTAAGTCGCAATTCGCCAAAAATTAGCTATGACAGCAAATTTGAAAATTCTCATGGGTACTTTTTTGAAAAGTGGTCTTGACCTGTGTAATAAATTATTACATTATACAAATGTATTACAAATGTAATATTTGGGAATGGTTGAATCTTGAGTTATGAATAGCAAAGCATACAATCTATTCATACAATCAATATATACAATCTGAAAACCAGCATGAAGGAATTAACAAAACTTCAACATGAACGTTGCAGCAGTGCATCATAATAACGCAATGGAAGTTAGGGAAATCGTAGAGGCCGTGATTATTAGAAATAAAAAATGATCAAAACTGAAAACTGATTAATAGCAAAGCAGAATGGACCCAATCAGATGTGCCAACATTAACTCTACAACACTAGGAGAATGCATAAAAGTGAATTGTGGCCAGTTTACGCAGAAATGTGCTATGTTGACTTCATTATTTTTGACTTCACTATCTTTCCCTATTAACCCATGATATTTTTATTAGACATTTCCAGATGTGATTTTAAAATCAGTCTTTGGTAGATGAGATCACTGCAAATTATGAATCTGATTGAGAAGGGCGGCTCACCGAAATATATTCTGGAAAAGTAAAAACAAATTATTTGGGCGCCGAAATATAAAATCAATTTTATTTTCTTTTTTAAAATGTTATCCAAGTTTTTCTTTGCAAGTTCAGGTAATATTGCTAGGCTTCAATTTTAATTTAATTTTAATTTATTTTAAAATTGATATTGCTAAACCTTTCTGTCCGATGATGCTGTGCAGAGCATGGCAGCACAAATACAGGGTCCATCAAAAGTCGTATAGGGATTTCATGTCGATGGTGTTGATTGTTAATAACAAATTGAAGACTAATGCTTCTTCTTGTGCAGGGACAATGCCTGTAAGTTTTGCAGGTGCATGGAATCATAAAGTTGATTACAATCTTGGATGACATTTGACGATTAAAAAGCATCAAATATATAAATCATTTCTTAGAAAATTCAGAGGTCATGGTGGATATCATTCTTGTTCATTGTTCACTATGCATTTCTATGCAAAAATGACATCGCAATTTTACATCAATTGCATTTGAGACATACATGTAATTCAAAATTTGAGAAAGTGACATTTTCAAATCCTTTTGATTTTTGATTGACTTGCTTTGTCAATGAATGATAATGAATAAGTGGACAAACCAACAACATGAGTATTTTGGTAGAGAGGACAGTCTCACTTCGCTAATAATGACAGACGAAGCACATTTCAACTTCTGTGGATTCGTGAATAAGCACAATTATCGCTTTTGGTCTGCAGAAAGCCCTCCAATGATTCACGAACGGCCCCTACATCCTGAAAAGGTAGTAGTATGGTGTGGAATTATGCACGACTGTATTGTTCCATACTTTTTTTCGAAGACGACGATGGAAAAGCGCCACAATAGATGGTTCAAAGAACCGGGAAATGATAGGGTCGTTCTTGATACCAACAGTTGAGACATTGCCAAATCAACCGGCTTGATGGTTTCAAGAAGATGATGCAACTTGTCACAGTGCTAATGAAACATTGAAAATTTTACAGGAAGCTTTTGAACATCGCATCATCTCTCGAAGATGTGAGTTCTCCTGGTCTCCGAGATCCCCAGATTTTTTTCTTTGGGGATATTAAAGAGAGTGTGTACGTTTCAAAGCCGAGAGCCACCAGTGCTCTAAAAGAAGGTATACGAAATGAAATCCAGATGATTAGCCGACAAACTTTGAGTCTTTTCAAGATAAGTGCTGTAAAGAGGACACAATCTAGCATGCACAAAGGTGCTCACTTACGTAATGTAATTTTCTATGCATGATTTTATGAAATTTATGTGTTTCATCTGTAGCTTTGTTACAAAATTTAGGCTGAATAGTCATTCTAGGCAGTTTTGCAGTCATTCACAATCCCTATGCGACTTTTGGCGGACCCTGTATGGGCTTGTATACATTTTATATTTAAAAAAATCAAATTAAGAATATTTTTTTATTAAACACCGGCCGCCAGCAATTAACAGCAAGAAGATTTCCACGAATTTAGCAACTTCCTTTTTTTAAGATGCCAAGATAATATATATTCTAGGTTTATTAAATGTTATTTTATATAGTGTATATGTACATTTCTAGATTTTTATATATGATATTGAATTTATATTCTTAGTTTACGTGCCGAATTCTAGAATGACTGCATAAATATCTTGAAATTGATATTGCTAAACCTTTCCGTCTGATGATGCTCTGATGTGTAGAGCAAGATATATCACTGGCTTGAGTATACTCTATATTCTTCTATTTAAAACTCAAGACTTGACGATTCCCAAATATCGCATTAGAATGACAGGTCTTTATGGATACTTTTGGTACAAATAAGTTACATTCCATTCGTCAATAAAAGTACTTGCGATCTAAATTTTGGGTAAATCACCCCAATATATTGGGTAAGAGCACAATTATCTTCAAAATTCATTCAAGTGTTGATTTTCAATGGCCGTTATTGATATCTGCCTGTACAACAATCATTTCTTATAAATATATGTTTCTACACAGCGGATCATAAAAAGCGAACAACCTACATTGCGCTGAAATTCAGTCGATTCTCATGTCTTCCATTCGTGTCGCACAACAACGTGCCATACATCATTCGAGAGGTCGCATTCTCAGCTTTAAAATGAGCTATGATAGACTAATATGCTCAAAATGTGAAAATAGTTCAATTTACAAATCACAAGTTTTCAATGATCAGTCACTGTGAGAGAACAAAGACGTGCTTTCGCTAATTGTTTTTGTTTTGAACATTCATTCATCTTACATGGCGATTGTGTACTTTTGCGACAATGAGGAAAAATGTTGAAGAAGTTTGAAAACGAGGTATTGAACTTATTTGAATAAAACTTACATATTCGCACTCCTTACATCACAAGGATTCTGAAGATACCAAACATGAACATTTTTGATGAAAAAAGGAGAATATAGCATTTTCAGTCAAGTGAGTCATGATTTTGTAATAACTTCACGATGTCACTAATTCTTCCCTAGTTCACCGATTTTGATGACCAGTATATCAAAAGAGAGCTCAGAAAATGCTCGTTCTCCCCGTGCCTGATTCATTATCCAGGGTGTCCGCGCCCCCTGGAAAATGAATTTTATTCTGGAAAACCTGGAATTCCTGGAAAACTCCTGGAAAATGAAATTTACCCTGGAAATCCTGGAAAAGTCCTGGAAACTGAATTTTATTCTGGAAAACCTGGAATTCCTGGAAAACTCCTGGAAAATGAAATTTTACCCTGGAAAAGTCCTGGAAATTTTGAGACTAATTAAAACACTAATTGCAAGTTGTTGAAGTCATACTCTATGGTTGAAGTGTTTTCTATTTTCCAGATTTTATTCTTCATATCTCTACTTATTTGTTACAATTATAGCCTTTATTTGCATACAATTTTTTGTTTTTAGAATATTTCAGTGACTGTAATCTCCTATCACAACGTATACAGCATGATTGAGACTGAACTGCGTGGTATGGTTAACAATGAACTGTTGTCGAACTACTAATCGTTGTACAGCATGGTGAATTAGTAGCTGTGAATTCCCTCACAAACGCTGCGCGGTATGTTGAACTAGAAGTTGTAAATTCCCTCATTAACGTCGTGTGATTTGGGGAACTAGGAGCCGTAAACTCCTATTTTAACGTGCGGAATGGCAAACTATGAGCTGTAAACTCCCTCATTAACGTCGTGTGGTTTGGGGAATTAGGAGCCGTAATCTAGGATTAATGCTATTACACACTTGATTGCCGTGTGGCAGAATCTACTGACGCAAAATGGTACTGAACATATAAACTATTTAGGCACCAGGCTTGTTCCGAATGATCCGAGGCTAATATCGAATATTTTCAAACACATTTCAAGTAGGTTTTCGATATGCAGATATATTATTCCCGACACGTCGTGTGCCAATGAGCTTTCCTCGGTCAATTCTTCTCTGTGTCATTCTCTTAAACTGATTGTGATTACTCTCATGTATATGTAGCACATCAACCATTATGTTCCACTTTCTGGCTCTTGGTCTTCCACATTCCACGGATTCACGCCGCAATGCTTCAGTTCAAATAGGAGAACAAAAAAGAGGAAGAGTATAACAATAAATAACGAAAAATATAAGACTTGACAATGAAATGTGACTTTACAGATATTCCGTTTATGTTACATTTCATTGTTAAGTCTTATAGTTTTCGTTATTTATTGTTATACTGTTTCTCTATTTTGTTCTCCTCAATCCGCAAGCTTTCAATTTGCTACGATCGATTATATTTTCATTTTTTTATAAATACAATGTAGCCGTCTGATGCATATATTGGTATTTTATATTTGAAATCACCTGCGCCTTAAAAATTCAACCAATTTCACGCCACTTTTCAAATTTTTTTCGTCAATAATATTAATTTTATGGTGTGTAAGCTCCTTAGCCACAGAACTTTGGGTAGATTTTTCCCGGAATTTTTCTTTTAAATTTGACGCGTGCATTTGAGCAAAATTTCCTTGCAGGAAGTCTGGAAATTTTCGTTCAAATTTGACCCCTGATTTTTGGCAAATTTCCCTGGAAAATCTGGAAAATGAATTTTACCCTGGAAATCCTGGAAAACACCTGGAAATTTTCATTCAAATTTGCGCGGACACCCTGCATTATCATATTCACATGTTTTCTTATTGAAAACTTGTGTTTTGTAAATTGAGCTATTTTCACATTTTGAGTACTGCTTGGCAAATACTACTACGGATACAAGTCCATCATAGCTCATTTTAAAGCTGAGAATGCGACCTCTCGAATGATGTATGGCACGTTGTTGTGCGACACGATTGGAAGACATGAGAATGAATTGAATTTCAGCGCAATGTAGGTTGTCCGCTTTTATGATCAGCTCTGTAGATCTCCATTCTTGTATAATAGGCATTGAAGCTGGAAAATCCTAGTGAATCACCTGCGCAATAGAGTCGTTACTGCATTGGCAATCATATTTGTTTTCAATCAGCATGCGATACAACTTGATACGAGTAATAGAATTTTGTTTTACGTGAAAGTCATGTATGTGCGTTGTACTGATATTTGGTATTCAGGTAACTTAAAACAACTTTTCCTGCACACCTTCACGTGACACTTTGTAGTATAGGCTACGCTTATTGGGGAAGCATGTACGTTATTTTGAATTGAGCATTATTCTCTCTCACATTATCTTATGCCTAACTACAAATCTAAATTAGCATCCAAGCCTTAGTTAAAGAAAATACATCTGATCTCACAATATACGTGAAGTGAATGCAGAATTTGTAAATGTGACCGTTAATTTACTTGTTATCAGTAGAATGTAATTATTTTAATTAAGTTGTCTATCGTATTCTCTCCCAATTTAACCAATTTACTGTCGAATTAATTAAGATTTTATTATGATAACAGGCTGCATCACAAAATCTCACGTTTTCATGATGAAATATCTTAATTGAAATGCAAAATTGCTAAAACATGTTCAATGCGCTAATTCGTTTCGTAGTCGTTTTTCATATGAAAGATAGACAGTTGAAGCAAGAAAGGAAATAGTTCGTTCTGTTGTTGAATGATAGATATGAAAAATTTTTGCATGATAATTAAGGGGAAATGTCCTTAATTCTAATTATTGTAAGTTCTTGCATTTCACTCCTATCTACCGTACTAGGCATTTTTTATGGAACTTAGCAATTATCGGAAAAGATGATGACATTGACCAGATTCGAAATTTCACGTTTAGATGCACTTTAGCGAAAAATGAAAAAAAGATTACAATCAAGCAGAGGAGATTTAGAGGCGTCAATTTTATGGCATTATTTGTTAAAATGCAAGAAACGTCCCAACTCCCAGCAGTTTCGAATGATGATGTCAGGCCTGACCAGACGACCAAGCCGCTCAAAAACCAAGATGTCTTAGTTAGTCTTAAATACCTAACCACTGTGCCACGGATGCTACCTAGCATACGAAGACCTCATAAACCTCAAATTTCTCCTATGTTTTTGGTAACATCTCCATTTTTCGGGATTCCCCATATTTTTTTCCTATTTTTCTATTCTGTCTTACTCATAATAGAGTACATTTGACAGATTCCAAACGGATGAGCCGGTATAAAAGATCTTTGACGATTTAATCATCGACACAAGTATCTCACTCATTAAATGGTCCCAAAAATATTACTGGTATTTATGATGATGATGCTTTGTTTCACTCAGTCCTATTCCCTGTGAATGTTCTTCATTTATGCTATCTGGGCAGAAAGAGATGCAGTCTTCGTTCATTGAATGGTCGACTCTCTTTTCCCTTTTTGGGCAAAACTCCTCTTATTCTCGAATTTATTCCATCTCAAAGACTGGCGGAATGATCTCTGCTTAGCCATAGTGATCAAATACGGGAGGGCAGGGCAACAGAAGCTGTTTGGTTAGTAACAAGAAGGCGCAAAAGTTTTTAAATTATTGACCGTTTTATTTCAACGGTGTCCTACCGACCTGTATCGATATTGCATCCACTTATTTGATCTATTTGATATTAGTTCATAACTAATTTGATCACATTTTTAAGAGATTATTGAGTATTTTGATAATTATTCAGTTTCCAAAAAATTATGCTTTCTACTTCCAATCTCAAAGCATAAGTCCTAGAAATCATTGTATATAACAAATAATATTATGACTTCATTTCATTTGATAATTAAAGAAGGAATTCACCACTTCCAACCTCGCAAGCACTTTCTGAAGGACTATTGGAAATATACATGTAGGTCAAGAAAGTGGTTTTGGTGAGCTCGAAATTGTATTATGACGTACAAATTTTCGGCCGAAGCCTTTGTCAAGTGCAGCTTTAATGGCTGGCCAGGAAAGCGAGGCTAAGCCATTCCGCCGTGGAGTGTCACTCAGATTGAGAGTGTCAGAAGACAAGCAAATAAATCTATTTTGATAGGACAATAGGTCCTATTATCTTTTGCTGTCTATTTGCTTGTCTTCTGACACTGTCAATCTGAGTGACACTCCATGAATGATTTAGCTTCGCTTTCCTGGCCAGCCATTAAAGCTGCACTTGACAAAGGCTTCGGCCGAAAATTTGTGCGTCATAATACAATTTCGAGCTCACCAAAACCGTTCTCTTAACCTATATTTCTATGTATAGCTCGATGGCACCGCTAATTGATGCTATTGGAAATCTCTATTAGCGTTACTTGCAATGCATCTTGCTCTGAAAACCCTCAACTTCTGAGCTAAGATATCTGTCTGTTGTTTCTATAGAGCCATTTTATCATCCATTTTAGACTGATAAAATTCCAGCTGTTTATCTCAGTGAAACTTAGCAATTATTAGTCGCTTAGATGCTTATGAAATTAACGTTACACTAGTGATCATCACTGATCAGCACATGATTTCGGAATTTCAGTTTTGCGTTCTGTCAGTGATTGTTTGTGAAATAGAAGTCTTTCAGCTCAAATTATTCAGAATTTGTCAAGCTGTTTTATAAGTTCATGGATATTGAATAATCTCACTCGTTTTAAGTTAGCAGTGCTTTATGAAATAGGCCCAAGATCGTCACACCCTCGCACATGTGACGAAGAATGAAAGAAGGCGAGCGAGCCATCGGGGATCCTCATCATCGAGTCTATATTCATTTTGATCTCTGCCTTTGATAAAATTGTATGTGTCGCTGATGTTATGATATGGAGATGGTCAGCTTGATGCCGAGAATTCCTTTCTGATGTTCAAAAAGTTCATGAACAATTTTTAATGTATTCAAATTCGGGCTATTTCATATGCTGTTTCGTTCTGCTCCGCTGACACATGGATGTGATGGCTCATTAGCGCTAGTATTACACGGCGGAAACAATATTTGTTCTTATTTATCATTTAGTTGCAACTAATTATTATCTGAGTGTCTAGGTTCTAAGGGTTGAAATACATGAACATGAATTAGAAGTATGTGCGCGTATTATAGTTTGAAAGCAGTAGTACTTAGAGTATTGGAACCAGCTATCGGAAACTTCTTATTTTAGGATAATTCTAGCGAAATTGTCAAAAGTTCATCAATTTCGTCCTCTTTATCAATAATACGCAAGTAGGCCGACATGTAGATTTCAGAAATTCCCAGTCGATACTTTAATTCTATGTTTACTTTATGATCCAAATTCATCACCGGAAATAATTTGTGGAGGAAAATCCTGAAGTTCTAAAGAGCTGGTTGATGGATCTAAAGAACATCTGAATGATTATTGATCAAATGCCAATATAGGCACAATGTCCCAAATTAGGAGAAAGAATTCTTCGGAAGGACGTCACGGCGTGTGGTCGAATAAACACGATAAATTCGATTTTCATCCTTTAATCGAATGTTGTATTGCGTTTTAGCCAATTTTCCTGCATGAGTGGCATGTTTTTGTTTCAGTGACTCGATCTCCAACTTTGGTATGTAATTCCACAGATGTGAGCGACACTCAACCAATACTAGTAGAAACCACCGCGGAAGTTGATGTGGTCCAATCCGGAATTTGGCACGTTTTTTGGACAATCAAGTGGCCGTCACTAGGCGTATTCTTCATATTCTTCATCACTATATCCATTTTCCCATCTTTGTTGGCCAAGGTCGAGCCAATTAATCTGATTAAAGGAGATCCCTGGACAAGTAAGTAAAGCTCTCTTCATTTTCAAATCTTAGAAAATTATCGAACAAGCTTCATTTGCTTATATGTATGAAATGTTAGTAATTGTGTATAACTAAGCTCAAAAGTTTTATTGAATATTGGTCTGGATAACAGGGTACGCAGCTTTGATTTTGTAACAGTCACTGATTATATTGCTTCAGTGATGACTTGCATGACATGATCGTTATAAATTCTTTTCCATAACGCTACGTCATTATGATTGTCAGATGTAATTACACCACTGTCATGGATGACAGTTAATGACATCAATAGATTTCATTGTAATTATCGATAGTCTCCGCCAACCTCCTTTAATGCATTATGTGATGTTCAAAAAGTAGGAATTCATTTCACTCTGATGCTTTGGCCAATGAGATGGGAACCCTAGTGATCTCTAATGGTTTATATATCTTGCAATGTAGGCCTGTGATTGATCGCTTATGGAACATGCAGCGATGATACGATTTGGTTTTCTGTCAGATGAAGTTTAAAATAAACACTGAAGTATGCTATCAGCAGACGGTTATAACAATAAAGACATGATGTAACATAATGCGGAAAACAAAAAATCGCAACAAGAATGGAAATGTTGAGAATAATTGGCTTCAGTATCTAGGCACACCGCTCGTCTCCAACTGAAGCTCTTTTTTTAAAGAACTGAATGATGAATTAATATGGAAAGCGAAACAAATATATGTGTTTAGGTAGGATGAGTTCAATGTAATCATAATTGCGAAATTACAATTGCAAACAGAAATGAATTATAGGTAATGAATGCTCTTTCGATTGATCATACACTGTATGTGTTCCTCTCAGCACAGCTCAAACAATTCAGCAGTGTGATATCTGACTTTAAATAATTTCTTCAGAAGACTTATTCTCGTTCTTAGTTTTATTGGTAAGCTTTCAGATGACGACTTCACCCCTTCCTCAGGCAAGTACAAGTACAAGTAAAGAGTTCTCTTATAGAGACTCTTTATATATTAAGTCCTCTGAAGAATCTATTTAAAGTCAATTGTTGGTTCTCGGAGTATGAGTGAAAGTGTGATGTCTGTACTGCTTTTCATTCTAAATGTTACTGAAGACTGGACACAACAGGGAGATGTATTGGTTCATAAGACATTTTAATGTATGAGTATTTTGGTAATTTGTAGAATATTTTGTACACTTTTCAGACACATATTTTACGCCAGTCTGCTGTTTCCTTGTCTTCAACGTTTGTGACTATATCGGACGGTTTTTAATTGGCTTGGTTGGAGTGGTAAGTTCAATTGTTTTGCCCTTCAGTTTTGATTCACGATAGCCAGTTGATACAGATCACCTCAGTACGGCAATCAATTTTATTCACGGTGAAAAGCAATAGTCATTTCAATTAATTTATTGCATTTTCGCCACTGCATAGTATTGATACCTGATATTATTTCCCTTCTCACGTAGAAAGTTGAAAAAATGAAATGCAGGCGTATGCGATTATATTGCCAGTAAATTTGCCTCGGTTTTAATGCTAGCGATTGTGATCATTTGTGGACCTCATATGTACAAGATGCAAATTGCCACTCGTGAACAATTGTGGACTCGAATTGCTCCCAGTTCTCATTAACTTCATCATTTTATAGTATGTTCAGTACAGCAAGATGCTTTCGAGAAGCAATCCACTAAATAGTTGTTAATGTCACTAGACATGTGACCCTATACTCAAAGGCGAGGAAGATACGAAAGGATCATTCTTGCATTATTCGTCATGCGAGGAAGACAAGTGGCTTTTTTAAGTAAGACAGAGGTCTACGCTCACTACTTCTTTCGGAGTCGACGATTAATCAGAAGACGCGCCGGATGTCCGCCATGAAAAGGGGCTGTATCTTAGATGCGATGCATCACGTAAGTCAGCAATTTAGCGTTTGAATGATTTAAAGTACATTTTGTATTGCTGGAAAAATATTTTAGTTTTGTGTCTACAATTGTTCACATTATTGCTTCTCATTATCAGGACATTCATTATTAGGCTAATGCAGGCTTCGGCAACCTCAAGTACCCCACGGGCCGTAGACTCAGGTTAGGCCTCCTCGTGGGCCGCAACCGCTAAAAATCAATGCGAAAAGCATTCTTTATTTTTACCATTATTTATTATTTCTTTACTTTTATCAAAATTTCGAGAAGCATAAAAATACATTGAATTGTAATAGAGGCAAAGAGGATATCCTCCGTGCAATTTTGCTAATGGAGAAGTCATTAAATGACTCATGACTTTAATTTATTGTACCTGTCATTCATCATAAATAATATTGTATATCATATTAGATGTGATTTGCGAAATAAAATAGTACCAAATGCATTGTACTACTAAATCCATTAGAAAATATCCAAGTATCAAAATATGATTACGGGAATGTATTGAATTACAAAAAACAGAAAAGAAGTTATAGCTTTAGTAAGAGATAATTGCAAAAACGATAATGAAGTTAACATAAACACAATAAAAGCATGTTCACAATAGTGAAAAAGATGGTATAAAATCAAAGTACAAAATGCACAGACCAGGCATTAAATGAAGCAACAGCAAGTGCTGCAAAATTCCTGAAGCAGCTCAGGAAGCGTCTCCGGAAATCAACGGGGGAGGAAAAAGCCGGGTCCTATCTCCATCAAAGGATCAGTACGACAATTCAAGTGGGAAATACGAATTGCATCATAAACTGCATGGCTAGAGGACCCACCCTATCACATCTTGACATGCTGTAGTAACTTTCTACTCTTCTTTTTTGACTTTCTACTTTTTTATGTCTCTTAAAAATGTTATCTGTCTCAAATGTAACTTTCGCGTTATGATTGAAAACAAAAATAACAAGTGCTCGGTCTTTATATAGGCCGGTGGTCGGCACCCTACCTCGCGGGCCGCAACCCCAGAATTAAATGTGATTAATCATTACACAACGCATCTTTAATGTGACTTCTGAAAACAAATCACAGAACGAATACTCATAGGATTTCTCATAGGAATACTCGTGATACGATTGATAACTTTTATTCATCATTTAGTATAAGCATTGATGACAATCAAAAGAAAAATAATATAAAAAACAAAGTAGTAGGCTGTGGATGGCGGAGGCTCTACCAAAGTTGCACCTTTCCTAGCACCAAAGCCATCAACTTGAAAATGAAAGGCTAGGTGCAACCTGCGGATGCCCGTAGCACGATGAATTACGAGCGTAAGACATGGCCCTAAGGAGGAAGATGAACCTAGAAGGCATTTCCGATGAAAGTTACTGTGATCTAGCCACATTATGAGAACAGACGATGACTGAATGAAAAGAGATCTTCTCAACTTGATGTGAGAGGCAGAAGACCAGGATGTTGCTGTTAAGGCCAAGAAAAACATGGTCAAAGGTCGCGTCTGATGATCTCCGAGCTCTGAACCTGAATCCAGCAACTTGTTGCGATCAGCAGAAGTGGAGGCGCGCTATCCGAGTGTAATAACCATCCAATCCCATTCAACGTAGAAAAGGACGTATTATGGAGAAGTGTAAAGTGGGTAATTAGTTTTACAAAAACTGCGTTAGACTTTGTGAATCGTACATGGGTAGGCAATTTCGAAAATAAGCCGCGGGCCGCACCCAAAGTTTCGAAGGCGGCATGTGGTCCGCAGGTTGCCGGCACCTGCCCTAACGCTTCTTAGATATCTGTAGTGTTATAAAAAATATCAAGAGATGAGAGCAAAATTTGATTTGAATCATTACGGGAACTGGAGCGTCTATGACTTATGCTAGCCTTCATCATTACAGAGTACGAAATTGTAGACATTCGTTAACTAAGATAGAGATAAATCCTCGCTATATGCAGTACATCTGTGAAATTATAATGAAATACATCAAATCTTGTTATCAGAACTCGGTTTCAAAACCTTGAGCTTTACAAACGTGAAGGCAAAGTGCGAATTCAACAATAGCGATCGCTACAAGCCAACTCAGATAATTGATTGTACTATTCAATGCCTCTGTCTTTCACTGGTCAAAGTAATGGCTACATAGAAATTCGGCATTATCGCATTGAATGACTAGAAAGTACATGGACATTTAAAGAAATGCTGCGACGCTTACATGTGTTGTCATGGAAGCGGTTCATAAATAATTGCGGCTTCCGGTGGCTGATAATGGCAAGGTACCGATAACTTGTCAGTGTGCATTACAAAGATTCACGATTATTATAATTCTACTTCACAATAAATCGCTTTAAAACAAAGATCTACAGCAATTGGATGTTTCACTAATTTGATTCAAGCAACTTTTGGAGGAATTCACAGCCGTCTTCAAGCGATGAAAGCTGCAATAAAATGCTTGCTATGCGCGCAGTGCAATATAATTCTTTTTTACCTACTTGCCTGCCAGAGTTTTCGATATTAAAGTCCTCTATCAGGCTCCCACCGATTTTGCAAGAAAAGTTTGGTTTCAAATAGAAGTTTAATGCTTTTATGTGGCCGCTTTTAAATTTCATCCAGCATCAAGTATTGAATCAGTTTTAGATATCGCGCCGGTAACTCAAATGGTCTTATCCCTAAATATCCAAATATATCTCAAAAATATCCGAATTTTTTTGATAAAATAATGTCGACAATAGAAACTGAATTTAGCACCGGTTTTCTATGAAACAATTTCACCAGTAAACGTGTTCCCACTTTATCGACGTTTAAATTATATCAAAAACTAGTACTCGCATCAATGACTATGTTTAATTTTGCTCTATATAGTTGGAAAATATTTCATGAAGTTTTACAATTAGTAGATGAATTGTCATTGAGCTGCATATTTTTTCTGCAGCTTGGGAGAAGGTTTTTCTGGCTGCATAACTTCTTGGTCATTCTTCGCATTGCAATGTTACCTCTGGTGATGATGTGCAACATTCAACCTAGGAAACAATCGGTGTTGCCCGTTGTGTTCTCAAGTGATGCGTGGCCCATAGTCTTTAATGCTCTTATTGGGATTTCCAATGGATATCTGGCTACTTCATCCATCATTCTTGCCATTTCGTAAGTTGAAGATTTGATTATCAATATATAATTCGAAAGCAAGTGCAACCCTTTCCGATATCTTTTTTTGTAATAAGGCATGAAGACCATCCAAAGTTCGAGATTAGTGAGCAGCCTTAAAAGGCAAAGATTTATTTTCAATTTTATGTGAAAAAAGAATACTGTTTCAATCTTGGCTTTTAATATCTGATATCTTGTTAAAATGCGTGTATTTTGACGGCAAAGCTAGCTCCTCAATATCTAGCGACTCCGTAGGACAAGAGTTTCGTTCAATTGTAAAAGCAATTTCTTCTGTTCCCTATAGTGTTATTGCAGATAAGAAAATTAAAATAAAAGCAAGTAGCTGCTAAAAACACCCGATGTTTCGTCTCACAGAGACATATTCATTGGTAGGTGGTGAACTATTACAAGAGTTTCTGCGTTAACCGAATATCATAAAGCAATGAAGATATTATTATACTGCTACTCTTGCTAATTGTTATGCTTGATCACTTTCATCTTTGCATTTTTACTTGTCTGTAATTCTTAATAAATCTCCACGATTGCCATTTCGGAGCTTTTTTGTGTTTGCTAAATATGCGATTATCAATCAAATGTAATAGTTAATGATTGATCACATTGATGATTATATTATAAGTTATGATATGTCTATTTTCATAATAATTATTGATTATCGCATTTGTAACCTAAGAAAGCAGTTTTGCATGCGAAATACTATTAGATAACACAACAAATATTTGTGAAGCAGTCAGGCGTAAAGCAAAAATCTCATCAATAAATTATATCATGGTGCTTGAGGAAAATTGTTACAATTCGTTATTGTTTAGAGGCCATCTAAAATTGGGTCGTTAACCCGAGTCGATTTGCAAAAGTTCTCATCCATCACACTGTGATTTTTTAAATAACCGATTCATAGGCTTTCTTGAACACAAAAGAAAAGTCATTAGTACATTGCAGAATCCTAGAGTAGAAAGAGTCCATACTATAGACACCTCAAATCTTGTCTTTTATGATTTGAAACTCAAAGCTGATAGATGACCTCCGTTCATCCTGATAGCTGATAGAACCCTGTCACACTTGAGAGATGATAGTTGAGACAAACATTGCCCCTCATTCTCACAAATCACTCCTAAAATTAACTTGTGCAGGTGTAAGTGACCTGATAGCTGTTGAGAGCTTCAATTATAGCTACTCTTAGAATCCGGTCACACTACTATCGTCTATCAACAGATAATTTTAAGATTGTTTCTATTTTTGGTTCCTAATATTGTGCTAGCGCTTCGAAGTGTGGTCACACTTGAGAGCTGACTATCAGATATTCAATCTGTCGCGATTTAGAACAGTCGAACAGTCGCCGCAACACTCTACTTTCTATAAATTTCAGCGGAGAAAAGTATGGCCACCGCGATTCGTACTTTTCATTTGTGATGTCGACCTGACTGATGTTTTACCTGATGTCGCCGCCTTCATTTTCCTTTGATCTTCATTGAACTGGTTTCGCAGGTTATGAAGTCTGCGCTGTATTTCTTCAACATCGCTGTTCAGCTCAGTTGAGGTTGTCTGAAAGACAAGTCTGTGGTCGCGTCGCTCCTCTTTAGTCTATCCTCGTATTCTCCGTTCGATACGTCCCACAGACAATTATGGTTCTCATACAGTGCGATCAGAATTTTAGTTAATTCAAATATCTGAATGACAAACTACAGTAGAAGCTGCTGCAAATTCTGATGTACATTGATAATCAGGCCTACCGGTAGGGTAGAGTGGGGTACGACGTGTCCTACAAGCGAAAATGACTTTCTATGAACTTACTAGGCATATTTACAACAGATTCTAGTGTGGAGGAAATTCATGAAATTCAAATGAATAAGGTCAGTATGTCAGCAGTGATGAATCCATGGAATACATTTGTCAAAACTCAAACTGTAGGCCTATTATGTGGGCAAAGTTCCTCAAGGCGTCTTATCCCTTAAGCTTGAGGCGCTTCACCTCCTTGTCGGTTGTTCCTCATCAATTTGTTGGTCAATAAATACGCGAAATCGAGAAAAATATAGGTTTAAGTCTTGACCACTGATATCTAATACATGCATAGCATATTTCTTTTTTTTAAATATGTAAATGATATTCGATTGCGTCAGAAAATCTTTTTACATTTGTAAAAATATTTAAACAAAAGAAGTATATATGACTAAACCATGTATTTCATAAACAAATTAAGTGGAACGACTTTGAACCTAGCACATTTTGCTATAAGTAGGTATAGCTTGGAGAGTTAAAATATTCTTTATCTCCTATGACTGCTAAGAAATCAATGGTGGGGGCATTCACCTTACTTTACCCTATTCATCATCCAAAAGTCTAAGCACTTTTCGAAATGCACCCAAAACCGCTTGACGACAGCAATTGATCTTACTCTGATTCTCTCCTCATTTCTATGTTTTTATCAAGATAACTCATTAGAAGCATTCTTCTTTGGTGAAATTCGAATAATGATGGATGGACAGACTTTGATCTATCGCCTACTAATACAATGCGCGCCGAGACTCTACTTTACCACAGAATGGTTTGATTTTGAAACGTCAGGAGCTGTTAACAACAGGAGCAATTAATCTGATAAATCCACACATTTTCCAATTGCATTATGATAATATGCGAATAGTTAGTCGCTATTGCCTTTAGAAATGGAACGTAAAACTTGGTCTGCCAGTTTGATAGGCCATTGATTTGTTACATGATTTTGAACAATGATGCAATGGTCATATGAAAATTGTACGCAGCTTAATTTACAACTCAGGAATGATGATGACATGCAATCTTAGATAAATCAGATTGAAAAATATCATAGCATTAACTAGTACCATAAAACATCAAGTTATCAAGCTCATATTTCAAATAACAGCGAAAGGTTTCAACCTGATAAAGAAGGTTGCTGATGAGATGACCATTTACTGATTCCACTGCAGTCAAAATAAAGTGTTTCAAATGGCTTGATTGTACAAAGAAGACAGAGAAGTCTATGAACATATTGGAAACATCCCAAACATATTGGACTTCTTCTATTCTGAGGTCTCATAAAAGTTAAAAGCATTATACTTTTGCTGATAGACGTTCGAAGCAGTTAGTTGAGCTCTCAGTGGTCACACTATATAAAAGTTGCCTAGCAGTTTCTATAATGTGCTACTATTAGAGCGTCCATCGAAGTTACTATGATAACCCGGTCATGTCTCAGCTAATACCCATATTTGCCACGCCCGAAATTCTTCGCCGCCCCCAACAAAGACTATCGAAGTTGATAGTTGCTTTCACCGTTAGTCACACTTGATAGTTGTGTTCGTTGTAGTAGCTTCATTGACGTTTGAAGTCGGCAACTAAAGACGTCGTAGATATCTGATTAGTTGTGTGCGACAGCAAAAGCTTGCAATTTGAAACTCAGAGACTAGTTCAAGTAATCTTATTGGACTCAAAACTAGTGCATCACTTCATGCTGCATGTTCGCACGATTGGAAATACCTGGCATATCAAATGTCTAAGTAAAAGTGTACTGAATGTTATGACAGCAAGCAGAAGAATTTTCATAATGGAGATGTCAATAGTAAGATTGCAGGCTAAAACTGCCTGAAGGTCTTCTTTTGGATAATTTGGGATAAGACACTGTCTAAATGATTTCAAAAAGTATGCACAAGAGATCGTCATCGCGTTTGCTGCGGGACAGATTTCCTTAAAAAATGAAGTGAAATCAAACAGCGCAAAGGAGAGTTTAAATGTCTCATAAATGACAATATAACGACAGTTTATATGTTACATATATACTCATTGACATAATTAATGAAACAAACTATCATTGGCTTGAATTGAAGCTTGTTTCATTTTTTTCTCAGGTATGATGCAATATCTCGCTTTCTATGTATTGCCATTCAACATACAGTATTAGAGAATGGAGAAAGATCTATGGTGGTCAAATTTCAAATTTTGATGTCGATACAACTGTCACAATTGTTTTTACAAATTGAACATAAACGTGAACTGAAATTCATCCTTTGTAAAATAATATGGCACACCATCAGTTTACCAGAGGTATGGCTATTGGAATGATTCGTTGTGGTAGAAGTTGTGCGTGTTGCCGAAGAGCTGCAACTATCAAGAGTCGTTGTTTGGAGGTGGTGGTGTCGATGGAAAGCACAAGGAGATGTTAAAAAGAAGAAGTGATCTGGTCGACCAAGAAAGTCTGCAGGAAGGACAGACGCACGTCTAGTTTTAGCTGCAAAGAGGAAATAGATTTGTGTCAGTCCCAAAGCTAGTCGTACACTGGAAGAGTGCCTCAAAGATAGACTGTAGCGCTCGAACGGCTTACCGAAGATTGCGGGAAGCTGGAATTCAATCGCGACGACCAGTTGTCCTAATTCCATTGAGTTTTGAGCACCGCAGAAGACGAGTTGCCTGGTGTGATGCCCATCGCTCATGGAATGACCATCACTGGCAGAAAGTCTTGTGGACCGATGAATCGAGATTCACTCTGGATTTCAATGACGGTCGTGTCAGAGTGCATCGTCTTCCAGGTGAACGCTTTTCCTCATGCTGTATTAAAGAACACGACAGATATGGTGGTGGAAGTGTTATGCTGTGGGGTGGCATTTGGCATGGCGGACGAACGACAGCAGTCATCATCAAAGGCACGTTGACTGGAGAGAGGTATCTCAATGAAATTGTGCTTCCTGTTGTTGCCCAAGTGGTCAGGGTGGAGGATCTGGTCTTCCAAGACGACAACGCAAGACCACATCGCTTCTCGGCTGTCATTGCCACTGTTAGGAGATTGAACATTCAAACCCTTGACTGGCCTGCACGCTCACCTGATTTGTCACCCATTGAACAAGTATGGAACGAGCTTGGGCGGCGAGTGAGAGACCGCTATTCACTTCCACCAGTGTCCCTGAAGATTCTCTCTGAAAGACTGACAGAGCAGTGGCTTCTCCTTGAAACATCCTTCATTCAGAAACTTTGTGAATCCATGCCATCTCGGATTACTGAATGTATTGGAGCTAGAGGGGGCACACGCGCTATTAAAGTTGAATCTGCTACATGCGTTGTCTTTCTGTGCTAGCGACTTGGTGGAGATTGTGACTAAATTATCAAGGTATCATACATACATGTATATATACCAGTCAAAAATGAAAGAAGTTAAAGAAGTAAATGTTTCAAAAATTTTGTCAATTAGTATATGTATATATTTAGACAATATAACGATAGCAATTTGAGCAGCTTGGCGTTAAATTTTTCATAGGCTGCATGGTATGAATGCAACTTTCCAAATAAACTAAGTAGGGCAACATGTAGCGAGCGAACGCGTTCGCTCGTTACAGGTTTTGAAGATGATTTGCAGAAGTTAAGAACCTCCTGTGTTTCCGCTACGGCAGTATGTTATTAACAAGAGGTTGAAGAAATGAAATATGAACAACACATTGTATCTGAGTCATGAGCAATCTTGAAAAAAGTAATTTTGCGTTCGCTCGTTACATTTTAGTGACATGACTTTTAGAACATCCTATAGCAAAAGTGAGTAACATATCCATTGACTGGCGGGTATAAGTAGTATGAGAATGATCACCTTTAATACATAATCACTTCATATCATGAAAAGGACTTCGAAATTTCATGCTTTTGAGAGTTCACTTTTCAGCAGAATATTGCGTCAAAAAAGCGAAAAAATGATTTGTTTTTGAGGTTGTTTTTACCAAATTTATAGTGATTATAGTGACAGAATGGTATCAACTAAGGCGGCTTCATGCACTTCATGACACAGCAAAAGTAACTATTTGAGTATAACTTTGAATTTGAAAAAATCACGTGTATCCTGTTTCACGTGAAATTTACCATGAGGTGCATCTAGTATAAAAATTAGGGGGAAATTAGTGAATTTATTTTCCAGGCATGAATGGGTTAATTAGGAAATTTTATGCTCTACGGAGTCTCTCACCATTTTCTGTGATCGTTTGTTGTCCTTGCAAGTAATAAAATAGGATCCATAATGCAATCATCCTTAACCCGATAATGCAATAAAATCCTTAAGTAATAAAATAGCTGTTAGTCTAATGAGCTCATTTCGTGCAATGAAATTAAACAAATAGTTTCTCAAAATATTGGCCTGCAGCTTTCTCTCCGATTATTCTAATACCCCGAAAAATGGGAAAAATTATGTTCCAATTGAATTTTTTGTTTTATTATATTAGTTGATATAAATGTTGTTAACTTGATCCTAACGTAGTCGGAGAAGCTGAGATTATGGTTTTGTGTATAATTTGAAGTGAAACATTGAAGGAATATGTGGCTAAGTTTTTAGTCTCCTCTCTTATTGACTGTTACATGCTGCTAGGGCAGATTTATCATATTTTGATCATGCCATTTTATGGAGGCTTTCCTATGTCTGTGCAACCAATTTTACATCCAAGCAGGAAAGGATCGATCAAAGCTTAGAAAATTTACCCTACGCACGTGATAACCTTAGCAAGGCGCTCGTGATAACGTCATTCCGTCGACCCAAGCGAATGGATGCCACAACCTCTGGCCGCCAACCTGTCAGCTAGATACAGATCATAGTGCAGAAATTATGCTCTTGATGTAAAATGGAGGAATGTCGGTGTTGGCATTACTCAAGCTTGTACAGTGTAGTTACGGTATTTCCTCGAATAAGCGCCGCGGCGTTTATTTGCAATCACCTACTTTTAAGTGCGGTGTTTATTAAAATAAACGGTTTTGCACCTGGTAGATTTTTCCAATAAGATAACTGCCAAGCATCTGATTTATACGGAAAAGTATCAATAAGAGCTGAAAACGAATGCGATATTGTGGCATTGCTCTTCGTAAATTACCGATGTATTCATTGCCGAAAAGTTGTGGTGGCTTCGACGCTGAATGAACAATTGGGAATATTCCTTGACTGGTAATCATATTTTTAGAGGTTTGAAAGAGTCAAGTAAATTGATAGAATTCATGCGTAATTGCTAATCAGTGCAATTTACTTCTGCTATCATCCGTAGTCATCATCATGAGTGGATAAAATCATCATTAGCAGGATAAAATTTGAAATTCACATCAAGAGGTACATCAAAAGGATATACAAAATATACAAAGATAAAAATATGAATAAACAGTGTGGGACCTATTTCTTCGAATTGCCGGTACAAAAGTTTGCATTTGCTATTTCCTTCCCATGGTCACTTGAATGCGGGACTCACAAAAAAAACTTGAGCGTGATTAGTCATGATGTGCTTGAATCGAGTGTTCGACGGTACAGGAAGCTCTATAACAGGGGTGCGCAACCTGCGACCGTACGGCCGCATGCGGCCGTGACAATGTGAAGTAAATGAAAAAGAATATTTTACATGTATATTGCAAATATTTCTGGAGTTCAAGGCAATCAGAAAACAATCGTCACTATAGTGGCATACTAGTCACCTTGTAACTGTCGAACATCTTTATGCCCATGCTGCTTGGAAAAATGCGCGCCCGCAGGCGCGATGAAGGCGTTCAAGCAGTTCGATAACTCATGAATAGAATACTTTAGGGAAGTTACATTCATGTGCATTCACGGCTAGAATCATCAGTTAAAAGAAACAAAGGGGACAATTGAAGCTTGCTCGAATTGTTCGTGCGCTAGCTTCAAGTCCATGACCCGAAGAAGGATACAAGTGCTAATAACACCTTAAGCTTAAAATCTTTTCGGGTCAAAAATGACCGTCGGTCGTAGATGGGTTAACTTGCTAACTCATTATTTACGAGGTAGGCCTTTATGCGATTTTCAGTGTGCCATTCATCAGGGAAAGCTAATTTGAATGGTAGAATATAAAGAGGATTGGCTATTGACCTAGTTGTTTGCACATATATTAAGTGCGGCCGTGATTCTCTCGGCCTTCGAAATAGCGGCCGAAAAATGTAAAAGGTTGCGCACCCCTGCTCCTACATGTAACTTACCGAATCTGATTCTTATCCAGAATCTGATGTTGATAACGATATAAAATAAGATCATTGATTAGAATGCGAGGTTGAGTGCGACGCCTTTATTATGTGACCTATTTTTATCGTAATATAGACCACAAACAATGCAACATCAACAAGCATTCTAGCGCCGTTTGATAACTGCGAGTGTATCCGTGTTTTTAAATCAGTGGACGATTATGTATTGCATAGTCATTCTTTTCTAACGTTCTTGCTATCAGAGGTGCGGTGTTTATTAGAGGAAACATGAGCACTTGACTTATAGGGCACATTGAAGAATTTTATCTCAACATGCGCTTGACTTTTCTGCCCTAATTAGATTAATGAAAAATAGTTGTTTGGAGAAATGGCTTCCAGCAAGAATAGAAAAGCATCTGTAAACTACGCCTAATTTAACAAAATAATTGTTTTCAGCGTAAAATGTTTATACTTATGTAATCACTATAATGCGTACTTTAAGCAATGAATAATTGGTTTTATCGTCACATAGTGGAAAACAGTATGCAATTGATATGTTGTGCTTTTTCGTAATGTCATTCAATTGTCTCATTTTTATTAAGAAAAAAAGTGGCAAAAAGTCCATAATTTTGGAATGAGATCACTGTGGACAGTGTAATCATATTAGTTGCTCTATTTTGAATAGAATCAGTTACAATGCAAAAACGTATACATAAAAATTTATTGCAAAGTATAGAAAATGAAAGATTCCTTTCTTACGAGCTTTTCTTTTTAATTTCCAGACGAGTGAGAGTTGAAAATATGGAGTTAGCAGGCAATATCGTCGTTATGTTTTTGGTGTTTGGGATCGCCAGTGGAGGATTTTTCTCACTGCTACTCGCTACCATCGTTTAGTATTTAGACAATCAATCAACTTACTTCCTTTCAGTATTTTTACAAGACCATTTGACGGATATGACTTTCTCACCAATTTAACATGAAGTATTAGACAATTTTTATGTTGAATAAAGCTGTTTAAAAGTAAAAAACTGTACAGGGGTGGATGTTAAACTTTTGTTTTCATAACTGTCAAATAAATTTTTGTGTTTTGTCATAAAAAACTTCATGTTTCCGAAATTATTTTCAAAAATCAAAGAATGACAAATAATTTATGTTCATTGCTTATCGAAAAGGTTATTAAATGTTTGTAAGTAAAAATGATTTTCTGTGGGGTCAGTTTTAGTAATCGATGAATTTCATTCTATCACTTTTTATAAAGTTGGCTTGTTTCATTCGTTTGCACTATACTCTTTTTGAGTTACTTACTATTCACGTGTTATATGCAATTCTATCATTGGTTGTTCAACAGTAAACAAATGGCAGGAAAAAGCTGCACCATAGCCGCAGTAGGCTTATTTTTGATTCGTCAATTTGTGTTTCAATAAGCCCAAGTACTTGGTACATGCATGAATACGACAATTTTACTAACTATGAAGTTAATTATAATGGCAATGGAGGCCCCACGGGCCACAGCTGACTAAATATACATTATGTCTCGATGCACCACGTTTCATAATCGTTATTTGGGGTCCTTATCCCAAAAACGCTTTTATTAATTGACATTTCAATTTCCGAAATTTCATGTGTTAAATTAATTGGCGAAGATATTTAGATGGCCATCCCAAGTGTTCTAGGTGTGACCTTGAAGGACAAACATGCTCTTTGACTTTCATTTTTATCACATGAGGTCTTGACATGGGGAAGGGTCTATAGCCACCGTGTAGCCTTTGTGACCAAATATTACGATCACATTGCTGCGACAAATGAGCGCATCTGTCATGGTTTTTGGGTAATTCATACTAAGATATTCACAATTGCGTCTGTCTGTGCCACACAGAAGGCAATTTAAGTAAGTGACCATTCAGCTGTTTTGATTAAGAAGGCCTACTTGTGTTCGTAAATGAATTTCAGTAAATTAAAAGCAACCGCTCTTCAGTTCTTTTGCAACTCAAATTTGTAGAGCATCGGACCCTCTGCTAACATTTACAAGCGATTAGTTTATCTGAAGTTGAATATGATAGACTAGTGAGATGTATTTTGTAACATGGCCAAAAATGCTATAATGAGCCACCTGATTGATCCTATGGGCCGCTGGCCCATTATAGGATGCCAAACGTGAATTTGCAAATTTTTATGAGAATGACTGTGGACTATACATGCTTTGTTAACAAAGTTTTTCATGGACATTTTTGGCATTCTACCCAACCTACCGGTTCATCGATACAAAATTCGTATTTTAGATGAGTAGTCGATGGAAGAGGCGGTCAAATCGCTTGAATTGGTCAAGCGACAACATGCGTTTGGCAATTGAGGATGTTCTGCATGAAGGTATATCTGAACGACGGGTAGCAAATGACCGAAATGTACCTAGAGTAACTCTACAACGGATATGAAATGGAAAATTTTCTGGAAATTTTTCCGGTAATTTTTCTGGAAAAATTATACCGGAAAAATATAATATTTTTCCACTTGTAATTTTTCCGTTCAATTTCTGTATTTTGATGAATCACTTCATTAGTAATTTGAAAAAGATAGAATAACAACATTGCGGTTTGTATCATACGACTGCATTTGACAGCCATAGCTTCAAAGGAAGAGAAATATTTGCTATCATAATAGCTTTCAAATCTCGAGATGGGCTAGTTTATAGTAATGAACTTTACTGGTCTATGATTGAAGATGAAACGGATCCACTACAATGGTGGAATACTTTTTGTGGCCACAGAGTGTTAGCGCCGGTCGCTAAACAACTTCTCAGTCTTCCAGCATCTGTGGCTTGTGTAGAGAGATCCAACAAAAGAATATGGCATGCAAAAGACGAAAATAAGAAATCGCCTCACAAATGATCGCTCTGCAAAACTTACAAAAGTGAGTTACAATATCAAGGTGAGGCATTTTGCTAATAAACGTAAAGCTGATCAGAACCAACACCAGGCCCTGACAGTTCCCGATCTTATTGAAGTCGGCACTGAACCAGCAATTGTGGATGCTGACGATACAACAAATAAGGAAGATGATGAAGAGCAAGTTGTTGAATTTGACTAAGATGTCGGAAGCTGCAGTGAAGAGGATGACAATGACAATGTGGAAATGGTGGAAGAAACAATTGAAGTTGGTAATTGGGTCTGTGTAGAGTACATGATACAAAATCAACGCAGTCGCCGAGGAGTAGTACGGTTATATTACGGCTGCGTTCAATTTATTGAAGGTGACCAAATCACTATTAAATTTCTAAAAAAGGTAAGAGACATGTAAATATATATAAGTATAGCCTAGATTTAACACACAGTACCTTAGCTTTATCTAGTACAATCTGGACAAACTGGCATTATGAATATCCTACTGGCCATATAAAATTGAATAATTATTATCGTAATTGATTTGCCTTTAAATGATTATAATAATTTGAAAGTAAATCAATTAATTTACTATAATTTAATTTAATTGAAATTGGCTTACTTTGAATAGCTGTCTTTCATGAATGAACGTAGTAAACTCAGCTCATATTGTATCCGCATGTAGAATTAAGTACGTACAGACTTAGGAAAAATAACAATGAATAAAATAGAAGATATTTTCAACAAACAATTTTTTAGGTCTACGAGATTGTTTATTCACTAAATAATATGATCTAATAATATAATAGATAGATAATGATAGATAATATAATAGATAAAGATAATATAGAAGATCATTAAAGATTGAATCCATTATCAAAGTTTGAATTATTAATTGAATCCATTATTATGATTATGGATATGGATTATGATTATGGATGATATTGAATCCATTATTAATTGAATTATTGATTGAATCCATTATTAAAGTTTGAAGACATTATCATTAAAGATACTATGGATAAAGATAAATATATAGATAAATAATAATAGATAATATGATAAATAATATAGTATAATATGATTTTAATGAAATGCTCACAAAAAGTATAGGCCTAATTATTATTCGTATAAATCCCAGAACATTTGTTAAATGGTCATATTATATCGTGTTCTTTGATATTTGTTTCACTTTCAGATTCTCGTGAGTAGCTATCAATTTCCGGAAGTGGAGGAAATCGACATAGTAAACCGTGCATTCTGCACACGCGTCAAAGAGCCGGAGCTGGCCTCTGGCTCTACCAGGAGGAGAACTATCTATGTATTCTGCGAGTTAGAGCGTGAATCCTTATTGAGAAAGGTAGCAAAAAAGACACAACCTCAAGCACAGTGAAAGACTTCGTATGGTATTGTTTTTCTTTATTGAAGATTTGTAAGAGTATGTAATTTTGTTATCCAACTTTGTTAGCCTCCAATTGTTAGACTACTGATTTTTTTGTTTTAATAAAGAAATAGAGATTTTTGTAATTAGGTGATGTTTTCAAGTATCGGTAGATTATTTAGGCTTATTCATGTCCAAATCAAAGTCAAAATCATAGAATGCCTTGATATCCTTCTCCCTCAAATAGGCCTAATATATTCTTCTCTATTTCCTGTCGAGTAAATTTCACGATATATCCGTGTTTGTTTAATACTCCTAGTTGTGTCTTCCCGTATTTGTTTAATTTAAATTAAGCTTAATTTACCAATCTCTTAAATAAAAATTGCGCATATGTTGCTGTACCATAATAATTGTTTCATTCAAAATGAGATACCGTATCATACCTAATCAACACTATATTGCAAATTTACTTAGATGGAATATTTTTCGTTGACAGGAATTTTTTTTTATTTTTCCATATTTTTCCAATTTTTCCGGAAAAATTACCGGAAAAATATAATTTATATTTTTCCGGTAATTTTTATATCTATAATAAATGGTGGAAACTCAATAGTAACTGAAGACAAGAAAGTGAGTTCTGAAAAATAGACCTAGAACTTTTTTGTCGCGTTGTGTTAGAACTTAGGTGCTGGTTTAATTAGCCTAACCTAATGTAGCAGTTTAGTCTGTAGGTCAATCTCTATATATTGATCAAATTCCTCAGTATCAGGAAAGAGTCAAAGCCTTCACAACCAAATTTGTTTGGTGCCTCCGTATTATTTCATTAATCAGGTAAATTACGGCATGAGATTAAACAAAAATGTAGGATAATTGAAAGTCTGTATAATTTCATACAATTTCCAAGTTTCCCGGTCCAGGTGACCGTTCTTCAGACATATAGTATCCACTGTTGTACATTGACGCTGCTAATTTAGAATATTGACGCTGACGGTGTCAATTTGAAAAACCGTTGACGCTGACTCCGTCAATATTTTCTGCTGACGCTTTGAAGCTGAAGGCGTCAAATTTTTTCGTTGACGCGTACAACACTGGATTGTAGATTTGTGTAGCCGCATTGATATTTTAACTTTCCTTGCAATGTTGGGAATCCATTGATGTTTTCCTTTAAGTTGTTGTTGACATGTTCTTAGTGATGAAAATTTTGGAAAAAATCGGAAAATATTGGAAAATTTTGGAAAATTTTGAAAGCTCTAATTTTTTGTGATAGGCCCTATGTTTTGACCGCTTCTACAGCCGAGGCAGCTACACACCAATAGCATGGGTCTAAAAGTGGTGATCTTGATCATCATTTTGATTAAACCGATTTTGAAAAATGAAAAAATTTGAAGTTTTGTGACATAATTTTTACGTTTTCTATCACAGCCGATCGAGGCATGCATAGACACATCAATAGAATTGTTCCAAAACTCTTGATTTCATCATATCATTTCGATTAAAACAATCGTGGCAATACGAATCCCGTCCGCGGATTTTTTAGCATTCCTTTGCCATCAGTGGCTTGGGCAATTTGTTGGCATTTTTAATATTATAACACAGACATCTTTTGGGACAACTTGAATTTTTTTCCTTTACGATAGGGGTATAATATCATGCATTGTGAAAGATCTGGAGCAAAAAGAATGCACTTTATTTGGGAGCTTGTTTATGGCTTAAAAGGTACCCGGTGGTAAAAATTGATCGGAAAATGCTCGGATTCAAAGCGTTTTCTCGATTCAGCATCGAGAAATCGTTCAATCGTGAAATCGTGCAATTTCCGATCAATTCATAATCGAAAAGTGAGCGATTTGTAGTCCATCGACCGATATCGAATTGTCGCCCTATTTCCGATGCTTCTCATATCGATATCATGTCTATAAGTCGTTCATTTGCCGATATCGAATTGTCGCCCTATTTCCGATGCTTCTCATATCGATATTATGTCTATAAGTCGTTCATTTGCCGATATCGAATTGTCGCCCTATTTCCGATGCTTCTCATATCGATATTATGTCTCTAAGTCGTTCATTTGCCGATATCGAATTGTCGCCCTATTTCCGATGCTTCTCATATCGATGTTATGTCTATAAGTCGTTCATTTGCCGATATCGAATTGTCGCTTAATTTCCGATAATTCTGATATCGATATCAAGTCTCACAGTGAAAAACGTACATGGTAACAGTGAGGTCCCATCATTGCTCATGGATATTGCGTGGGCGATCGTCATCCCACCATCAGACCATATGGGCGTTTGATGGGATCTGACATGGAATTCCCATATCATTTGCCCATCATTTTATCATCTTATCCCACTTAAATTCATAAATGTCTAGTAATGTCTCGATAATGCGATTGGTCTCTTTCCAAACTCAAAATTCATAGGTTTAATTTGTATGACGGAAAATTCATTCATTCTCTCATCAATTATTCTCCTCTTCCTATTCCCATCGTCTTCATAAATCCCAACTCAGACATCCCAATTCCTTCTGCTGCTATCCCAATTTCTTTCATCTCTATTCTCCAGTTCCACGATCCTCTCTTCTCGATCCCCTTTTCTCTTTTCTTTCACTCCGTGTTTTTTTTATTTTCCACTTATTCTTCTTCATATCCCTCTCCTTTTTTCTCCTTTTTCCCTTGTTCGCTCTAATCTCTCTTATATTCTCATCTATGCATTTGGATACATTCGATGCGATGTAAAAAAATGTAGTCTCAAAAAAAACGACAGTGTGCTTTTGCATTGCAAACTGTCACTTAAATCTCACAAGAAAGAAATTCGCATTTCACAATTAAGTCTTCAAATGAAATAAATTATCTTTTTGTATGCTTGCGTGTTTTTCTATCAACTCTGCAGCTTTCCCTTTCCGAATGATTTCATTACCTTGGATGACAACCTAAGTAACCAATTATAAAAGATATTCGTTTTGCTTTCAGTAGTATCTTCGTATCTGAAATCTGCGCAAGTGATGTGATTTTGAAAGCTTTTACACAGACAGGTTCCGTTGCGCAATCTCCCCGCCCTTCTCGCTTTAGCAGACTAATTCCATCCCGCTCCATGCTCCGGCAGCATTTGTCTTTGTCCGGGTTCGCCTGCCGACAGCTACAGATGGATCGATGACGCTGACTCTCACTTGCAGTCACACAACCGAGCAACGCACATGATGATATGATGCTGCGTCAAATATAGCAGTGATCCGGCACTAATGTTGTGGACTTTACGCACGCCACTGCTATCCTTCATCTGTCTTCAGAGACCAGCGTGTCTCAGTATTGCCTATTTTATCGTGCACAATATCAAATTTAGTGACACATGGATTAAATTATGCAACATGGTAAAGAATTCCTTGAAAGAATGCAACCTTTCATCCGATAGCTTCAATTGGAGATTGATACATCTATCAAGTGAAAATCGGTAGAAATCAGCAGAGCAGAACAATCTGTATTATCTCCATAGTCAATGTCGTTTGGTTTCTCAACTTAGTGTTTCGAGTTCAATGCTTCTCATGTTCTTGTGTCGATTACTTTCGTCGCAACATGTAAGTATCAGCATGCTAATTCATATTTTAATATGTGATTAAATGAAATAAGAACTTTATGCATACCGGTACGAGTATCGTCAAAAGAATTCATTCAGATGTTTACAATCGAAAATCCCTAGAATCATTGCTGTCATCTTCGTAAAGTTGATGATTTGCATCAGCTCAACATATTTCAGTAACTCAGCGCAAGGAGCAAGGGATTTCAAAAATATTCATGAAAGTGATTCAAAATGTACAAAGAAATCAGAAATCACGCATATAGAATAACACTATTATTTTGGATCACTACCATAAACATTCTTGTAATCCTTTGCTCCTGAAGATAGCGCTGAGCTATTGAAATATATCGAGCTGATGTAAAATAGATCAACTTGACTTTTCCCAAAACAACACTAAAGCAGTCAATGCACCTAGAATGATTAATTTAGGTGTAATGTGAATTTCTTTCTTTGTTCAGTTGTCATCAAGATAAGAATTATGGTCTAATGTATTTCTAATTTGAAATGCTGTGATGCAGTAGCTTAATTGAATGCGTTGTCGATCTAAATCACATATTAAAGAGAACTTTTGAAAAAGCACAGACTCCTTCCATGTATTCCATAGGCCTACAAAATTCGGAGGTTTAAACCTATCATACATCGTGATATTACAAATGTTGTTCCCTAGCACATATGTTCTGTGATTTTCTTGACGATTTAACTGAAACTAATTTCACCAATTATAATGGATTGACAATTTTTTATTTTGCATATATCAATAATAGTTTTCATGCACTCTTACCTAATTGCTATAGGCCTACAATGTACATGCATTTTTATTTATTCACAATTAATGATATGTTAAAACATGAAAATAAATATCTTATATTCCTCATTCAATTACGAGTACATACCACCGGCTGTTGCCATTTTAGATTGATCAATTTGTGCGGAGTATCTTCGAGGCTTGTGCCTGAATATGCTTGAACATCGAGTTTGGCAGGCGGTTGTTTCTGGACTAGGAAAACCAGACAAAGTAAGTAAAACTTTCGGCTAGATTGTGTGAATTGTTCTTAACTTAAACATCATGCATCAAATCAAATTTTCTCCACTCTTTTTACTGGATTCTTCACTAATTAATTTTACATTTTTTCCAAAGATATGTAGGCTATACATAAATTGACTTCAGGCATGCGAAGGATGTGATTGCATGGGTAGTAGGTCTACTCAAACCAATTTTTAAATAAAAATACTATACAATAGAAAAATGATTTGATAATTAGATAGCCTAATTTCCTTTCTCTTCAATTGTAATTGCGAAGTATTTTTTAATATTTCTGCTATAGAAATGAAAACTAAAGATGTATGCCTTCATTTATTTGCGAAATGGAAATTGCAGCATTTAGATAACATTTTATATTATGAAATAATGTGATAAACATTTTGATTTGCCCTAGGGTTCAGACTTAAATAACAGGGCTTTTTGATGGCTTCATCATGTATCCAAACATAAAAAATGTGTATTCTATGTTTCAACACCATTTATCACATAATTCACATGATGAGAGATTTTCAAGGATATCTTGAAGAAAAGTTATTCGTAGCTAGAAAATCCTAATTTTTCTAAAAAAATACCTATGACTTTCACAAGAATAAAGAACACGAAATTTTTGACTCAACGTTGATAGTGTGATGTGACATATTACTCCCCAAGATTAGGTTGTTTTGATTGGCCTTGTGCATATTCTATGACATTCTACATTGCATTTTCACATGTACAGTGTATGCGGTACATGTCTATATTCTCGTTACCAATATTAGGTTTAAACAATCTTGATATTTTTGTAAATGTTGCTTTGTCAGTCTCGCTAAAGAATCTCGACAGGTTGCGTCAAAAATCTCGCATTTTTTTAGTTCCTGTAAAAGCCAGAGGCTATTTCAAAAATAATAAAAAGTGCAAATGAAATATTATTTGAAACTCTCGATTCTGTGATGGCCTACGTGATCAATGATAAATGTAGGCCTATTATTTATGTTATAAATATAATTAGTCAATCATATTCATAAATTCAAGATAAGTAATTTCCAAATAATTGAAAATAAAGAAGTCACTCCCTTCTATTTACGACTTTTTATTCCAATAAGTTAAAAAGAAGCACCCGACGCATTTCGTCCGAAGACAGTCTCAAGGGTGGCGTACAAATGTAGAAGGATCCTTAAATACGTGATTAGGCATAGTTGTGGCAACTCATTAAACTTGTTCATGACGTCTATTAAGTTTTGGCATTTTCATCGCTATGAAGCGTGCTTCAGCCATTAATCGCATTAAATTGTTGAATAAGGATCTCACAACTAAAGTCAGTTATTTCCATCTCTCTATCAGCATGAAATTTTAGATGATGCTCGCTCAAAGCACTTTTAGAATCTCTGTTGCGAATACTACGTTCGTGTTCTTGATAGCGCAACTTGAAAGGTCGACAACTTTGTCCAACATGGAGGTCATTGCACCAAAAGTAATTAAAACAATAAACTAGATATCTGCTTTTGCAGTTGTATTTAGGACCAATGGCGCTACACACATACATCAGAACTGCGATCATCAATGTATTTTATACTGTTTTTGAGAAAATTATTTTTTACTTGGAAGCTATGCCTGAATGACATGTCTTACTAAACCATTTGTATTTAAGGTTGCCATTCACTGATATGCTTAGGTCTAGAAAGTTAATATAATTATCCCTAGGGACTTCTATAGTGAACTGAATGTTCTTGTCAATCGAGTTAAACACTTCAATTATGTTAGAAAATATTTTCACATCCTTGTAAAACGGATCCATGATGATATCATCAATGTACCGCTTGTAGCATTCTTGTAATCAGCTTTGTAATATTCTTTTTGTTAATTGTTAATTATAATAAAGTCTGAAAATTCAATGCAAAGTAAAAACACAGTACATTATAAATTTAAGTGATATAATTGCATAATTTGCAAAAATGATGTGATATAAATATAATGCAACGATGATATACTAGTAATTATAATATGCAATATAATAACTAAAATATGTTATAATCATGTTATATAAGTACACGTATGTAATGTAATTTGATAATTTCGATGATTTAATGAATATTATAGCATATCATTACCATCATTCAATATATGGCATATATTTGAAAATTGACACCGCACAGATCCGTCATCTGCCGACTAAGTCTCCCTGCTGTGATTGAGTAGGAAGATAGACGTGTTTGAGAGTAAGATGAAGACAAAGTTATGAAATCCTGACAAGGACGCATGGTTCGTTCTCTACAGATGTTAAGAATCATTCAAAAGTTCAGCAAAACGTGTCTAAGAACTCGGAAGGAACTCGACCAGGATTTGCGTTTCGGCCCCTAAATCCTGAACGCTCAGACCTGTTTGAGTGGGGCCCTGCGCATCCATCATGTAGGCTACAGACTCAATGACACTGACTCTAAATGTTAATGCAAGTGAAACAGTAAATAAAATGTACGATGAAAATGAAAGAAAATTAATTATAAATAGCGGTAACTATTCAGACTGAAGAAAAATCACATAATAAATAATTAAATTGAAAATAAATAAGTAATTACGATGATAATGAACCAATAGCGGAAAAAATCAGAATAAAGGAAAATGACATGATAAAAGATAATTGAATTGAAAATAAATATGTAAATAATTACAAAATTATAATCGAAACTGTTATGGCATTACAAGCAAGAAAGATTTGTCATAATCGGCAAAAGGACAGTGTACGGAAGTCTGGAGTCAAGGAATCCGGAATCTTTCATACATGTAGTCATAATCGGTAGTTCATGTCAAAGTCGATAAATTTGTTGTGTTGAAGGATTTGTAATCATGCATCTTGCCATATGTTCGTTGCTTAAAGGTTTCGATCATCATAAAAGCGTGCAGTAGTTTGTTTATCGGCATAAAGTCCGAATTTTCTCAAAATCTTGTCATGTCTATGCAGTGCTCTTTCTGCGGATATTAGTAATTCCTTGCTGCTTTATCCTCTTGATCTTGGTAATCTGAAACTTTTCTTCGATTTCATGACGAAATCTTCTAATGAGGAGCAGATGCGACCATATGAGCTGACTGCTGAAAACGTTAACTCCAATTTTGTGGTGCATTTTCAGGAGATGTCAAAAGTGTTACTGGAAAGTTGAAGTCGTCCACTTTGTGATATACAGCAGTCTTAAGGCCAGTGCTGGTAACTTTCAGCTTAACGTCAAGATAATCTGCTTCTTTATTATCAAGTCCGCATCTGTTAGCTTCTAAGCTATCTGGATAGATACTTGGAATAATTTTGTTCAAGCGCTTGTAAGTAAGATACGTAAGTCATCGATGTATCTGGTGGTCTTGGACAGTAGTCGTGCTACTCCAATCTTTTTCTGTTTGACTGATGAAAATGATCTATCAATATCGTTACCTGAATAGTCAGAAATTTAGGATTGAATTTTATGAACTACAGGGGGTAGACAATTTTCCGAATTGTTTTCATAAATTGGCAGCTCGTGTTTTTTGCCCAGGCAGCAACCGCCAAAACACGAGCTCCCAAATGTCTGAATACTTCATAAAGAACTCAGTTTTATTGCCGGTATAGTGCTTATTTAAGCTTGGGCATCGAAGCGATGTTTTATCAAAGCCCAACAGAAGTGTCAGTGGCACTAAGCGCCGGCTATTTTAATCACAACACTTCATTTTTCAGATTGGTCAATTAACTGGAGGAGTGATAAAATCTTTTGGAATTTTCTTTTTCCTTGCCTGACCATAGTAAATAGTAGATAGTCTGATCTATAGCAAAAATGAATAGCTCAATATTTTTGAATAGAATGCATTAAAACTGTTTATGAAGACATTTTCAAATTTCCTATTGATGTCTACGAAGCATAAGTAGAATCGTTTAAGTTTGCTCTAAGAATCTATAGAGTTATAGCTTATGGACTCTGGAACCGCATGCAGACGATTAAAAGTATGCGAAATGTTGATTTTGTCAGTCTTCATCATAGCAGAGGATAGCATTCATCAAATATTAAGTATTGAATCTCTTTAAATTTTCATCTTATTCAATGATTTTTCATTTCATGGAACTTGTAAACTTGGCACGTCTTTTCATGTCATAAGGCTTGATATGGATTAAGTTTATTCAAATATTTAATAAGTTAAAAAAAATGAAATTGCTTAAGCTCTATATTCAATGCCTTGAACTGATGAAAAAAGATCGATCAATCTCGTTACGATATTTACATTCTGAAACAAGTTGTAAAAAAATAGTACTCAAACAATATTTCTGTTTCAGAATGCAAGCTCCGATAAATAGCATGAACTGGACAGTTGCCCAATCATAAGTGAAATTTCTAAGTCCTGTTCACTCCTGATCTGTATTAAATGTTAGTGTTTATGTGCACGCATTCGTGCCATGTAGCATCGCCCTCTCAAGGCCGAAGTACTGGTTATTGCTTCTATTGTAAATTATCGACCATAAAAATAAAACGGAGCTTGCACATCATGTCTTCTGAAAACATAAATTCGCTCCCGATCAGACTGGCCAACTGAAGTATATATGTATAAGTACCGGTATGTATAATGAATGTTCATCTATTTGTTTAGAAGTTCATGTCATCGCGACGAATTAACAAACATTACAGTAGACCACAAAGTTTCTTTCATTACTGTCACATACGAGTACATGTAATTTTCCGCATGCAGCATTGTTCTTTTTATGATACAAAGCAGCGGTAAGTCTATCGAAGACGCCCCTATCCGCGGGACGGGGTCGGGTAACACCAGCCAGCCCGTCGAAGACATCACTCAGCAGCAACAGCAAGGCTTATCTAAATGTATTTTCTGTGTTTCCCACTGGAAACAAACATTCGTTACTCATTACCATACACTACTAATTCCTCGCATCTTTATTTTCAGATTCCCTAAGAGAAGAGAAAATTGGGAATGAGAAGACGATTGAAGAGGTGATCGAGAAAATGTTGAAGGATGCAACTGATCGCGGCAGTGGGAGGAGGAGGCGACAGTCCTGGTCGAACAAGTTCTCTTTGCCAAAGCCATTGCGGGTGGAAGCAATTGCCTGCTACACCAACGAGCTAGGAGTCGCAGAGCCTGCACTGGAAGGACGAGATGTTCTGGAGGAGAAGTTGAATCGAACAATTTCGCCTAAAATCACATTGGACTTGTTATCCGAACATTTTTAGTTTTAGTATAGGAATCCAGATGATTGTTGATACAGATTGTGTAGTGCGCTATTTCTACGAGGGGCGTACCAAAAGTTCGTGACGTTTGTCTCTCCTATCTATAGACGTCCATTTTGGCCCAAGTGCATATCTAGATTTTATTTCTTATAGTTCTGACAGCTGCATCTCACAGGAAAACATTTAACTTCCATTTGCACAAATGTTTATTGGCAGAATTAAAAGCATACCAAAACTCTTTTTTTCGATCTGGTCACCTTAAATTCCAATACACTTTTCCTATCTCTTCTCAAGTTTCTTCATTCCTTCTTCAAGACAATCCTGCGGAAATTTCCCGAATGAAGCTTTCGGTGCTCTCTTTATCTCTTTCACCATTGAAACGAATACCTCCGATTGCCAACTTCATCGCACTGATGAGATGAAAGTCAGTAGTCTCCTCCAAAACCCTTCGTCATGGTCTTCCAGAAGACCAAGAACAATAGAGGAGTTGTTGACCCGAGCGCCTTTCTGTTCTGTAGTCAGCAGCCTTGGTACCCAACGAGCCAAAACTTTGGGCAACTCAAGGCGGTCATGGAAGATACGCTCAAGAGTCCCATGCGACAGCTGGCCAGACTTTTCCTCCAGTTCATCAAATGTTGGGCGTCTGTAAGACTGGATCAGCTGCCAAACCAAATCTTCATTTTCTTCGCTGGCTTGAGTGGACGGATGGCCACAGCGCTCAACGTCTTCCAATGACTTCCGTCCCTATGGGAACATTTGCTTGATGGTCGCTCTTGCAGGAGCATTGTCTCGAAGAATGTTTTTAGACGCCCAGCCGATCGGGTTGGTGTTTCCCGTTCCTTGGACAGAAAGAGCAGACAAGATCTCCACTTACGATTTGTGAAGTCCGTCATGCTGACAAAAGTAAAATTGCTTCACTACTTACCGGCTTCAGTTCGTGTCTCTATAGGTTACCGATCAACCGACAATGCTTCACAGGCAATGCACATGATTGATACAACATGACAACGATGAGTGATTAAAGAAAAAAGTCGAATTAAAATCATGGTAATCAAACGTCACGAACTTTTGGTACGCCCCTCGTAGATTTCATACATGTATTTTTTTGTAATATGATGTTATTGAATGAATGCTGTCTTCGTTTTCAACAATTGTTAATTGGCCTAGCACAGGTTGTAGTTCAGGACTAGGAAAAGCGTGTGTAGTTAGCGGTATAATTTTTATACGAGTGATTCAGATTGTAAATTAATCGGCTTATCGTCTCAAGTCCAATAGCGAATATAGAGCGACAAAGCAGGTGGGATGCAGCATATGTAGCGATTAATCGGCCAAAATCCGATATCGGATATAGAGCGACAAAACAGGTGGGATACCGCATATGTAGCGATTAATCGGCCAAAATCCGATATCGGATATAGAGCGACAAAACAGGTGGGATACCGCATATGTAGCGATTAATCGACCAAAATCCGATATCGGATATAGAGCGACAAAACAGGTGGGATACCGCATATGTAGCGATTAATCGGCCAAAATCCGATATCGGAAATAGAGCGACAAAACAGGTGGGATACCGCATATGTAGCGATTAATCGGCCAAATTCCGATATCGAAAATAGAGCGGAATATCAGGTGCAATGCCGAGACGAATTCTCGGGCATCGGCAAGGCATCGATTTTATGGGAAATCGACGCCGCGATGCCGAAACGAGATTTCATGCATCGGCCCGATGAAATTTTTACCACCGGGTAAGCTTTATCATGCAGCCTTGATTGCAATGATACAAATTCTCCATGTGTTGATGAACATGTGAAGCACAGGCACACAGTCCAACACAGCATTATGCATGAGCGACGATATATTGGAAGATAAGACTGTAAACTCGTGAGATATTTGGAAACTAAAGATATCTGTGATGAGTATAAGAAAATCTATATGATAGCTTCTAACTTCTGTGGTAATGTCCGATATCTTCGTGGAGGACAAACTACACATCTTCCATTTCTAGCTCAGATGGTTCAGATAGTTCCAAATCGATTTCAGATCTGTGAATTTCAGACTTTTCTAGATGAATTGGAGATTCTCCAGTTTAATCTAAGATCCTTTCAAAGTTGAGTTTCTGACAGATATCTGAAATTCAATTAGAGAAATCTGAAATCCATCTGGTCTGAAATTCACTTGGAAAGATCTGAAATAGACATGGAGGGTGGAGTTGGTTCCAAAAGTTAACATGCAGGTATGATAGAGAAGTTTTCGGACTTTGAATGTTACATAGTCTTTTCAAACGACTGCAACAAGTCTCCAAACAAAGGCAAAAACGTCAATCACCGAAATAAAAATTTCAAAATTTTCCATTGGAAAATTTTCCGGAAACTTTTCTGGAAAATTTTCCATTTGCATCACTACATGTTCTTAATGAGAATTAAATTTTCAGGCTTTCGTCGGAGGATTCCTACCAATTTTCAACAATAAACAAGAGGAGGATCTGGTGAAGCTGATTCTTGATATAGAAGCGAAATTCTATGGACTAACTCGCTACGACGTGAGAATACTGGCCTATCAACTCGCTGAACGGAATGGCATCAAACATCGCTTTAATGCTGAGGCTGGAGTGGCCGGGGAGCGCTGATTGTCATGCTTCATTGAACGACATCTTGAAATCTCAATTCGCTCACCAGAACCAACATCGCTAGCAAGGGCCAAGGGATTCAACAAATCAAGCGTGCTAAAGTTCTACGATATTCTTGATTCACTTCCCCAATTCCCACCCTGCCGTATCTTCAACGTCGACGAGACTGGCGTAACAACGACTGGAAAAGTACCTTCCAAGATCTTGGCTAGAAAGGGCAAAAAGCAAGTTGGAATACTGTCGTCGGTTGAGCGCGGTGAATTGTCAACAGTAGTTGCCTGCATGCCTGCTGGAGGCAATTATACATTCCACCTTTCATGATTCTTCCGAGAGCTGGTCAAAACCTTGAGCTAACCGATGGAGCACCCCCAGGAACCAAATTCGTGTTTCATCGTAGCAGTTGGATGCAGGCGGAACAGTTGATTGTGAACTGTCACTGATTGTTTTGTGCGTTGGGCGTAAGGAATCATAGCCCTATTTCCATGATATGAAGAGTAGGCCAGCTGTTCAAGTAGGTTGCCGAAATATCTTTTAATCAAATTAGAATTGTAACATCGCAAAAGTGTCTTCATGACAGCTAGGTTGGGAGTTTAATGCGTCGAAACAATGATCATGGGATCAGGCCCTGCAACCATCTAATTAAAGAAACACTTAAAAAGGTATCTATTTTGCATGTGCTAGGGGCCTACAAGTAGATTAATTTTTTTCAATAATAAATGGACATTAAATACTGATAATCTACTTGAAATTTGCAAACATAGACCACAATAGAGAAGTTCTCCTTTAAACGAGAAGTGGCTCATTATATGCACCCATGTGGCTCATTATAGGCGACCAGTTGCCTATAATGAGCCAATCGGAACATCTCACAAAAGTCAATGTGGTGACCATAGCATTTAGAATAGGCTCTCATAACTTTGCAATATGTAACTCGATACCCGCCTTCATCTTCTGGTCGAATTTGAAGTCAAAACAAACAATTCTTCCATGTCTAATTCATCCATGAAGTTAAGTGACCTGTTATAGGGGTGTCTCCCCTACTTATGCAATTGTTAGCATTAACCCTATCTGGCCTGGGGAGGGACCGATTCGGCCCCGCTCTAGATACTTTTTAATCCCACAGCTGAACGTCTTTGTGTGAGAAGTCTACCTTCCGTGACTTTTAATTGCGCATCTTTTGGGAGTAAAAGATTTAATTTTGGCCATGCGAGCTAAATGAAAACTAGTTGCGACGCCTAAAAATCGCTGGAAATTGCTTTCTGCTCTCATTTCAAACTTTTTCTCGAATAAATTAATGTAGTGTTGCATAATAGACACAAATTAATGATTTGATAGCATCAATGCTCTTTATAGTATGATATTGGGATAGTATTTGAATGCGTTTTAGTCTTATATCCTCCATATACTACTCATGAATAAATAGTAGAATAATGAACATTTTCTCTTTTTTTACACGAAAAATGAAACTTTTGGAAAAACGCATCATTGTAATAATTGCGTATTTGTCTTCATTTAGGTTTCTTTGTGATAATATATTCCAATAGATAGCCAATTTGGAATGAAATTCTCGCACATGAAAAAAAAGATTTTTCACTGTTTCAATGTTTGAAATTTGAAATACTATTCATGCAGCATTACTATGCATGTATGAATAAAAGCAATAAATTAGCATTGATATAGCAAGAAACATGCCAGATAGAACACCTTCGCGTTATGTTTTAGTATTTTTAACATTCCGAAGCGATTGGTTTTGAACAATAAAAAGTATCTAAAATTTGTAGAAAATGCACTTTCAAATTTTGAATTGCTATTTATAGCATGGAGAAATTGAAGTTTTGAAAAACCGACTCCACCACTGAAAAGATCATACCCGAAATATAGTATGCATGTAATTTCATTAAATTTGAGCATTTAGTTTTGGAAATCTGAGGGGGGGCCGAATCGGCCCCTCCCCAGGCTGAGACAGTTAAAAAAAGCCCAGGTCAGATAGGGTTTTAAACAGTGCAGTAAGCGGAGTTCTGAACTCATCTGTTTAGCTACATGATAACAATGTTTACGTCAAATGATTGAAAAATCACAACTTTTTATCACTAGCCAGCAGCTGGTGTCAAAACGGAGCCGAATCTCCAAGACAAATACGTGAACAATGGAACTGAACTTGAACAGTGTAACTTGGAAAGGAGCAGTGCGCTGTGTTAATCTTCACATCACATTGAAGTCGATGAACATGCAGTTTGATTTCACAGACAAGCACAATAGCAGCACCCATATTCCCCATACTTCATTAATAATTGCAGCTCTACATTAATATGAGAGTTCGTTTCTTCCTTGCATGCCTTCAGTCGAGGACTTCTGTATACGATCGAGTGACGTCATAACAACATCAATCTTGCCTTACACGTAGGATCATTGCTTTATAGAGTGACTCACGCATAGAGTGCGCGTGCCCTTGCGGTCCATGGCGCGCACTGACTTACTTTGCGTTTCCTTTAACAATGCGTGACCTCACTGTCTGGCCATACTGCTGCGCTCGTTTCGATATGCGCTCCTCAGTCGAACAGAAGGGCTGTGAATTGTAAAACTTTCACTGGATGTGCCAACGACTTTTCATGCTGATTCTTTACATTGGCAAACTATGATTTCGTGAAGCTTCTTCGAATTAAACGAAATATGATAGAAGTGTGAATCGAATACCTGTGTGACTCAATTTCTGCCGATTCTCTCAAGAGCGGAGGCGACGTAAAAGAAGGTAAGACGATCACTCATGCTACAAACCAAGTTATTATTCCATGAAGTGTGAGTTAAATTGTATTTTAGCTGTAAGCGTACACCTTCATGGTCTCCTTTTTGAAATAATGTGCTTGAGATTGAAAAAAATTTAACATTTTTTCTAGACCTACCGGTGCTAAAGTTTTTGATTTAACACTAGAACTACGGATGAGGTCAAAACGACCTCAGTCACATTTTGAAATTTCGTACTTGGTGAACAAAGCTTCTCTAGGAATTGATATTTACCGACTTTTAATATATTTTGTCTGTTTTATCGTAGATGAAATTTCATTTAAATTGGTGATTCCCTTCACACTTAAATCCACCTGTTACCCTACAACTACGGAGTGATGTCATTTTGACCTCTCCTGCGTGAGAAAATTCTCACAAAACTGAATTGCCTTTCAAATTAGAAATCTATGACAGCCGGATGTATATAAATTGATAGTTCACGATCTACTAAGATTTCTATGATTTATGGCAACATGAATTTCACTTTGAATGACATACTGTTGTTCAAAACACTTCATATTGTAGATCTATGTTGCGCTCTCCATGACAATACCATTGATTTCTTATTTGTCATTGTATTGCTTCTCATAAAGTCACTGATATTCAACACTAAGTATCAAAAGCCTGAAGAGTGAGTTCATACGCTATGAAACGTCGGCAACATTCCGCAGAAAAAGCAGCAATACTCCTCGCACAATTGAACGATAGTGGTTCTAGTTGTGAATCCAACAGTGAAGGCGAGATAACACAAGCAAACAATGATGAATGTGACTCAACATCATCTGATACTGACACAGGATCTGTCGAAAATGTCGAGCCACTACGAAAGCGGTTGAATGTTCATGTGCATCCGGAAATCGGCAGTGGTGGTGATGAACTAGCTACACCTATGGTTACCCAGCGTGACGATAACTTGACGCATGATGACGTACCGACTTTCACCAGTCGTAGTGGTAAAGTGTGGCAAGAGCACAAGTCGGTGGGTGTTGGACGCTTGCCATCACATAATATCTTTCGTGCGAATGCGGGAATTACCACAAAGACTCGAGCTGCCGTAAATGATTCCAAACAAAGTGCTTTTTCATTATTGATGGATGAGAAGATGCTCAGATACGTAAGAAGCTGCACTGAGATGGAAGCTAAACGTGTGTTAGGTAACAGTGATTGGACATTGACACTTGATGAATTAGAAAAATTTATTGGATTATGCTATTTACGAGGCGTTTTTGGTGGGAAAAATATACCTCTACATAGCTTCTGGAGCAACGAATTTGGGTTGCCGATTTTCAAAGCTGCCATGTCCAGAGACCGCTTTTCTGCAATTATGAAGTTCCTTCGCTTTGATGTAAAATCCTCTCGCAAAGCTCGACTTTCTGCTGATAAATTTGCACTAGCTTCAGATGTGTGGAAACCCTTCATTCATAACTGTCAACAATGATTTGTGCCATTTGAAAACTTAACAGTAGATGAACAATTACTGCCCTGTAAATCAAGATGTCCATTTACACAGTTTTTACCGAACAAGCCTGATAAATACGGCATCAAGTTCTTTCTGCTTGTTGATGTCGAGACCAAATATTTGTGCAACGGGTTTCCTTACCGTATATGGTGTCACAACCGACAATTATTTTACATCTCTAAAATTATGCGACGATTTGAAGTCTAAAAACACCAGCTTGGTTGGAACAGTAAAGAAAAGCAGACGTGAGTTACCCGACGTCCAAAAAATCATGACAAAGAATCATGTATGACTCTAAAATTCTTCGCTCGGAATCTGGGTGCACGTTGACAGTTTACAAAGCCAAAAAGACCAAAGTTGTCGCTTTGTTGAGCACTTTACACGATAATGTCAACATCGCAGACAGTGAGAAGCGAAAACCAGAAACAATCTTGCATTATAACACAACAAAGGTCGGCGTTGATTGCATAGATCAGATGGCTCGGTTGTATTCCACCAAATCTGCTTCGAGACGCTGGCCAGTCGCTGTATTTTTCAACATACTGGACATGGCCGCTATCAATGCTTGGATTTTGTTCAGATATGCAAACAACTCATTCATCAGCCGACGAAATTTTATCCTTGATCTCGGTAAGGAACTGACAGGCTTCAACACTCAAACAACAAGCCTTCCGTCTACTCCTTCACAGTCACGTCGATTTTGTGCTGAGCGTGGATGCCGAAACAAAACTCAAAATATGTGTGTTTCCTGTGCTTCTCACGTCTGTGGTAAACACGCTGAAAAAACCATAGTTTGTCTACAATGTAGAAAATAATGATGTTTTTTCGTTCATGCTTTGTCACTGTTCGTGCTCCTATTTCATACTCTTAAATTTTTTACATGTTATAAATATAGTCTACATCCTCAATCAAGTACTAGAAAGTTTTGAATACATGTATATGTATTAGCTTATGGAAAGCAATTCCGACAATTAGATGATAACAATCTGTATGTGAGGTCATTTTGACCTCAGTCCGTAGTTTTAGTAATACATTTTCCACCGTATTTCTAGTGTTAAAAACAATGAATATTTTTCTGAAATTCAGTAGGAAAGTTCAAGCGTGGCATCATTATCAGCGTGATCATTTTTATACTGTGCTTCAATTGAGGGTTCCATTTCTTTTTCTCACTCTGACCCGGGTTTCATTCGGGAATAGATATTGGAGAATGTGACACGGCTGTTTTAGACTGGGTAGGAATTCAAAAACAGCTAATGTTTTACTCCTTTTTCATCCGGTGGATGTAGCGTTCTAGGTTTACAGCATCAAGGTTTCAGGTAGTATCAGGCAAGGAAACTGAGTAGGCCAATTGATAGAGGGTAACATTATAAATTGGAAATTAGTAAGATTTCTGCAATTTTTTAAGTGTCATGCTAAAATCATGAATTAATGAAATTTAAAAACATGATATTATAATATACTATAAAATGAACCAACACATGAGGTCTTGAAATGAAACCTTACTTTCTCAGCCACTGAAACGAATTTTAATGCGCACATTCTGCTGTCATGACTCAAAATAATTCAGAAAGCAGCGCCACTGTACTCGGTTTATACAGCAAGTTTGAGACGAATAGTAGGTGGATACTTGCTTTTTTTAGATGAGGCTGCATGAATCCAAATGGTCCCATCCCCTGATTAAGAAATAGGGCTCAAGCTAGCTACATTAGACGGCTGACCAAATGGACCTCATTTGTGATTTAGCTGGTTATAAAAGTAAATCGTCTAATTTTCATAACGACTGATATGTCAGAGCTTCCGAATGTTTTGTAATCCTGGATATTTTGTGGCAAATGATATTGATAGGCAGTCGCGGGTATAATACTGAGTCTATTGTGAAGTACTTATGTCGCATTCTTAATATTTTTTTGAATTGTGTTTGCATGCAATACATTATTATAATTATGTCTGCTTCTATTTGTTGAATATCCATTTTATACTTCCTACTTATTGTCAAAGTGAATGTATTTTGAACCAGTCCTCAGAATGTGGATTGTGCCATGTAAGTCATCATGTAATTTGTGTCACAATATATGGATGACAATCATGTACTACCGGTATCTACTTAGTTTGGGGGAGGAGTGTACAGTCACAGCCACTGGTTGACTGGATTATCATCACCTCGCTAGAATTCAATAATAATCAATAACTTGATACAGTAATGTGTAATACAATAACTGGAATTCAGTAATATTTTGATGAAAACATTTTAAACATATTCATCACTCAAAAATTTTAAATTGATAAGATTTCAATACCGCGTTGAACCAACCTTGCTCCCAAGACTATGAATTCACTGTCACATATTCAACCAGTATTTAACAGAATTCTGTGGTGACTATTTGGTACCACACATTTTAATTGTCTATTTAATTGCTTTTACTTTGACTACAACCAATTAAGTCTTCTATGAAATCCTCGCACGACGACTTAGTCGTTGGCAGCTCAGAACTAATTTATAACGAAGTTATCTAAGGATCACTTATCAAAAGTAGCGGGCACTATAACAGATCTTGGGTCTTCATATGTGTCTCTAAATTAGTTTAGACAACTAAGAAGTATCTGTCATAGTGAATTTATTGGTCATTCTTATTTGCGAATGATTGTAGAATTTAAATTTAAAAATTAAATACCATGACAGCCTCCAAAAATTGATATTGATAGAGAGCATGCAACTTCGCATAGCAGGGATGAAAATCTTTAGCGGATACGCGTTTCCACCAGTGTCCCTTGAAAGGCTATAATGAATTTTTTTAAATTTTCTTTTTAGGGCCCACGGAATTCTAGAGGATTCCGTGTTAGGGCCCTTCAAAAGTTGATTTCTTGTCAGAGCCCCTAACTGCCCGTTCTCGTCCCCGCATATGGGTAATGTACGTTTATGTAGGCCGACCAATTAATTGCAATAATTTTATCCAAAAAATCAAATGGATTGTCAGCTTAATTTCGTCAAATGAGAAATTAATTAATTAATTGCACCTAATGGTAGCAATTATTTGAAATTAATTTTTCATGGCCCCTGTTTATCAGTGATGTTTGCGCTCGGTGAAGGTTTCTTTCTTGAAGACCATTATTTATCAGGGTGCAGTCAGAAGTCAGGTAACATCTAAATCTGCTTGTCGTCGGTGAAAGGATAAAGGAGCTTAGCGGACGATAACTGATTTATTGTCTTGTATATCTTTCATATCACCTGTTTTTCAAGTGAAATCAAATATATGTAAGCCGTCAAGTTTGGCGGTTCGTCCAAGTAAATGCAGATGAAAACGTCTTTGTCGAAATTTGCTGAGCTTGCAGCTGCTGTCCACAGTTGCCCTCCATCTAGTGCTGGTACGGAGCCAGTATTAAGCTTATACGCACCGACACACAAAACTGAGAATCCGTCTTTCACACCCCGTGTTGTGAAGATTGTAACAGATCAGTTAGCTCTATAGATGATGACATTGACTTGATTGTGAACGAGTGAAGGATTGTTGTAATGATTGGGGCCGTCTTGTTGGCATCTTGTTCAAAAGTCTTCTCATTGCTTTTATACTTATGTAGGCCCATATTAAGCAAGAAGATGATGCAAATTTGTGTAGAGATGTAATTAAGGAGTTGTTATGTTTAGACTTTTTGCACTAGTAGATTTATTTTTTTAATTGTTTTCTGATTTTCGTTAAATACACACGTATGTTTTACAGTTTTCAACAGATATCCTGATATTATTTACATGTAGGCCCAGTTCTTTTTATATTTGTGCCTTCCTTCTGTACCAGATGAGAATATCTGTCAATTTCAGACTGATCAAACCAAAATATATTTGCGTAGCGAGTACATGTGCATGTATTCCAAATTCATGGCATTATCAAAACTTGATATTACTAGACTACCGTATGTCGTTGACCTTGAACAGCCCGGTTATTATCAAATGATATTAACTGAGCAATGCTAACTAATTCAAATATGCCATATCAAAAGTTCGGTTGATAATTTCGTTATATATAGAACTATCCAAATCTGTATATAATTTCACTTAATATTAAATGGCAGATCTATAGATAAAAGTGAAAAACTTAAGTGCATGTATTTTTTTCATTGGAATTTTTGATTTAATTGTGTAATAGTCGTTCTGTAAATGTAAAGCTATTATATTGATCAGTATACTTAATCCCTTCTTTGTAGATGGAATTTTTTCCCATTACACGTATTCTCTCAATTCCATGGGATGTTTCGGGCTTTTCTGCAGCTCATTTGAAGTGGTCTCGTTATTCCTGGTAAGTTGCAATTATTATGATCATTTAACAGGCATTTTCGTGTGGATTGACGTTGAAGGTGGTCGTTTTCCCGGATACACATGTTTTTCCAATTCCATTGAAAGCTATAATTGGTGCTTCTGAGTTTGGCAGCTCATTCTCTACTTGTATATTAAAGTATGTATTTTAAAAGAGGAATCATTTTCAAAATTTGTGGCTGTTTGAGAATGGGACTAGGTCATTCTCTTTTCTCTGCAGGTCAGAAATTCTAAGTCGTTACATGACTTTCATCATTTATTGTACGATGTAGATGATATAAAAGGAGTTTATCGAATATTGATAGATATAAAGCACGTGATTATGTAATGAACTAGAAAGAAGAATGGAAATAAATGATCACTTTAAGTAATCGAAAATTGCCGATGCTGTTGAAAATATTTTCCCAAACTTTCGTCTGTCTCAGACCGCGTCAGGGGACGACGAAAATTTGAGAATATGTTTTCAACACAAACAGCATCGGCTATTTTCAATTTTTTATAGGCTGTTTATGAGGAACAATTAAATGATTATTTGAAAATGATATTCTATTCAGCTACAATTTGGTCATCTTAAATCAATAAAGAATCTGTCTAATGATCCGCGCGTGTCCCGAAATTTGAAAGAGACAAGTGTGAATTTTTGGAAAATCTGATATGCTAGCTGCTATCATGTATTCATAAAAGGTGACTCAATCAGTAAAAGTCAATCATCAAATGTCAAGTTTGAGTAAGCCCCTCCCCCTCCTATTTGACGTCAATTTCAAACAGACCTACAATGGTTTTAAAATAACATAATTTTTGTTTCGTTGCAGGTGGTTAATGCTCGTCGTGATATCCACATTTGATGCTTTACTTCCATTGTCCTCGATAACTTTTGGTACTCGTTGCTGATCACTGTGTCAATTGGATTGATTATCTGTGGTTGATCTTTCAATATTTCGTGCGAATTTTATGGGATGAATACTGCGAAATAATCTTTGTGTTTTTGGAATCCATTGAGTTCATGCATGTCATACTTGTGTGTCAGAACGACATCAAACGTGGTTATCGTTTTATTACTATACATATATGGCCCCTTGAAGTGTCAGTGGCTCGAAGCGTGGTCGATTGACTTGTCATATTAACTTGATATTATCGTCTTTTTGTCAGTAGAAGTGCAACAACGTGTTTCTTTTCACAATGACTTAATGCAACACACTTCCGTTTATGATGCCAAATTATACCGATGACTTACTGATAATCACTACATCTATCGTGTATATGCATTTTTCAAGTCTTGCAATGTCCTAGCGTTATGTCACCATGATTATCGTGAATGCTTCCCCAGTAAACATTGTGACGTCATTGCGACGTCCCATTGACGTCATCATGCGTCTGAGACGTCTATGACCAGAACGGGATGTCGCAGTGACCTCCCATCAAAGACGTCAGAATGACCGCCTGTATATGACGTCACTGTGACATCCAAAGTGTGACCACAAACATGATCAATGAGCCACAACCACGATGAGTCATGAAATTATAACGTTTACGCTATGATGAATAAATTCCACTTAATTGCACTAAGTTTTGGGACTGTCTTTTTTAATTTCCATTCTCGAACTCTCGATCTCTCGCTCACTTTATCTATCTCCTCGCTTTTCTTGATACTTTTTCTTCTGATAATGATTCTCTGTCATAGCATTAGATCTCATTCATAATTTCTCTTCTTCTTCCTCTTCTCTTTCTCCCAATTTCTATTAATCTCTCAACTTAATTCTTTTCTTCCTCATCTTCTATTTCTCCCCACTTCTCTTCATTTTCTTCTCTTGTTCCAATTCATCATTTCTCTTCTTCTTCAATATCTCTTCTCACTTCTCTTTTTCCTCCTCTCCTTTCTCTTGATTTCTCATTCTTCCTCCTCTACTCTGTCTCCTCATTTCTCTCATTTATCTTCCTTTTATTCTTCTGTTTCCTTATCAGCTCTTCTTTTTCTTCTTCTATTTATTATTCTCCCATCAATCTGTTTTCTGCTTTGTTTTTATCTAAAATCGATGTATCTTCGATAACAACATAATGTAAAAATTCATCACTAATTTCTACCCATGCATTTCTTATTACTAGGATTCATGTTTATCGCATGGCATTTGATGAATCCCAATATTGCGATTGCAGTTGGAATAGAATACAATTGCAATACTTCAATATCATAATTCAACGGATCTCTTTTTCGGATTCATTCGTGCCCGTACTCGATGCATGGAATGAGTCTGTCTTTCGATGATTTAAAAGCATCCCAGCGTTGGCGGTCACGTCATTAAGTGCAGCCCTCGTATTTCATTTCTGAATAGAGGAGAACTGCGCACAGATTATTTCCCTACTACCGCCTGGGCGAATGACCTTCAATCAACACGTCACTATCGATAATCACATGACAGCGAGAGGAAACGTACAAGCAGTCCTTCATTTCATTCATGTTACTCGCACTGCGCATCGAACGTGATTCATGTTTTGCGATACGGTTTAGTGATAAGTCTACGACTTAGACCAAACTTTCTTAAACGACGCCTCGAGCACCTTTCCTTTCGACATTTGGAGGAACTTAAATCCACCACCCATATTCGACCTCCACAATCAATTCACAGATCATTTATTTCTATTTTCAAGTTGCAGACCAGCAGTTGTCGACTAAGCTTTTGCCTTTATCATCTTACAAAACATCTTGCGATTTGGTTCACCTCATATTTAGTGACTTGACTTTATCTCCTACATTAGTCGCTGAAAACCAGGGCTTCGAATGTCATCTCGTGATCTCTGACAAGAAAATAGTCTAATGCAGTACAACAAAATGTTTTCGATGATTGATATCATCAATTGCCGGAGTTTTCAGGTGAGATGTCTACTCTTTTCACTTCTTATTAAGTTTAAGTGAATTAACTACGCACTGGATTAGTTATAAGTCTATTTTCACGAAATTATTATAAATGTTGAAGCTAATTCATGAAATCGCAAAAATAAAAGAAAAAATATTTTAATTGTCTATAAAACATGGCATCATCTGATATCAATTAATTTGTTTCAAATTTCGTGGCTCTCGAATTGGAATCAGATTAGTTCCTCCCGCCGAAGATAATTTACCATAATTAGAGGCTTTACATACATTTTGCCATGCTTAAAAAGGAACGCTGCTATTCGAACATTTTCATCTTCCTGTTATTGAACTGTTGTGTGATCATCAATATAATACTTAAAGTTTTCTGCAAAATACTGAAGTTTGTACCATAGGATTATAAATGACAATGCATAGGCAACCATTTTGACGATCAAAATGTTGTGATTGTGCATTGATTTTTTTTACGTAAGTGAATAATTTAAATGTACTGTAACAATGTAATAATGTAAGGTACAGGTATCTAAGCTTATTAAGCAAATCTAGATAATGATTATGATTCTACTGTATATTTGAATAATTGGACGATTGTACGTCACACATATCAGTTTGCAATCTCGTAATGCGTGCACATACATAAGTTTTGTTGAATAATATTCAAATAAGCTTATTTTGTTGAAAGTTATCAATTATTGCGAAAATGAATGAATAAATAATTTGCTTTTCTCATGAATGTATTGGATGCAATATATTTTTTGCTAGCCTGGATTTTTATGAAATGGTTGCAAACATGACAATATTATAATTTGCATATTTGTAAGGTTAGGAACACATTCTGGGCTACATAAAATAGGCCTGTATTCGATTTAATTATAATATAACGTTATGTTTGTATTATGTTGTAAATAGAACAAAACGTTTATTATTTGATGATAATTATGATGTCTAAAAAATGATTACCCTTTACTCAGTTTATAACTAAAGCCACTAAATTCATTTTGATAAAATTAAAAACTAATTCTTGCACAATGCATTTCGTCCATTCTTATTCAAGTGCAAACATACAGGATTGAATATAAAATACAAAATCTGAAATCATACTTCTACAGCAATGAATCTATGAACAAAAGGATTGTTCATAGATATATTACTGCAGAAGTATGCTTATATGATTCTAGATTTTGTATTTTATATTCAGTCCACGTTTATACTTAAATAAGATTGGGCGAAAGATTGTGCAAGAATTAGTTTTTAATTTTATCAAGATAAATCTAGTGGCTTTTTTTTATTTATTGATAATTATGATGATTAATTTTATCATGATTGTGCAATTAATTGTGTGTAAATAAATTAGCCTATAGCCGGAAGATGATGGTCGCTTGTCCCGCATTTGCTTGAAAAACAGAGGAAATACTATCTAAACAAGGAATTCTCTGATCATATGAATGTCAAATTTTATTGGGTTGTACAGTATTAATGCAAAATCATGTTAAAATTCATGATCTAATTTTACAGGCGATAAATATCCGAAGATGGTCAAAAATCAAAAATATATCAAAAATTGTGTCCCTGTCCAGATGCAGAGCATTGCATGCATTCAAAATATAATGACAATGTGAATTTTAAAATGTATGTTTTTCTAAATTTTAGTTTCTAATTATGTCTTCAATTTATAATTTAGCTTCGATAGCCTCTAGAATTTAGGCAACAAGCATGAAGAAACTTTTATTTTGGATCAGTTGTGCCTCATGTCAATGAAAGAAATTTTATATTTTACGAACTATACAGAATTATATATTGTTCATATTCAATGTAGGCCCTATATGCCTACATGTCGAAGCCAAGCATGCCGACACGTAAAAGGGGCAGCATGGGCAAGGATAAAAAAAGGGCATTTTGCATATGCACACCTATATACAGGAAATTGGACTATTTTATACGCCTTTATTTATTTAAATTATATAACCATAGGCCAGGAAGCACTTACTAGTTTCCCTGCCGCGCGGATTTCCATACTAGGCGTGGTGTAGAACGTTGTGGATCGAGCTTGATTTCATTACATCGGAGCCTGATAATCATCGCTTTGCAATAACAATTAGCTGCGGTAGGAGTTCCGTCCATAGGTTATTAGTCCATAGTATTGCATGTTCGCATCGGTATCGGCACCTTTATTTGTATCTCAAGCATGGGAACTTTTATTTGAAAATTTTGACTTTATATGTGATTTTTGAATTACTTTTCTTCTGCTTAAATGAATACGGAGTTCAAATGATCTTATATAGAGGTTTCTTTTAACAAATGCATAAACATAGTGCCATGATTTAACAATATTATAAGTAGGTTATATTCCGATGAAATAACGTGTGAAAATATGAGGCTTATAGAATAAGGAGAAGTCAAAAATATGACAATGTGATATAACCGAAATCGAATCATATATTGTAGGTTCTATATACACTTTTACATACAGTGACTTAAACTTGATATTCTTAATGTGTACTTAACTGTAAGGTTATTATTATTCACGACACCGGTATCTAGCTTTGATACGGAAAATATTCGAAAATAAAATATTTGATCAAATCATTATGATCTACTTATGTACAAAATATCAAACAATATAATCTAAACCTCTGTGATAACTCTAATGATATAAACAAGAAAAACAAGAGCCAGATCAGAAATGTCCAAAGTATGAGAGTCTCTTTTCATTGAAGTTGATGAATTCATCAGCAACGGTGTGGATATTAACATCGTCCATGTAATCCTTATGCAATACTGCAAACAAGATATTGTTAAGGTGGTTTGGTCCAGTCTTGGCTCTGGTCCATGTTTTCAGGCGTCGCATTGCGCTGAAACTTCTTTCCGCTGTCGCTGAGCTCATGAGTACTGTGCAATAATATTTCAGCAAGTCGTGGGTAATTTTGCAAGCTTTTTTCGTCATTGGCATTGCGTTAAATATATCACAAATTGTTGATATCTTTGTAACCGTCTTTATTCTTGGTTTGATCTGTTCATTTCTCATTTTGAGGAGGACTGGCAAACCCTTTAGTTCTTCTTCAAATTATGCTTTGCGAGATTGTTGAAGCTTCATTACTCTGGACACAATTGGAAATATTTTGTCAAATGATTCCTTCTCGAGTTTGCCATTTACAGAGTCTATCAGGGCTATTTCAATATCTTCTAATATTTTCAAATCATTTTGGGAGAATCTTCTCTGCATTGCTCCGTCGATCAAATTGATCAAATCAAAATATTTCTGGGGAAAAGAATGGAACGTTGTATCCGGTGTATCAATATCAGGCAGGTCTGTCATTTCGGACAATATTTCTGGCAGTTTTATTTTTCTCTTTTCCTTTCTCTCCATGATGCTATCTGTCATTTCGTCCCCTAATTCTGCTTGTAGATTTTCTGCATGACTCCATATCTTACTAGCTTCGTCACTGCAGCACATTTCTTTGAATCGTTGCTTCGCAAGGTTGATGACGAAATTCGCTTCTTGAGCACTAACATCAGATCTTTGCGTAGTCCTGGAAATATTCTCCGTTATACAGATCACGTCGTATGAGCACTTAATGCTAGCGATCAAAAAGGTGTCCCTCAATTGATTCACTATTCCTTTCGACTTTTCGCGAGTCTCCCAACTGTATGACATTACTTATTTTGTAAATGTGACCGCAGACTCGCCCACGCCTTGTGAAAAGTCAGCATTGTTTCTATTTGCCCATCCTCTATAAATTGCACAGGGGCAAATTGCACCTGTCAAAATGTAAGACACAGTAGAATAACTTGGCCGCCGCGCAAAAAGGCAACATAGAAACACGTGCCCACCTTGTACTCGTAAAAAAGGCAACATATGTACATTAATAACCTATGCCGACCATGTAAAAAGGCAAAACCGATCAATTTGCTCACCCTACAAAACAGCAATCATGTTGATCAACTTGCCACTCTGTCAACCAAAAGGCGACACATATAAACTTGTCCATTCTGTCTAAAGGAAACATCCAAATTGAAGTCACTTACAGCGTACTTGAAAAAAGGGCAATATACGAGCGTAATATAGGTAATTAAACAAATTTGCCCATCCCGTGAAAAGGCAATTTGCCCCTCCTGTAAAAAGGCAGCATTGCCCACCCTGCCCACCCTGTGAAAAGGGCAGCATGGGCTTTGCCTACCCTGCCCACCCCGTGCCGGCATGCTTGGTCGAAGCATCTTCTCTACGGTGACTCAAATTCAATAGGCATGCATTTCGATACCTCTGATGAGCAATTTCATCATATTAGATACTGATATTCTAATATAGTGACTTCTCTTTTGAGCGTTGTATATGTATGCCTATGTGTATGTAATTTTTGTGATCTAATGAAAATTTTGCTGTTTCTTGCTTCAGGTACGTCGTGCTTACAAAAGGTCAATGGAATATCGAAGAAGGATCCGTGATTTATCAGCGTCTGCTTTTGTCTCAAGTGGAACGTGTATGCAAACAGAAATACTTAGATAATTTGCGAAAATATAATTATACACAGATGATTCCAATGTTTTCGCTATCTTCATAATTGGGTAAATGATTGAAACTAGTTTTAAGTATGGTAATGGGATGTCTGTCACGATGTCAAGTGACTCATTAGGACGTCTCGTAGGAGCACTTTGAAGACGTACGTTGGATGTCCCGGCGGGATGTCAGACTGACGTCCTGTGAGAGTTCCGCTGTGACGTACGTGGGATGTCCCGGCGGGATGTCATACTGACGTCCTGTGATGCTTCCGCTGTGACGTCTTTTTTACTGTCAAATAAGACGTACGTGGGCCATCCTGGAATGACGTCGTCATGACATCCCGCTGACGTCACATGTTTACTGGGTCGTGAATTTGTCGTCTATGAATGTATTGCATTTCATATACATGTATATTGGACCCAGTATAACATGGATTATACAGTGAGATTATATCAACTTCATAATACACGCATGTGTCTTAGCGTATCTATCATTTCCGTGTGTAATTCCAGTTCATAGAATCCTAGAGGCCAGCTAACAGGTCTCTTAAAGGCGAATTAGATGTAATTTTTCTGTTGGATACTGAATTTAATTGTTTTTAATTAAGTTACAAATTTTGTTAGAGTAAATCCCAGAACTTTGAATTGGCTGCTGCGGCTGTGCCTGGGATAAAAATATGTAAAACAATTCAATTTTAATTTTTTGAATTGACTCTTTTGAAGGAATTTGTTCTGTTTTTCTTTTATGCAACTTAATTTAGCTTTTATTATCCAACTTCAGAAGAATCTCAATGTTTGTAAAGAGAAAGACTAGCGAACAAGTTCGTTATGTGAAGTGAACTTTTTTGTGGTTATGTTTTTTAGCCTCCATGTTTATACTGATTAATTGTTTCTTTGTTATAGATAAAATCTATTCATGCCATAATGAGCTATGTATTATTTACCATCAGATATGATTTACCATGCAATTGATGAAAACGTAATGGCGCGTCAGGTTGGTGAAATTCATTTTTTGAACCGCATGATCGATCCAGAAATGAATTGAATAGAAATATATGTGAAGAACCCATTTGTGATTACGAGCACCCCAGTCGGCAAGTGCAATGATCAATCATTGCATATTTCTAACACGTCGAACTGGTCTATTCCACACTCAGTTGGAGAATTCAATTCTGTATCGATCGTGCTGTTTAAAAGCGCACTCCACCTTCCTGCTGGGGACCATGGTCAACTTCATCAAGTGCATCGTAAAATCATGCATGATTTTTTTAGCGACATCAAATGTCACATTGATAAATCATTGATACTTAATAGATCATGGATAATATTCATGCATGGGAATGCATGAATCATGCATTCCCATGCATGATTGATTTCTGATACATGCATGAAATCATCCATAAATATCCATGGACGGGCGACTAGGGTTAGATATACTAATTAGGTATTAAGTTGGATTGTTTAACAAGTAAATTGGAATTTTGAGTTTATTTATTGAATAAACTGAATTGAATTTTGAGTTCACGCTATTGTTTGTTTGCGTTATTCGCTGGAAGGCAATCAGCTGTTTCTTGTTGGCGACATTTTTGTACAATTTTGATTCTAATATCTGAACTATAAAATGTTTCGTCTATATACATTTAACATATAGATAATTTTACACATTGGCTACAATATATCACAAAACCCATTCGTTATAATGTAAAATAGAGATGTTATAGGGCATACAAAAAAATTGTATTTTTTTGTTAATTTTTTCAGATATACTAAATTGTACGCTGACTAACTTTTTTAATTTACAATTTAAGGTGTAATCGAGAGAAGTTGTAGCAAATGGTCTAAACCATTTGTATTTCAAATTTGAAGACGATGCATCCAGTCATTTTAAAATAGCATTGGAAAAACCACACATTTCTAAGTCGAATTTCAGGCATTTTTTGAGATTTTCATACTTAATCTGTCAGCGCTAACAATAAAACCTAATTGATTGACCAATGAGAATAACGAATTTCACTTCATTTTCTCATAACGCTGATTTTATTGTTCTAATCAATACAGTGCGCGTGTATGTTTATTTAATGTCTTTGTCCTCAATCGAACCGATGATAGATTAACGAATGTACACTGCAGCTCATAAAATTTGTATGTAAAATACAAATACATGTAAATACTAGTTTGTTTTTCACCTCGAATATCAGAATCAACATTCGAATATTCGAAAATTAATGGTCATTGAGCGAATATTCGGGCTCAATTTTATTACAATTTTATAATACAAAATTACAAATTTGTACATGTAGGCCTTATATTTTGATATGCGTCTTTTTCAAAGAAATAGGTAGCCTACTTTCCATCAGCTCACCAATGTAGGACTTAATTGCACTTTACAGAGCTGCACTGCTTTAGGGGCTTATCACATACACTTTCTCATTTAAATAGTTAATGGATTCCGACGAGAATTATGTAGCCTACCGGTAATACACTGTTCCTTCCACAGAATTAGATTCATCTGCGCGCGCTTCGGCTTCCTAAAGGAAGAATTGTATGTAACCTTAATATCGAAATGGCACATCACATAATTAGACGACTTGCTATCGAATGGATAATTCGTGTATCGCTTGCTATTGGAAATAGCAAACAATAAGCTGTCAGCAGAGGACATCAGAGCCAGTTAGAGATGCGTGCGTGCTGTCATATATCACTTCGCACACACCAAAACACACATCGATGTCTGCGGCTTCGATTCAATGTATGCACTATACAGTGAGCAATGCCGAGGAGAGGACGTGAAATCATCAAGTGAACTCATTTTCGTACGCCTGCTACTTTCTTTAATAATGATCGGAAGGGCCAACATTATGGAGAAAACTTGTGTGCAATAATCTGAATTCTTCGAATCTGAAGGAATTTTGGCAATCGAAGCACTTTGCTGGAACTCATTAATCCGCAAGCGATGCACGACTTTTTTTCCTATCTCTGTAAGGTATAAAGAATTCCTTTTTGCCCACTTAATAGGTTCCTCGATGTGCCGTCAATTTCGTATTAATCACACTTCTAGCAAACCGAAGCAGATAAACTAAATATTTAATTCTGTGGTTCCTTCAGTTTTGGTTAGTTTCTTCTCTATTCCCTTTTCAGGATTGTAAATTGATGCTACTAGTAAGAGCACTAGCAGTAGGTACCTATAGTCTGATTTTTGTAGCATTGCAATCGATGATTTCAATCACCAATCCTGATATGTTATTGTTATGACTTTTAGGGTGGCATTTTTCTTAACGGAACTATCTTCAGAAGAATTTGATTGTACTTTTGCTTTTTTGTTTTACTGCATTGTAAAACCCTTCCATGGAGACGGGAAGTTGTACGACCTTTTTCACCTCTGTCCTTAATTCTCCCATCAAATTTGCTTCTCAGAAGTCATAACGGCCTACATATGCCGACATAAATACAGGCCAAAGGGCAATATGATTCAAGTAAAGACCAGCAATAGAGACATTATTTCGAATAGAAAACATAATTGTCTTTGGCATCAATATTATATCTGAATACTTTTCTCGGAATAATTCAAAAATGTGCTTGTCATCATTCTCGCTTCACCAAATTATTTGGCAAGCATGTCAGTGAATCGCTGCAACAGCAGACGCTCTTCTGATAAGTCACTGTCTAAATGTTCATCCAAATCCCCCTTCACATCAGGCATCAAAATTTCTATCATTTCCTTTTCTCTTTCATCCTCGGCATCACTGTCATCGTCAGATGACGATGATGATAAATCGTTCGACATCAAAAGTTCAGTCGCTGCTGTTACATTGCCTTCACTGCGCCCCAATGCCAGTTCAGCTTGATTTTGGGAGTATCCCAACGCAACGAGTTGTCCTATGTCAGCAGTATTTGGTTGCGATGGCCGCTGTCGACGGCGACGCTCCGACTTTCGAATCGCGATGCTGGACAACAACACATCTTTATCGTTTTGAATTAGCTGCAAAATAAATATATGAATTAAGGATAAAGTTAACCTCAGGATTGAACATCAAAATATTTTGACAATAGGGGTCATTTCAGCTACGAATAATTCTTCGATCGGAATGCTTGCGATGGAATGTGGTTTGCATACCTATTTTATTTTAATAAGAGCCTTGCTGAAATCAGAATTCCTGGATATTCTTCAGCCTAGCTTAAAAAATCACGCACTATTTATTATTTGTGAGGACACTAACTACTTATTCGGTCTGATAAGTAGATGCAAGGTCTGTCTGATAATAATCGAATAGTCAGCCGAAATGTGGTTGAAACATCCTCTAAGAATAATTTCACTGCTCATCCACCAACTTGACATATTCTTCGCCAAATAATCGACTTGATTGACTACTTTCCATAGTGCACGTAGCTTTCCATGTCTACGTGCACCTTTTCTCGAAGAATATTGATTCTTCCATTAAACGTTTTGCACCAAACGAATCCTCTGGTGTGCTAGTTTATAAATCCGTAAAGAAAATTCAGTTTGATGCCGTTACAAGTGAGCAATATTGATCAAAAAATATTTTTATCCGTTTTTTCGACCAGAGAATTTGAATATTCCCAAAAATTTCATATGGATGCTGAAACCAGAAATTTTGTCAGGAATCGATGAAATTTCACAGTATAGGAGGGATCCATGCTCTCAACATCTATGCAAAAGAAATTTTTCATTTATATCAATTAACCCTCTCAAAATCTCCAAAAACCACGAAAATGTCCTCTGACCGAGACCCTAAAAAATCTCGGTCAGAGGACAACGTTGAAATTGAAGATCTCGGTCAGAGTACAAGGGTCTCGGTCTAAAGACATGATAATGTATGCAATTGCATTTAGATCACTTCGTTTTACGCGTTCAAGTATTCGTCCAAAGTTACCGCAGTCTCATGAACCCAAGTGCACAAACCGAAGAGTTTCCTGTTCGACATCAATTTGTCCTCTGACCGAGACCTTAAAAATCTCGGTCAGAGGACAAGGTGGGTCACGGTCAACGGACATTATATGCAATACATTACATTTTGGTCACTTCGCTTTACGCATGCAAGCATTCATCCTAAGTTCCCAGTTTCATCAGCAACCCAAATGCAGAAGCCGAAGAGTTTCCTATTCGACATCTATCTGACCGAGATCAATTTGTCCTCTGACCGAGATGTAGAAAAAATGGCTTTTTAAAAGTGCTAGATTTCTATGGAAAGTTTTTATTTGGTGTGGTCGCCGCTAAGATTTTCGTGTTCAGCGTAAAAAAATGAGTATATATGCAAATTTTCACGGAAATCTGAGACCCAAAGTTGAAAAGACAGAACTGTTGTGGAATAAATTGGATTTACCCATTCCCTCCTTCAGGTCGCTACATAGCGGGATCTACATGTACATGTAATAGCTGATGATGACTACAGTATATAGCCTAGAATTAACTCTACTTTCATATTTAAAAAGTTTGCTAATGGACTTGAAATCGACTACTTTGCTTTTGCTGAGGTTATGAACGTGGTAATATGTCTAGTAGTACGCTCATGGAAAGCAACCATTTTGTAGAGCGATACCACGTTCGATAATCATCATATTTTGTACGTACTAGGTGGAGCTAGAGATGGTGGAGATAGCCTTTGGAATAGTGGCTATTTAAGGGTAGAACTTGAATGATACGGAGGTTGCAATGGCGCTAAGTGCCCAAGTAAGAAGCTTCTCAATGAATTTCCACTGACGGATAAGGGCAGGTTTTTTCCTGAGAGACAGCGCACTGTTTTAAGTGAGGTGCATTGTTGATTAGCTACGTGCTTCTTAGACATGGGCCGTCAAAACCGAATTGGCGCGTCTGACCAAGAGCGGAAACTCAAATTATGCGAAGGATATGTGCGGTCAAGCTTCGCGAGCAACCCTCGGTGCGTGATCAAGAAAGGATACTTGGCTTGAATTTTTTGGATTCCAAAGTACGGTAAAATCGTTCTTCCGTGAAAACTTTCTTTGAACACCAAAAAATGCACAACTGCAAGAGACCGAGAAGAGTGATCGATCTCGTGATACTAGGTCCCAACAACTTATTCTATCTTTGGTTTATATTTCTTATTTATATATTGCGATAAGAAAAGTGGTGCTGTCTTACATGAGTATGTAATCAAGCCCATACAATTATGAAATTTTCTGAAATCAATAACAAACTTCAGATTCCCGCCATGATTGGGACACTGCATATTCTACTCAATAATAACATGCACATGATTCAATCGCCATTTTGTCAATATTTACCTCCATAATCTGTTTGGCTTCAAGGTAAAGACTCCTTAGTACAAATTCGAAATAACACTATTTTCTGTCCTTAATTAAAAACTGCTCTCAAAGACTGATCGACTATCGAACAAATGATTGCTGTCGTTGAAAAAGGTAAAAACGTCTTCTCAAATCTATTTAATGATATTGTACAAAAAAGTCTTCAAATGGTTTCAATTGTAGGTCACTGACCTACATGAAGTAATATTATTTGAGATTTATCAGCCATCATCCCAATTTATCGGGATATGTCACCAACCTCAACATCTCAATGACATATAAATATGCACTTACAACTATTCTCTCTAGAAGAATATAATTTGTCACTCAAACCTGAATGCACATCTAAGTCTCACACATACTGCTCGAAAATTTGATTTTGATTGGATTTTTAGCAACTTTGATGCGTCCAATTTAAGAAAAAGGGTAACTTTGATATACATTAGTGAATAACAAATTCAACGAATTTCGAAAAATTGAAAATCTGATACTCCAATACCATCGTCATCAATGCAGGGTCTTTGGGATACTCACTAAGTTTTTTCCAATGAAAATATTTATACCGGTACCCTGATATGATGAGACAGAGGACGCTTGAGGCCAAGCCTTCTTACGAAAAAATGTGCATTTATCTCTCCATGAGCTTTTTTAGGAAGGGTCCTGAGAGTACTCGACTGAACCAGAGACTCACCAGGAGGACTGAACCAGGTTTTGCTGCTCGAGAGCTCGAATTTACTTGAAGAAAATGTTCAATAGCATGTTTATTATATCGACATATAGGCCCAATGTTATACTATGTAAAGACAATGTAGTAAAGACAATGTTGTTAAATATGCTACATATTAAATAGCTTGTGTTTCTCCTGCAATAGCGAGTCCAGTGAAATCGCGCGTCAACACCAGCAGCAAAAGTCAGAGTGAATCAGGAAACTGAGAGTGATGGCCAGGACTTTTGTATTGATAAGGAAATTCGCAATGAGATTACCAGATGTCTTTATCAGCCGTTGCATGCTGCAAATGTATAGCCGCTGAAATAGTTGTCTCTTTACTCGATACCAATGTCAGTCATCTTTGCAAGTTGGCTTTTTGTAGTACAGTCAACAAATGCAAGCAGTGAAAGAACAAATTTTGCTGGAACCCATCACAGATCATTTGCGCTGCTCATTCTCTAGCAGCAGCTCAGAGAAACTGATTTTCGTCTAACATAAGTCGGACCTGATATTTTAGTTGATTATGCTTTTCGTCATCAGTTCAAAAAAGTGAAGTAGATAGCACAGAATTTTTGCTTCATGCGTAATACGGTACTCCTTTTTTGATCCAATGCATATACACTGAGATTATCAAATCTTAGCTTAGATTTGTATACAGACATGAAATCGAAATACGTTTGTACGCAGATACTGTATGTACGATTTAATATAAGATTACTGTAATATAATGAGTGATGATATGAGATAACGTAGCAGTCAGTAATCTATAACTCACATTGATTGGTACTACAACTGGTAGGTTGTATGAAGTAGTATTCATAAACGAGTGATAGAAAACGTATATTTGTTCGTAAGAGTGCAATGTTTCGAACGTAAGCATACAAACTCCACGAACGTCTATAGTTTGACAAGGAGAAGCCTTCTAAGATTTCGGAGAGATCAGTAGACACATAGCACTGCACAACTGTAACAAATACACTACATAGACACCACGTCACATACATTATTATGCTTTATATGCCAATCAAGCTTCTAATAGTGACTGAGCGCTGCCCATATGTCCATGTTAAGAAGAGCGATAGGCCTACTTATTGCTAAATTGCATACGCATTTTCGTCTCCAACTGTCATGCATAGCAGAATTCTGCCTGACTCGGCTCGACCGAGATTGGCAAAACCCCGACTCGCAGGGCACTATTAGAAATCTACGGTGGGCAAATAGCAATCTGAATAATTAATCTATGTAGGCGTTCCAATAAGTTGATGTACGCTGTCACGACTACTCATTTCAAGTTAGCAAGTTATGTATGGCACATGTAGCAAACGTTGACAGGTGACACCACCTTATTGAAATAAATTTTAACACTAAAATAAAGAAGTCTACGACTGATTGATATAGTGCATGATCTTCAAATTATGAGAAGTATATGCACGACCCAACAGGACATTTTAGCTGCTTAAAACTGAAGATATTCATTTTCAGTCGTATAAGCAAAATATACGAAGGCAAACACACTGACATCACTCTGGAAACATTGAGAGAAGTGCTGAAAATCACGTGTTCCTCTCTTTAGATCAAACTATTTAAGAAGCAAATCGCATTGTATTCAAATTAAAGAATCTTACATCTAAAGACTGCTGAAAATTGTTATCTGTTTGTCGCAATGCTTCTGCAGCAAGGGATCTTGAAAACCCCATATCCACCAGACGATCGTAATGATGCATGTTTACCCTGTAAAAAAGAAAGAGAGATGACTCTTATATTCAAGTATTGGATGCTTTCCACGTTCCAGTTTGCAAAATAAATATGTTATGGGAATTCTGCGCTTTGACAATATTCTAGATACAACCACTCTGAAACACGAAAAGGCCTATAAGAGCAAAAAGCAATATTACAAAAGTTGCGTCGCTCATATTTGGTACATCGGCTGGATGTCATTTGGTACTCTCTGTACTTCGTCGAAACTTCTCTCTGTGAAAGATATTAAGCATAAATTCGAGGGGTTACTCTGGTTTGTGCTGGATTACTGATCCAAACGTTTCAACCTCGTTAGTGGTCGTCAAACGAGATTATGAGTGTGTAAAAGGACTTTACAAAAGGAATGTGTTGCGTCATTTTATCATTGCTGAGGCTTGGAAGCAATTGTATTATATTGATTTTCATTAGGATGAAGTGGTATACAGAAATACTTGAAGAAAATATTAGGAACTAATACGGACTTACGGGACGTTTCGAAACTGAAGTACGTGCAACGTATTCCAATATGATAGTTATGACATCACGCAACGAACAATCTCATGGCCGCGCCTTTGGGGACACCCTTTGAGGACGCCAAGCTAAGTAAATAATTTAGGATATATTTTTCTGCGTTTCTAATTCTTTTGAAAGCCAAAAAGCATGTTCCAACTGCAAAAATATCTATTGGTGACGATTTAGTACATTTTCTCAAGGTGGACCACCAGGCGTCAAAGGAGGTAAAAATTCTGTAGTACCTATGAAATCTATAATAGCAAATTCTATTAGAATTCAAACAGAGGCAAACATTGTACACACTACATTTGATATTTGAACGAAGATTTGTTTCTTTGTTGGGCAATGATGAAACCGGCCTTTGTTTAAATAATCGGTAAATGTTGAAAGACAGGCCGAACTTCCAAACGACGTATTTCACAATTTTGACAGTAACCAGTTCTTAGGGGCACAAATTTCATTTTTTGCAGCACAAAAAATTGACTTTCTAGTAAATTATTCGCTAGAGTGGTGCATTGGTCTTTCACATATTCACATCGATAATGAAATGCAATGAATTCTGATCCCCTAATCGATGTCAGATCAAATTGCAAAAAATGAAAAATCGCATAAAAGACTGCTTCAACTTTGTGCTATAATGTATAGCATAGAGCCTCACCTGCAAATTTATACATATGCGTTCATGTGATCAAGTAGCATTACTTTCCTGAGTTTACAGGAGCATGACTTTGGATGCGATGCAAGGCTCCTGTGATTATGATCAAGACGCATAATCCCTAGCTCTTCTAGCCGTGTTGAAATTTACTTGAAATTCTACTTTCGTAAAATGCTACGTCTAAATTCGTGTTTCTGGACATTATCATAAACAATATTACATCACAGGTTTCCCTATCGTAATCATGTATGTATCATGTAATCCCGTATCGCAAATGCATTACGACACCCAGCATGAAATATGTACAATGCAGAAAAATTGAACGTGGTGAAAAGTTTGCGGAGATAAAAAATGTCGTAATAATTGGCACTGCCAAACATAGCCCGATTTTTATCATCCTTTTACTCCTGAGAAAGCATGAATACGAGAAACGTTGGACAGCATGTAGTCTTTAACTCATTTTCTAAGTCAAGAAAATACAATCAAGACAACAGCTTGCTTAGCATCCGGCAAACGACTGAATCATTGCCGAAGCAAAAAGGGCCAGAACAATTAAATGATCATTTCACAATTTATTAAGAAAATATTTTGCGATGTTCGAATTACTGCCATCGCTTTAGAAGCCACAGAAACAAGAATTAAAAACTTGTGTCAAGGCGATACAGTCATGACATTTATGGAGATTCTGTAACTACTGCCCCAATCAGCTTTCGACGAACCACGAGAATAATTATGATTCTCATACGATGATGAAAATCATTCCAGCAGCAATTTATAATATAATATAATGCTTAATAATTTCAATTATTAATTGAAGTAGTCCTTATGAGGACTGATGGCGTTCTCCAATCCGCAAGTGTACAAATGCAATGCTGTTGTAACTCAATGGAGCTTTCTCGTGGCAACGAATTAAAATTGATCAGCTTTGGCCCAATCTCTGGTAAAAATGTAAATCTTAAGACTTGTGACACTATTCATTCTTGCTGTTAATATGCTAAATTCCAACATATATACTAAATACAATATACTAATATTATATATAGTATAATAGTATACATATATACTAACATATATAACCAATACATTGACTGCCTTTCAAATAATAAGGGAAAATGTGAAACGTGATTCAACATTTAACTGTACAGAGATACAATCAAAACTCTATAAATAAGACCGTGAATGAGTTAGGACCTTAGAGGCCCTAATTAATGAGTCTTAATATAAGATGCAATAATACACACTGCCTTTGATAACAGAAATTGAGAGGATCGCCAAGGAAGGGATTGACAGCATATGTCGAACATTTGATCCATCCGAGATCAAATTAGTGAGTTACTACTATAAAAAAATAGTTGTTAATTACAAAGCACATACTACTTGCAAATTTGATAGTAGCAGCACAAAAACCAAGCCAATTTTACTACATTTTCAAATTCAAAAAATCATACTTCTGGGTGGAAAAGTTACTTCTGATTACAGTTTCAGATAGATAATGTGAAGCGTAAAGCACTCAACCTATCAGAATTGACGTAGCTGCTGCGAGAAATTGTCAGGACAGAGTCAAAGATGTCAAAAATTGAATATTTTTCATATAATTTGATATTCAAAAAACACTCCCGATCCCTGGTGATTTTCTAAATATTTTTTCACAATTAATTGGATGTACTTGTAGTCGCCTGTGGAAAAAGGGACCGCAAACTTGCTTTTGCATTTTTTAAGAAATGTTTGAAAATTCGATTTTTTCAAAAATTGAAGTAGTCTGTCAAAGATGCATATGATTTTTCATAAATTCTCTAAAAATAGAAAAATTCGAATAAGTGAAGGCCACACAAGTGACCTTCCCGATGGAATTTTTCCGAAATATTTTGGAGTTCATCTAGATAGACCGAAATGATGAAAATATGTGAATTTCAAGAAAATCTGAGAACCTTCGCCACAGGCCATTTGACGTTTTGATGTGGAATGACCCATATATACAAATACAATGTACTACATATTCCAAACACTGCCACATACACGGTCAAAACAGACTGTCTAATATGCTGTACCGACTACAGATGCTGGTAGTGGAAATAGAATAGGACAATGGTCAATATAGGTTACGGAAATTAAAAATGGATATTATAAAACAACAGGAGACCGATGGATAAAAATTGGAAAAGTGGAGGTAAAACATAGAAACACAATGATACTTCTACACCGATTACAAGTGAGCTAATGCTACACTATATCTGCCACTACACATGGTGGATAATGGTTTTAGTGAACAAGTGGAAAGTGGATAATGGAGGTAGACAAAAGAACTACAATGACACTCTACTACACCGAAAGCAATGGAACTATACACACTATGCCTAAGACTACCCATGGAAAATTCTGGATGAAATCAGGAAATCCAGAGATTTGAAATTTTATAATGCAACAAGCGGCGTTCACTGTACTCTTCAGAATTATGTGGTGCGGACTAGCCGGCAGGAGCACCAAGTGCCTTGACGAGCATGTCTAATAGTCAGTTGATACTTCAGGTGGTAGAATGGTAAACAATGCACTGAGGAAAAGATGTTATGGATAAGGTGCACCCGATAAGTGGTATTTTATTACGCTGGCATATAATAGGTGATAACGCCTTAACCTATGGAAGATCGTGATGCGAAGCGAAGATCATGTTGTGGGTCTCAGGGCTAACATACATAGTTAACTCAATCTTACCTTGAGCCATTAGCAGTTCGGCCGAGAGACCGGCTGATCTTCTTTTCTCTCTGTTCTTTCTCTCTCGCTATCATCGATTTCTTCTCATCCTGACGCTTTAAGATATGATCTACTGCTTGTCCTACTTCATTGTCGCAGACGCGGAGCCCAATTCTGGCCTCAGCTGCTTGAAAACCGTAGTCCATTAATTGGCGGAGCTTTTCGTCGGGGATGTCAAGCCGTTCATATTCGGAAAGAGCTTTCTTGAAGCAACTGTGAGAGCGTTCCAGCCTGTTTCGATAGAAAGCGGTTATACCTTGCAGAAGATGAAGACGGAGGAAAAGAAGGAGATAGTGTCCACCTCCACCTTGGAGTCGCACCGCACGTTGCATGTTGGCGCCATAGCTTTGCTCTAATTTCGTCTCACACAGGATCAAACGACGGTCTGAGAATGCAAGATTAAATTAATCAAAGGTTAAATTGAGTGCTGAATAGCAAGTTACACGATGTAGTCGAATAAATGACATTTTAGAATAGGAAGCATATTTAGTTTTCCGAATAGAGCGCTTTGCATCAAATCTGAGCGGCGTAGGTAAACTGCGCAATCGTTTAGCAACTTTTGAAAAGCGTAGTCAAAAACACAAGAAAATAACTCGCAGAATTGAGCACAAGCAGTGCATTTGCAGAATAATTTGGTCTCAGTGACACTTTACAATCTAACACATAAAAAATGAAATAGGAGAATAAACAACTAACTGACTCGCCTCCAGGATAGGCATGCTTCCAAATTTATTATTCAAGTAATGACTCACTGATCATAATTCATATCATTCGTGAAATTTTTTATGCGAATTGCGATCAAATGAACATAAATAAACTTAGAAGTAGAACCTCATCTTGAAGGTGAATTTTTCTTTTCTCCTCAATGAAAGATGCAGGCCCGATGTTGCTAAATCCTGAAGCCTGCAAATATTGGTGTTCTTTTAAAAATATATATTTTGCACGTATTTTTAGCAGCTTAGGCTATATCATTTAATGGGCAGAAGACTCAATTCATGTTCAAAATGAATTCCAACAACCTTTCATCAGCTACCAACAATCAGACACTGAATTTATTGATCATTGAATAAGACAACTGTGCGGCTTTAAGATGACTACGAGCCATGTGAACCAATGGATTCAAGAATAATTCAAATTAAATAATTAGTAACTAAAGCATTTGCCTTTCGAAAATACCATCACTAATGCCGAACTAAGACTGCTGAGATTCATACCTTTCAGATGTTCCCCCCTTACTTGGAATATGCACATGCACACTCATATGTTCTTCGGTCACATGAATGGAAATAAATAGCAATACTACAGATGTAGTATTGATCTATGTGCATGCATTAACATAAATTCGGTTCACCATTGACCTACTTGTTTAATTCATAAAAACGAAGACAATGTTCAAAATGAGATGCAAACTGAATACTATGGTGAATGTTAGACAAGATGTCATTTTACATACTGCTATACATAACATTGATCCCAGGCCTCTTGGTTTTGATTAACTATCTCTCACAAATTTTGCGTTCGTAAACATGAGTGAAATTACGTTGCAATATTTCTACTTTTATAGCATTGGCAGATGGAGGCAATCGATGTTTGATAAAATGTTAATGAACAGGACTGTTGTTACAATTAAGATGTTCTTGGATTCTCTTTCTCATGGTACATTGTGTTTCACCAATATATGCAAGTATGCATGTATCCAAATATGCAAGTATCATTACATTTATTACAAGTGATCCTATAAACAACATTCTTCAAATAACAAACATGCCTATTATTACAAAGGCAAGACTTACAAGGAATTGATTCTTTCTTTTTTATCTGACTTATTAAAGATGGTCGAGTTACGAAAACAGGTTTTACATTCAAAATTGGAATTTTGTGTAACTCAGAACAAACTTTTCTTGCTTGCGCTTTATTTATAAAAGGAATCCGAATATATGTTTGATTCAGTTCGTTGTTATTATTTCCGTGCATTGATGGAATCGAATTCGAAACATACTTGTTAACAAGATGTTTCGGATATCTGTTTGAAATGAATCTGCGTTTAACAAAATTTAAGCCTTTCTCAACTAAAACAGGTGTGGTACAATTACGATGAACTCAGAGACATTCATTTTTCAGTGAATTAATTTTCCATGAAAATGGTACAAAACTATCCCAAGGTAAAATATGACCACTATGTGTGGTTTTGGAGTGAAAGGAACTTGAACACGAATTATTCGTGACGGAAATCATTGTATCTAAAAACGGAATCTTGGAATCAACAGGGTACTCAACTGTAAAATCAATGCAGTCAATTGTTCTATTCAACTCTGGAGGCACATTATCAAGAGGAGAAACAGACACAACAAAAATGTCATCAATATATCGTTTCCAGAGAATAAACCTTGAAGGGTTATTGGATAAGATTTGACTTTCAATATAGAACATGTAAATGATAGCAAAATGGGTGACAAATTATTACCCATCAATAGACCTGAGGTTTGCTTATAAAAATGACTTTTAAAGAAAATTATGTCAGGTTCTACCGCAAGTTTCAATAATTTACTAAAATCCGATTCATTGATAGACGACAATGAGGTAGATGATCTGTGTTCAATAAAAAAATCAGATACAATAGAAAATACATTATTAGTACCAGTCAACGGAATAAAACCGTACAAATTTGTCACATCAAAAGAGCCAAAAAAAAAAAATGGTTTGGAATGATCAATCGAAATAATTGAGTTTAAGAATGTAAGTGTCCTTGAGGTGGGTAGATACAAAATTCAAAAGAGGGAGTAAAGAATATGCTAAAAATTTTGAAAGCCTGGTTGCTCGCAGAAACTAAAGGTCTTCCCTTTAGAGGAGAATGTGGTCTTTGGGTAAAATAGTCAGTTGACTCGGAACAGGGTCACTACATTTTAATTTCAGCAATGCATCTTTCATCAGGTTTTTACAGGCTTGCCTACATGTATTAACAGTACGCAAAAATTGTGCATAAAGCACAAAATGCATATGTTAAGCTGATGCATAAAATTAGGCAACAAAATCATCAGACACGTGTCCTATATTGTATTTGCAAGTACGAAGAAACGACTTTTTGCGAAAATAAACATCTGATTAGAAGAAACAACAATCCTTCAACAGCTAGGAAGTACAAGGATTGAGCAACGCTTGAGAACCAGGTCTTACCGATAAAACCGCCATAGTGACCTTGGTGGTAGTAGTTACTTAGTAGGTAGTACTCACTTCGCGTTCGTGTACATGTATGCTGCGTTGTCACTAGACTGCAGTGTCAATTTTGAATAAAGCAAGCATTACTGAGAGATCAAGTTGGCCAATTTCAATAACGATAAAATTCAACTTGAAGTCAATAACACTATATACTACCTAAATCATTTTACGCTGCTAATTATAACTTATTATCCTACTTCTCGATATTTCGTCAACCGACCGGCCTTCTCAAGAGATATAGCAGGGTTCGCACGGCTTCCTGGAGGCAAAATTCACAAACCCTTTATTCGCTAATTTGTTGGGGTAGAAGCTATTTCGGCAAGAGATACCTTGCTATGCTTGATTCAACCTGGTTCAGAGGCCGCATTACCGTGGCTAAAGGCAGATTCATACTTCAACGGCGTGAGGTGATCGGCGTCAAATTTTTTCTGTCACGTGATCACTAGGTCAACACGTCACGCACGCCGCAAATGAAGTTTGAAGCTCTTGCGTCACTACGCCCCCATGCTGGGGACTTAGACGGTGCTGGCATAGTCAGTCCCTGGAGTGTTGCAGTACTTTTTGTCCGGATGCCCTTCCTGCCGACTTACCATAACACTTTTGGGCTCGACCTCTGGACCGAAAGATCGGTAGACCAATCACTTAACCACTATACCACGGCGCCATGGTTTGGTCGCGAATGAAGTTGTCAAAACCATGGCTTTCTGGCGTGGCTGTCTCAACATCTTGACGCAAGACATGTTGGATATTTCCGACATTTTCCGCTGAGGTCGCTCATAGAGCACGTAGAAGGGATGGCCGCTGCCAAGTGTTTTTATGACTCAAAGGAAAAGGATATTGAACTAACTGAACAAGTGCAGGAGTGTAATGTAACTTGCATGACACGAATTTGAGGGAGTATAAAGAAGTCGAAATGGCGGAGTAGTCCTGGCAATCAATTATCGGGGATATTGAATGTGATTAGAAAGTTTGCGAAGGTGGAAATGCCTGCGCGACAAGTTTACCAGAAAGACGTCTTCTGGCGTCGATTTCTGGCTACTTCCACTTCGCCATCCACGATGAAAGAATGATAAACCAGTACGCGAAGTTACCGGCGTTGACTATAAACTGAAAAAAATCACGAGAGCGTATCAAAACTTATCAATCGATAATCTGCAGTGAGCAAAAGTATAAAGAACGATATAAATTTGCGCCCTGAAGTCGGCGCTGATGTACAGCGTCGAAGTATGAATCTACCTTAAGTGTCAATGAGTATTTAGGTTTTATGAAAATCAGTACTTTGGATTTCCGAACTCGTCCGTGACTTTTGATACTTTATTACAACATTTTCTTTCTATCTAGTTTCTGATTGTTCAGTCGAACATAGGAATGCAGTGTTCAATGCACATTTCAGTATAGCTTCAGCCGATGAATCAAAGGAAAGAGACTTTTCTAGTTTCTTGACAACTACCACAAAGATGCCAATCAACTCATGCAGTCTTAAATTTGTGTGTCACTTTCGCCAACGTTATTATTCAGTAGTATCATTCATGGTTTCCGTTCCAACATCGTCTTCCTGGCAGACTTTCTATTTTCAGGCTTTGTTGCATCAATGTTTGACAAATTCACAACAAACTTCCATGTCTTCAGCGTCGTGTCCGAACCTGTTAGCAACTTCTTCATAAAGTCATCTGCGTTAATTCTATTGCAACAGAGACGTTATGTTGTATACAAGACATGAATCAAAGGTTCTCGTCTTTGGAGCTTCAACAAGAATGCCTCGAAGCACTTGCGATCCGCTTGCAGAGGTCAGTTGACTGAATAGTACTTTTGCATTCTAATTTGATGGAAAATATTCGAGGAAATGCTGCTGAAAGTTTACCCATTGATCCAACGTTCGAAGTAAGGCTGGCTGAAGGCTTAGCCACCGCGAGGAAACAAGCCGAAAATAAGTCATGCGGTGATACTATTTGGCACTTCATCGAGGACATGACGAGAAGAGCACGACACACTCGAGTATTTTAAGAAGGGAATGCACAAGTGAATCTGTTACGGATTACTAGACGTCCAATTCATCAAGTTCCTTTACATCCACATTAATGCATTTTGTGCAAAAAAACATCCAAGTTTGAAGAACGTAGCAACAAACTTAAATTTCATTTACTTAAACAGCTCTGATTCACAGGACGTGGTCGCATTTAGTCCGTCAATCAGAGATTAACTTGACAAATTATTTTATTGGCCATATTTCATTATTTTATGACGGATCCTTAAGTTTTGAGACTGGGAAGCCTGACTTCATCATGTTCAAAATCTAGAAAGCAAATTATCTGCAGAAATTCAACTTTGATATTCCAAAAATTCACAAACTTTCATGAAAAATCGTGAAATTCACAAACTTCCAAGGGCCTTGAACTTCTTTCAAAATTCACAAACTTTTACAAACTTTCACAAACCGTACGAACCCTGTATAGTGATTGTGCTTGAATGCACATGTAATTGCAATTTAAGTTCTGTATATCATGCAAATTCAATGCAATGCCAAGCCATCATTCTTAAAATAATGCGCAAAATCTTACTGCAGTCACTATGTTTCGAAAACGCTACGAATAGATGGCATTTTGCGCATTTGAAAAAACAATCTTTCAGGAAAAGGCATGGTCCAACAATTGAACGATATGCAAGTTATCAAGTTGGTTTGGAGGTTCAAAATAGTATTTTTTACACAATTGTCTTGAAACTAGGTTTTGATAAAACTGTCCAAGGGAAAGCCATAAACTTGAATTTAAGTATAGCAGAAACGTATTCAACAACATATAAAGCCTAGGTTTCAGTTAAACTGTTAGCCAGAAAGTTTAGTCTCTTATAGCTTGTGAAAATAGGCATGAATAGGCATACTTTCATATTGTCAGAGGCTATTGAGTTATATGAACATTTCGTGTTAGTCTACACATACCTTTCCTTAGTATTCGCACTTTTTTCAATGAGCGAAATCGCCTAATTCCAACATAAATTTCTCGAACTTATGACTGTGTCACAATGTAATTTGCTATTATTGGTATTGAGATTTAAACATTTGCATTGATCAACAGCATTGGACATCGTTCTAGGACATTGTGCAATGAACACGTATTGGCGACGTATGATGTTTACCTGCATCTGGCAGCTCTGACACTTCGTGCAGCTTAAAATAGCACCAAACGATATCAAGCTGAAGGAGTCCGTGATTGTCGACACAGGAAAGAATCTGAGAGCCGCATTTGCTGAGAAAACAAAATAGGAAGCATCATCAAATATAATTATGCAAGAAATACTCAAGCAAGCAGTAAATAAAACTTGACAATAGATCAACTAGGAATCAATTTCGCAGGAATGAAAATTAATACAAAGTCCACGAATTTTTAACAAATAGTAAATAATTGCATTTTATGAAGTTGTGTCTCATACAATAATGACAAATTTACTGTCCGATTACTTTATTAATCATCATCAACATTTGTGATTTTATTTTATGTTCATGTATTAGACATTAAGATGCTCATGATTTAATCGCATTTATAATTAATATCGCATATATATTGATATTAATACATCATTAAGAATAATTAATAAGTACTAATTACTGAGCAATAATAATACACTAGCATCAATAGATTGAATTTTAAGAGCGACTATATTTATGCATATTAATGTTTAATTCACAACATCCAATCAGTATAACACAGTTACATACACCAGAAATTAACCAGATAGTAAATTTGTTATTGATACTTAATACATATTTTAAGCTGGATTCTGGAATTAAGCATTCATTAAATTTCGCAATATATTTCATATCATTGATACAATCACTTTAATTACAATATCATTAACTAATTAAAAGCAATCTAATAAGAAACCTCAAAGGATATAATATAATCGGCATAAATGGTATTTTTAGGAATGCATGACAGGTCGCATTGCACTAACATGACATCCACTTTTGTCGAATGAGATTTTCTCACAGCGAATCCAGAAATTCAAGGTTTAAATTAATTTTTACTGAATTACTTGATAATTCGATTGATAAAGCAAAATATTTTTGTACATATTATTTTTGTCAGTCAAGCTGATAGCATTTTCAATGAAATATGTTGAAATATGTTTTTTCTGTGATCACAAAACGCTTTAAGAGTGATCTCACACCTGAAAGTGGGCAGCTTTTGCATAAACATCACCACTGAGAAAATATTTGTTAACTTGCAATTTGTACTTGAAATAGTAAAGCATCGTTTTAAATTGCGAGTTGTGTAGATAGCGAGATGTGAATTAGGCGCGCGCATATTGATGATTTCTAATATTGGATGAAATGATGCTACTCAGGTCTGTTCCTTTTTGATTCATTATTATCATAGTTCTGTTTACATCAAGTCTGCCTCTGACATTCTTCCTTTTCTTAATTTGATTGAAGGTTTTTGAAAAAATGGCGTAATAATGTTAGCATCTAATCTGAAGGACTTACTTGAACTCGTCATCAGCCTCAAGTAGAAGAAGAAGAGCAAGATCATAAGATTCGCGTTCCATACATGCCTTCCCCTTAGCATGTAGAGCCATCGCAAGGACTAGTGCCTGAAGTGGAGCAATTATAATTACACGTATATGAATGATTACAAAATGTGGCAACTATGTTTGAAATAGACAAGCAGCTACTAGCTTATTTGTCAAAATAATAATGAATATATCTAATTTATTGTAAGCAATTTTAAGCTGTTGAGAACGGAGCTCGTCCTTGTTGCTTTCAATCAGCTGCCGAGTTCAGCAACTGAAAAATCACCTCAAAAACCGAGGACGATTTTGTTCATATTTGCATTGAATCTGCGCCAACTCGGGAATTACGTTAGGTAATAAAGGACGGCACTTGAGACAATGATCAAAATTGCTAACCCGCCCTCAAAAGTTTCATTGTCATTTAATTCCTTTAGGTCTGGTCGGTGATAATAAAATAATTTTTAATTCTCACAAATAACAGTTAGTATCATGCATGGTTCTATTTCCTCTTCTACAATCAAAAACGTCACACCAAGCGATCACATCCTTCCAAAGACCTGACATTTCTGTGATCAGGAGCCCTATTGAATATTGATTAAGTTATCGAAGACAAACGAACTCGGACACAATCTAAACATCAGTCATCAAATAACGTCATTTTTACCAGTAGTAAGGAATTATCCCAACTGCGCACAGCGCCCCCCTCCTCTGGAGCGCGAGTTGGGTTGGTGTGGTTCTGGGTCGACCGGCCGGGTGTGTCTTGGTCGACCGTCGTAGTTCTTCTTGGGCGGCGGTCTTTGTTTTTGGTGTGTAGGATTGGTTGTAGGGTTATTTTGTGTTTAGATTTGGTTTCCTGATGAAATTCTGCGTCGACATGTTGTGTTTCTTGGGTGTAGGTGTGGTTTAGGTGTGTTTTTGCGTGTTTCTGAGCGAGAAACTGGCTGTAGCGGCGAAACGAAGCCTCGTACGTGAAAATGGACGGCGGATTTGGACTTTTTGGCCAATTTTGGTTCTAGTGGATTTGTTTTCAAAGTCGTAGCCCAAACAACGAAGAACTTCGACCCCCCCCCTCGGCAGCGATCTTCCAACTTTGGTTCTAGAAATGGTAGAGTCGTACGATAGCTCGTTTGAAAGCTAAGAGTGCTACAAATTGATTGGAAAGCACAGTTTGGCCCTATCTTCCTTGGCTGAGGCTTGGGAGTGACATTAAGACTTTTGGCCATGTTTGAGAGCCGTCATAGGGTTTTTGAGTGAGAAAGTGGCTGTAGCGGCGAAATGAAGCCTCGTATGTGAAAATGGACGGCGGATTTCGACTTTTTGGCCAATTTTGGGTCTAGGGCACTTGTTTTTCAAAGTCGTAGGCCAAACAACGAAGAACTTCGACCCCACCCCTCGGCAGCGTTCTTCCAACTTTGGTTCTAGAGATCGTAGAGAGTCGTGCAATAGCTCGTTTGAAAGCCAAGAGTGCCACAAATTCATTGGAAAGCACAGTTTGACCCTACCTTCCTTTGCTGAGGCTTGAGAGTCACATTGAGACTTTTGGTCATGTTAGAGAGCCATCAGAGGCTGAGTTTTGTGTTTTGGGCTCCAGCGGGCGAACGAAGCATCGGACGAGAAAACAAGACCAGATTTGGATTCAGCGTCAAATTTTGGATAGCCAATGTCTAACCCACCCCCCTTATCGATTGCGTATTCACAGGATATATAAGTACGAGTTCGGGGGAGGAATCTCACTAAGTTGAGAAACTGACTACAGGTAAGTCGTTTCTCTTGAGGTCCGATATCGGACTTCTGACTTTTCATTGCTGATATCAGCCAAGGAGTCAGACTTATAGGTTAGTCAGTATAGCATGACTGACCATTTGATGATAGTAGGCCGAAATCTTCAAACGGCTATAACTTTGCTTCTACAAGTCCTTTAGACGATTCAAAAAACGTTTGACAGCTCATGATGTGCCGTAGGTGACAGACTACTTATAAACGTTTTCATGGCTGATAAAAATTTCATGGCAGATATCAGCTAAGGTGTCAGACTTGAAGGTTAGCCAGGAGATGGCCTTCGTCTCCAAGCCATAAAAGACTCCAAAACTTAAAAGGCTTGTAACTTTGCTTCTACAAGTCCTTTTGACTTGATTCAAAAAAGGTTCGATCGCCATTGATCAGACCTATATTCACATACTTATACTTTAGACCTACTTATAAAATTTCATAAGTAGTACTAAATGCTGAAAAATTTAAATTCATTATTTTTTGGAGGTTTTCTGGGGTTTTCGACCCTGCTGAAGTCAATGAAGGCATGTATAAGTGTGTACGAGCCTGTCTTTACATGATACAAGCGGCTTTTCACTGAAAGCAAGAATGACACGGAGAGTTTTGCTGTAATATTCCACTGACAGGGTGTTCCTTCGGGACGGCGGATGATGACGTAGTGATAAGTGTGGCAGGGGAGTGTGTCATATTTTAGACCGAAACCTCTGGGGCAACTCATGTTGGGCATTTGACAGTTCTCAACGTAGTACTTTGAACGCCAATCGGTTGAGTCTTAGCTATCTTGTCATGGTTGGCTACTATACATCTCCATTGCAAAACGCTTGTAAATCACGGCTTGCTATCAAGCTGATCAAAGCAACGACTTGGGATGTTTCCTCTTGTAAATAACTGCACCGGTTTTCATGTCAAAATCGGGGCCCGGATACCAACACAGTGACATGACGCACGCTCTGTCCGCGGTTGGATTTGTCTGTCCTAGGTTGGATTTGTGAGTCGAGGCCTTGGAGCTGGGATAACATCCCCTCTGAGTAATGCCTGTAACGGATTCAAGAGCCTAACGCCTAGACGACTACTATCAAATGTTTTTGGACTTAGTCTTTCAATGCATATCAGCAAGTAGTATCCTATAAACACTTGCCATCAAATTTTTACTCTATCTTTACAGAATCGTCACTATGACCAAAATGATTAATGCGCGTATGCTCATCGGCAGGTGTAGCTGCGGCCGTATTGCCAGAGGCAGCGAGTTAAAGAAACACATCAAAGAGCATGACGACGGTGGGCGAGCATGTGAGGAAAGTGTTGTTGAGGGTGTGTGTGCATCATAAGGTAGTATGTGAGGATGGGAGTGATGTAGAGTTCATTAGGAACCATAGCCAGCGCCATACTGGCAATATTAGTATGCAGGGGTTTAAGTCGTGGTTTGAGGGAGTTTTGTTAGATATGGAAGAGGTAAGAGTGGCAGTGGCGACGATTGAGGGTGCGGTGGGGAAGAAAGGTGTTACCAAGGCGACTGATGAGGGTTTGAGTGAGGAAGAAGTGAAGTTGAGAGGGGACATCAAGAAGTCGGATGTTGATTTGGATGACGTGTTGGAGAAATTGTTTGGGAACATTGGTGATCTTGAGGAGAAGGGGAAGGATGAGGGAAAGGAAGTGGGTAAGCCGTTGGCGGCATCATCGCCTCGGAGGAAGGGAACACGAGGGATGAATATGTAAGGATGAAGGATCGATTGAGGGCGGTTGAGAAGAAAAAAGTATTAGTGATGCGGAATGAGAAGTTGACTGCGAAGGCTGACCGAAACCTCTGGGGCAACTAATGCTGGGCATTTGACAGTTCTCAACGTAGCACTTTGAACGCCAATCGGTTGAGTCTTAGCTATCTGCCGCAGGCTACTTTGTAAATTCTCCATTGCTAACGTTATCTGAGAATGAGCCATGAGTTCTTTTAAGAACTGCCTCTATCATTGAGGCTAAATGATGAAGGGATGAAATGGGAGGTTAGTCTTACGCCACACGTATACAAAATCACTTTCTGTCTTCTCAAATGGTGCGATCTCTTTTGATAGAAAAGTAGACCGATAATAAATGTGTTAACTAACCCCATATCTAAATTCCTCCATCTATTTCCATTTCTAGACAAATACATTGCAAAACAAAGACATGTAGTATTTAGGTTTATTTACAATTGAAGCACATATACTTTATAGCGAGGAAAAGTCAAGTCATTGACCTCTAAGTCATTGTAGACTTTGTAGCACCTTGGTCGTTTTGGGGCATCGGGCACTGTTCTCACGCGCGTTGTTTTTGGTGTAAAATCACCATTACTCCACACAACTTGCACAATCTTGCCTTTATCACAAGTCTCCTTCTGATCGCACTCTTCATCCCACTCGTCGACAACTTCGAAGATTTTGTTGAAGATCTCTAAGGCGGGAGATGTACCTTCCATCATGAGATAGATGAGAATGAGAAGTGTTTAAATTTTCTGATTTTTATATGTTTTTCAACAATGAATTCCTCAACAACCAATCAGAATGATTCTAATTTAGATGAAGACTACATAAGTCGGAAGATTGTAGCACTCTTATTCACATTATACGAACTAGCACGCCAAGATGACAAACTCAGAAACACCATTTTATTTTGTGATCGTCAATGAGTGGTGTGATGAAGACAAGTGTGATCAGAAGGAGACTTGCGAAAAAGGCAAGACGGTAAGAATTGTCTGGATAGATGAAGAGTGGACACCGAAAACAACTCGCGTGAGAAGAGCGCCCGATGCCCCTAAACGTCCAAGGTGCTACGAAGTCTACAATGACTTAAAGGTTCTTCCGCTTGACTTTTCCTCGCTATAAAGTATATGTGCTTCAATTGTAAATAAATCTAAAGAACTACATGTCTCTGTTTTTGATATTCAATCCCTCTATCATTTATCCTCAGTGACAGAGGTCGTACTTAGGAAAAAATGATTGTATCTATCATCAACTGGTATGATTTATACTGAGCTGTCAAATGATCAGATTTTCACTATGATGTTAATGATTATGTATGCTACATTACCCAGAAATAAGTGAAAACGGACAGATGAAGTAAATAAACATTTATTCAGAAATTTACAAATAATTCAAAAGTTACTCGAAAGTCACACTGTCCCATAAATTCTCACAACCACTACAGTTGGACTTCAACTGCCTTAATCGTTCCTCTGCCGCGACCAACACACTATAGATGTAATTCCATTCCACTTCATTCCGGGGTTGCGATGATGGACTGTACCATCTCCGTATATCTTGGAGAAGGTTAATATCAGTTTCCGTTTTTACATCTTCCTGATTGTAGAGCAGGTATTTCCATCACACATAAATTATTTCTAACTCTTCTTTCTCCGTTAGGTCTGGTAATTCCAACTTTGGAATATCATCCAGCCTTCTCTGCTTCTCCACCGTTGCCTTTTCGGAGCGGGAGGGCAAGTTGGCATGCTTGATGCAGACACTGGTGATTGAGTTGATGGTGAATCCATGACTTTGAAATGTATGCCATAAACTTGATTTCTTAGTCCTTAAGCATAAGCAAGCAACCAATCAAAATGAACAGCCAATGAATGTTGAGTATGGGAGTGTATAAAAGGGAAAAATAGACTCGATTTCATTCCATATTTGAGATATTAACACTAAGTGAGCTTTTCTCTCTACTCAAATATAATCTAACGTTGCTGACGTATCCTATTCTGGTTTGAGTCAATTACTACATTCTGACTATCAAAGTATCAGATTTTGACTTAATTTCGTTGAAATGGTAAGTTAAGGATTTCATCACTCATCTCCCTTAAACGTTAGGTTAATAGCATCTTTCTCAATTTCAGGCATCTACTTCATCATCAAAGCGCTCCCTTCTCGAGGAAACTCTACAACTGTTGACTGAAGGCATGTTGTAAAAATAAACTATGACTTCAATAGAGATGACAGAATGATTTCTCCTCCAGATGATGACAGTTCCAACTCAAGTGCGCAGTCACGGGAAGCATCTAAAACATGTGCTGATTGTGGACATATCTTTACGAGGAAGCGCGATCTCACCCGACACATCAGACAACGTGTGTGTCAACCCAAACCATCATCAATCTCCCGAGGTGAGGATGATTCTATTCAACATGTCTCCTTTACTTGTGACTTTTGTTTCCTATCTTTTGAAACAGGTTTTGACTTATCTTCACATAGACTTCACCACACACACACACACAAATGATAGTTATAGCAACAGCACCTCTATTAGACTAACTGAAGTATCGCTCAATAATGTAGTGAGAAATTACCATATGTAATCCTCAGAAACTATTGCTGATTTTCCGGAGTGGTTCCACCAAAATTCAACATTGATAGATGCGCTCTTTCATAATTTAGAGCAGTTTAGAATAAAAGCGCTCATCTACCTTAAAATAAAATATGTTAAATTTGATTATCATACTGGTGAAATAGTACAGAGGTTGGTGTTTTACATACCCTCCTCTCCTGCTACAGAGGTAGTCGATAAAGAAGCTTTTTTGAATTTTCACATCCAAGGAATAAAATCAAATATTGATAAATTTAACGAGCGCGATAGTGGTATAATTTTTGATCGCATAGAATCCGCCAAGTTTAAAATAACTCTATTAGAAAATTACCGTGGTCGAGGCTCCTTCAATCTTCCAAAAACGTTAAGAGCTAAGAATGCAGTCATTTCTGTTGATTGTGAATCACAGTGTTTTAAGTATGCGGTATTGTCTATTCTCCACTATCATGATGTACAGAACAACCATTTCCGTAGAAGCAAATATCATCCATGGGACAATGAATTGAAGTTTGATGACTGCAATAGCGAAGACATGAAGTTTAAAGATATAGGGAAATTTGAAAAATTAAATGAAATTAAAATAGTTGTTCACATCTGGTAAGAGGGGCTTAAGGGTGTGCGCTACAACAACCGTTCATTAACTTATGATCGGGTAGTCAATATCCTGCTAGTATATCAAAATGATAGTGAAAATTGGCATTACTGTTGTATTCCTAAAATGACTCGACTATATTCCCACTTAACATCTAGAAGAGGAGAGTATTTCATGTGACCGTTGTATGCACCCCTTCTGGTCAAAAGATAAATTTGAAACACATTCTGAATGGTGTAAGCGAGGTAAACTGCAAATAGAATGCATGCCCAAAGATTAAGAGTTTTCATATAGAGAGAACGGTGATGAATTAAGTCCTCTTCGTGTCATCTATGCTGACATCGAATGCTATATTGATGATAACATCCACAAGCCAGCAGCCATATCCTGTTGAGGTATGGCATAATCATTTCCAAAATAAAAATAATAAAATGCACGTCTGGCAAGGTGAGGATTGTATACATAAATTCTTACAATTCCTCGAAAGCGCTGTCAAATTTCAGCAAAAATATGATAGTGAACTCCAACGCAGATCATTGGATATGTCAGCAGATGATCAAGCAAAAATTGAAAATTGTAAAGTTGGCCCAAAATGTAATAAAACGTTTGATGAAGATAAAATCAAGAAAGTGCGCGACCATGACTGGTAAATTTAGAAGCGCGCTATGTACAATATGTAATTTTTCACTGAGACTGAAACGGCGTACTCTACCCGTTATTTTTCATAACTTCAAAGGTTATGACAGTCATATGATAATAAAAGGGGTTAGGAAAAATGAAATAGTGGAAGTTACGTGTAATAGCTCAAACGAGAGAAAAGTTCATGGCCATGACAGCAAAAGTAGCAGTTGACAAAACTAAAGAAAATAAGACAGTCTATTTTGATATAAAATTTTTAGATTCCCATCAATTCACGGCTTCATTACTAGCATGTCTCGTTCAAAATCTTAAATCTCTTCCACTTACTCAAAATTTGAAGAAACAATATCCTAACTTGACGGATGAAGTCATCACACGCAAAGGAGTGTTTCCATATGCATACTTTGATAACATTTCTAAACTTAGTGAGACTTCTCTTCCATCAATAGACAAATTTAAAAATGATTTGACTGGTGTAGAATGCAAGGTAGAAGATAACAATCATGCTCAAGTTGCATGAACAAAATTTGACTGTCAAACGTTTAGCGATTTTATGATCGCCTATCTAAAATTAGATGTATTCGACGAGTGGCATTAGAAGAAGATAAATTAGATCCTGTTCACTTTGTCAGTCTTCCAGTCATGCCATTCCAGTCTGCTTTTAAAATGACTGGAGAGACCATCCATCTTCTGCAAGATCCAGGTATGTATAATTTATTTGAACGAGGAATTCGCGGTGGTCTCATATTAGTAAATAGGCATCAAATAAAATCAAAAATAGTAGATGATGATCAGATTCATCTTAAGTGCTATGACCAGAATAATTTATATGGTAGTTCACTGTCCAAACCTCTACCTCACTTTGAGTTTAGCTGGTTGGGTGATAATGAAATTCAGCATTTCTTAAACCCTTCAAACATACTAGCTATTCCAGATAATGGTGATTGGGGACATTATTTTGAGATAGATCTTATCTATCTAAATAGTATTAAAAATAAAACTGTGAATTTTCCACTTGCACCCGAATCAGGCGAAGTGACTAAAGATATGTTTTCGGACTTTATGAAACAATTTCATAAAGATTTAGAAGGAAGCGGACAGCCCAAGTATAAGCCTTGCCGTAAACTTTTGCTTACTCAATTTGATAAAGAAAATTATTTAGTCCACTTCTCTATCTTAAAACTTTGTTTAGAAATGTGGATGATTTTAAAAACAGTTCACGGCATTATCAAATTTAGACAGAAAGCCTTTCTGAAACCATATATTGATAGTAACAGCCAGAAACGTGCACTAGCCCAAAATAATTTTGAATAGGATTTCTATAAATATAAGAATAAGTCTTTTTGGTAAGACGATGGAGGATGTTAGAAAGCGTATTAACTATAAACTTGTGAATCACAATGATAAATTTCAAAAGTTAGCGACATCACCTCTCTTTATTGATAGAGATATTATAGATGATGAGTTGGTGTTAAAATGATAAAATCAGAAGTATAGTTATGCAAGCCCATATACATTGGACAAGCTGTGTTAGATTATTCCAAGCTTGAAATGCATCAACTCTTCTACAGAATATTAACACCATGCCCTCTAATTGAAGACGTGCGTTTGCTGGGTGGTGATACCGACAGTTTCTTTGTAAGTATCGCTGCTCAGAAAGAGTTAAATTTCAATGAAATAGGAAAATCTTTAGAAAAATATTTTGATACATCAAATTATCCTACAGATCACCCACTATACTCTACTAAAAATAAAGCAAAATTAGGAAAGATGAAATGGCAGGAAAGGAAATTAAGGAAATGATTCATCTTCGTCCTAAAATGTATTCTATGAAACCAAAAGACTCCAGTGACAGTACTAAGCGCGTAAAAGGCATATCTAAATCGATTGTTGTAAATATGAAGCATAGGGTGTATAAGATGGCCTACATAAACAAGAACATGACGTTTGTCAACATGACCATCTTAAAATCAAAGACACATGAGGTAAAAACTCATACATTAAGGAAGCGAGCACTTTCAGCGTGGGAGGATAAGAGGTGTTGGATAGGACATAACATATCTCTTCCACATGGACATCCTGGCACAAACATATCACTATCCAAAAGAATTAAACTCACACTACCACATTCAGGAGATGTGTAAATAGATTCATTCTTAAATCAGTATTTTGATGATGTTTCTTGTTGATATTCATTGTTGCTTTATGTATCGCTTAAGATTGCACTTTCTTGTAAATATATGCCTACAGTCAGTTCATTCCCTATATATATATGTGAAAAGACTTTCCCACTTTGTCAACACTTCTTCAAAACACTTTTTCATACATATCTTTTTATCTCAATAAAATTTTACAATGACTTTACTTTGTTTTCCGAAACACTTAAGTTATGAGGGATTTAGTATCTTTCACATAAATGCACTCATGTAAACCATTTGTAATTTTGAGAGAAATAGACGGGATAGTTTGTTTGATAACAGGATGGTAGAAAATAGGTTTAAACATCTTTTCAACGATTCCATAGGAAGCGTCTTGAATGAATGAAATCACGTAAAATGCATTCTTTTTTCTCACCAACAGAAATAGGTGAAATCAGATCACTTTGAATGTAGAGATGTTGCTCATGTTTATCAAGTGTCATTGGTATTCCTACACCAATCGTGTATGAAGTAGCAAACTTATCTTGTAGCAATGAAAAGCCAGAGATTTTTCAAATTGTTACTCAATTGACATTGAATGTGATCACCAAGCTTCAGAACAGCACTTTGATTTTTAATTGAAAACGAAATGTGATGAGCCTTTGCATCATATCTACTTTTCAACACTTGCTTCAACTTATGTTGTATATATGGATTTATGACACGAATAAAGTTTTCAACTGTATTGTATAGACGCGGCAATGTATTAATACTAACTTCAGTTTCTTGATAAGATTGGTAAATTTTCTTGATGCGATCACCATAGATGTCCACCGACCATTCATCATTAACTGAATCAGCTTTAGTGTGATATTCATGAGAAGCATAAAACAAACCGCTTCCAACAATAGGCGATACATGTCTTACAAAATGACGCAAGGTTGGAGAGAAATAAACTGTAAGTTTGTCATTATATTTCTGAATAACCAACTTATCCTTCTCAGCCATGACTTTCTCTCCATACTTCTTACCCACAGTCTCATTCCATCGTTTTACTAACTCAATAAGTATCAAAGGCTTGACACCACGCTTTTTCAACATGATGCGTTCTTCACATTCTACAACATCTTCATCAAATATTTTAAATTTATAATGAAATTTGTTTATTCGGTTTGAATAGATTTTTGTAACATTTGCAATAGCCATTGATGTCCGATGCCGACTGTGTCCAAAACCGAGATGTGGATAGAATTAATTATCCAACCTCAATGTAAGACCTCTAGTAAAAGAGTGAAAACGATAGAAGTGTCTCCCGTGCCATTCACAGATAGTAAACTCATAAACTTTCTGACCCTTATTTTTCATAATAGAAGCATTGCCACTATTGAATGCCTTAATTATTCTATCTTCAACTGATGATCCATAATAATCTGATTCTAACTGATTCCATTCATAATTCCACTTTCCATCTGATGTTAAATTGTATGGGAACTTGAATGCATTATTCATCGTTATTCCATCATGGGTGCGAGGAGTCAATACCATTTCTTCCAATTCATTCACATTCTGAATATTACTATCATAATAAATGCTGGAAACACCTACTTCCCATTCACCTTCTAGAAGTAATGGACGATTTAATTCTACTCGATAGTCTGATGGTTTATTATTGGGAAATTTGTTCATAGAATCATTACTGGGTAAGTAAATTAGAAACGAATCCTTATTTTCACTTTCCATATCATTCACATTGGAAACATATATTTCCACAATTTTGCATTAATTCTTCATTCGAAAATGGAGTGTGATACTTGTCACAGCATCTTTATGAAAAGGAATCAACGCACCAGCATCGTCATAAATTGCAGTATCAATTTGTGGTATACAGTTTGATTTCAAGTTTGTATAATGCACTTTCTTGAAAGTATGCTCAGATAGAGTACTATTGCTTTTTGGTTGGTAGGGTATCATTGCTAGAAGTGGAGCTTCAACATCTCCCACACGTACATCTTCACCAATATTGGAATATATCTGAAAATAGTTAATACGACGCGATAACGATATGCTCGCGCTAGCTTTTGTTACAGTACCACTTTTAAAAGTATTTTGATCAAATCCCATAATGTCCATTAGGGTATTGTCCATAATCAGCTCAATATTTTTCCCACTTGCACTAAGAGACAGAACACCTTTTTCAGAAAAAGAAATATGCTGTTCATTAATCACTTCATTCTCATTGTGAGAGCTGGCACAGCAAGTACAAGTTACAGTTACATTTACTTCCGGCGGCTCATTACATGGTAAGCAACACATCTGCTTCACACTAATAGTCTGAGAACATGTATTTCTTTGGAGGAGTTCTTCTACGTCGTTCTCTTCCCCTTGTTTGCTTGATGGGTGTGGGAGGGGATTTATATGGTGATCTCTTAAACCAATTCCTTGGCATTTTCATTTCACTCTTAACCGGTGAAGTAGATGAAGTAGTATCAACTGCTGAAATAGAATCAAGTTCTTTCAATGTTTCATTATTCAAAGCAAATTTTGGAACATTGTGCTTTTTCAATAGTTTAAGAAAGTAAGACCAACCAGGTGGGACATAGCCTTGACGGCGCTTTCTGCGTGTTGCATACTGAATCAAGTCTTCATAACGTGAAGCGTTAATAATTTCATTTTCATCTGAAATGACTTCGCCTCTATCATTCACAGTGAGATATGGTTCAATGCTGTTGAAAAGGGACATTACATGTGCGCGAGAGGCTAAAGGTGTAGCAGTCGAAACAGAGTCACGCATCTTATTCTTCAAACTTTTTAATTCTTCGACAGGCTCCGATTGTAATAATACAGCACGATGTGGATCTTTGATATGCGCATTTTGCTGATAATTTAATTCATTCTTATAAATTTGATTTGCCAGAGGTTGCTTTACTTGCTGCATGGCAGTCAATTGTACATATTCATCCTGAGGAATAACAACCATGCGAGAATAAGAACTCATAGTTTGTAGATAATCATAGGCTCTTTCAAAATATCCCTTCGAAATCTAAATTCTTCCGGACACTCCTGTGTAAAATCAATAAATAAGCATCCGTGTGGTTTTTCAGTTGCTGCTTGAAAAATTTCAATTAAGGCTTTTGAACCTCTTGGCGCAACTTGTCGCGCTAAAATTTCAAATTGACTTCTATCTCGTGGATTCTTAAAGATAGCGTAATAGTGTGTATTCAGGTTTCGTGTGCGGGCTTCTTTCCCATCAGGAAACAAATTTTGCGCGATATAGATTATGAAGCATCTTTTATGGTGTGCTGCGCGAGTGAACATATCTGTAACATCTTTAGAATTCTTGCTTTCCTTCAATAGATCATCCAATACAACGACATCGTTGGACTCTATCTTATCAGCTCCAATAATTCCTTCATTTCGAATAAAGTTACGACGTTGTAATTCCTGAAAGAGTGACGGTTGATAAATACCATAACACTAAATCACTCGATTGATAGGTTCCCTAAACAACTCTTTTCTTTTATCTAGCAAATTCAGAGTGAAAACAGTTTTACCTGCATGGGATGGACCTGATACAGTCAGAACTTTATCACATTGAAGTCTGAAATCCATTTTAATACTTTGGGATTCAATATTTGCATAATTAACGCTTAGGATTAAAGATCCTACCCAATTGGTCACCTACTACAGGAGCTAACAGCGGAAGTAACACTGAAAGGAAACCGCCCTTTTGTGTTAGAGTTTTCCTCTTTCTTTGAAGGGTAACTTTAGGATTGGAGATGAATCGCAATTTCGTAGTATGTCGCTTAAGTAACTTTCGTTGTTGTGGTGATAATTTCTTTGTCCTCAAACTTCTCACATGAGAAACAATTTCTCGAATAAATTTATCATTAGCATGTCGTATAGCATAGCATCGCTGATTTCCCTTCATTCGTTGAAGAGCTCGAATGGCCTCAGAAAATTTTGAAGACTTTCGAATTTTGCGTTTCGCCATTTTTCTCTTAACCATTGCTACAACTTGATTTTTCCACATTTGCATAGGTGCTAACTCTAATGACAGAAGTGACACTCAAAATGAGCTATATCACAGTGACTGCATTGACAAAGTTGAATACAGTATCGTATGAAACAGCGTTGACAAAAAGCATGCTTACATCTCTTAAAGATGCGTTTTTCACTTCCATACTTTCGCTTACATACATCGCACATATTTTCACTCTTGCTAACAACTTCTAAAGCAAGTCTTTTTGAAGATATGAACTTGCTAGCCTTTTCTAAATAATAGACACGTGCAGAAGGAATATACTTCGAGAGTAAACAGACACAACTCGAAAACCAATTGTGCTACGATCAAGTACCATTGCATCTTTACGTTTCTTTTATACAAAGTTGAATGTGAATATGTGAAATCGCTTCAATCACTAAACTGCTACCATGATGGTTAAATGCATCAAGACGTTGAGCAATTTTTCCTGTCTTTCAAAAAATTCTTCGGGATTATCTGCAACTTCTATCGAATAATAAGCAAAGTGGAAGAAACGATATTCTACCTCTTCTTTCCCAAATGGCTGAAATGAATTTTTGCAACTAATCTCGCCATTACAATTCTATTAGAAAACGTATCCATTAACTTCAAAGATAGAGTGCTAGTATCACCAATAACTGATTTGATGTTGATCTCATCTTTATGAAAAGTTATCACATCATCTTGAACAGCTCCCTTTAAGCCTTGTCTATGAAAACTTAATGTTCCACAATCATTTGAGAAAGACATTATCATCCTTCATCTATCCCACCCGTTGTATGAAAATAACAAATCTCTTCATAAAGCATTTATTAAACGACTTTAACAAGCATGCATTACAAATTTTGGGTTTGTAACATAAAATAGATACAGTTGGTAGCTATCATATAAAGAGCAATGATGACCAAACATAACTTTAGCGGTGTTGAGATATGGAGGAAAAAAGCATTGATTATGAATGTAGCGACTACAACGAACATTTAAAATAGGAACACTCAATTCCTTAAAACGTTTAGTGACTTCATGATAGTGTTGATTAACTCTACTATCCCAAGGTGGAAGTAGTATATCATTAATGATTAGATTTGGAAGTAGTTTCTTCTCCTTAGTAGGATCATTGCAAAAGATACATACAACATTAAAAGCTGCTAACCATCTTTTAAAGTCAATAAGAAGAGCACATTTATCAGAAAAGCCATAGTCTTGCAAGTATTGCTGCTTAAGTCCATGGATGTGTTTTCTCGCCCAGCTATCAGCGTTAGGATCACACTTGGCATGTTGATGGTAGACACTAACAATTTGATACGACCAATTGTCCATAGCAATAGCACTGAGCTCCTGTACAGGTTCACCCTCACAATCCATAAAAATGAGGATAGATGACTAAAAAGGAAATTACAAATTTTTACTTATCTGATGAAGAGTCCTATAACATATTACAAAATGATGAAGTACATCGATGCTGTTCACGACAAAATACACAAATAACATGATGGCAGCGAAGAAGCAAAATGTATCTGATAAGCCCACGTCTTCGACACTCAAAGCACATGAGCGAATTGTCATAAGGTAGAGATAGGTAAGGACTACTGATTCTCCTTATTTGCCTTGCGTTTAGCGGGAGCATTCTTCTCTGACTTGCGCTTTGCACCGCTCTCGTTGAGGACTTGATCAATAATGTCATGAACGTCTGGTTGCTTTGGTATATATAGGATGGATTGGGCATGCATCGATATAGAGGCTAATTTGTTGTTCTGGTGATAGCCTTAATATATTCCACTGATAGCAAAACCAATATTCCAAGTGCCTTCTGCGAGGTCTTCACATCTGATGGGTGTCACTTCATCTCCTTCCTTTTTTTAGTATGAGCACCAATGCGATAGTGGTAAAGAAAGCTTTTTACCATCCCATATCTTTCTATATGGAGTATCATTGTCGTCTCTCGCCTTCCATTCCTTGCTAAGGGGAGTAGGGATGTCCATATTTAATATTGCAAACTCTTCAATAATATCGAGTTGGCGACGACTGTATGGATTCACAGGAATGACTACGTAGACCCCATACTGATTGTTCAATATCTTCACTTCAGTGGAAGGAATCATTCTCGTTTGCAATACTATACTATGATCGTAATAACGTATGGCTTGTCTAAATTTACGCTGTAGTGGGGCAGGATTATGTACCTTTGTTGTCTCTTCTACTGACCTCAACATAAGACGATCTGATTGTAGAGATCCTTGTAACGTCTGAACATTATCTTGTACTGTAAATGTAGTAGATGTAGTAGATGCGAGAAAATAAGAGATGCTATTAAGTTAACACTCAAGGAAGGAGAGGAAGGAAGGTTCCGACTTACCATTTCATATGGATAATATAATAGGAATGTAGAGGGAAAACGTGCGTCCGACACATGTGCGACTCAAAGATAGATTGATTGTCACTCTGAAAACCTCATTACTTATAGAGAAATTCTGGATTCTGATTGGATGTGCTCCTCATTGGCCAATGACATCAAGCTGAATCCAAATCTGGTCTTAGTTTTCTCGTCCGATGCTTCGTTCGCCCGCTGGAGCCCAAAACACAAAACGCCAATTCTTTGCGTCGTGGAATTACAACACTTACATATTACTCAAAAGTATTGAATGTTTTCAGTATGTTCGTTTATCTTCAAATTTGGACTGAAATTTTATCATGATATGAAGTTTTCAGTGTGGTAGTTACAGGTCATTTCTCGCTATAATTCGGACAAACGAGTCATTTTTGTGATAATGTCGTGGAATTACTCAATTTACCATAAAATTTACGATCGAATGTTTGAGATAAATTTCCTACGAATGAGAATGTCTTTATGATCTAATACTTGCTGAGGGTTTTGAGGAAGTTTCACCAGTGAATAAAAAACAGTCGCTTTTTAGTAAATATTTCCCAAGGATAAGACAAGTATAAAAACATTTTGTCGTAGAATTACACGAATAATGTCGTGGAATTACACGTACGATCATGTCAAATTATGTAAGTAAAATCCGCATTCCAATGATAATCTTTACTTGCTCAGTGCATTCAAGGCACTCAGGAGTGCTGTTACAAGTCATTTCGCGCAATACTTTGGACGAGCAAGTCATTTTTATGAAAATGTCGTGGAATTACTAAATTTACCACAAAATTCACGATCGAATGTTGAAGATAAATTTGCTGTGAATTGAAATACCCTTATGTTCTAGGAATCGCTGAGATTTTGAAGAAGCTTTACGATAATATAAAAAGCAGTCGCTTCTTGATAAATGTTTCACAATGATTTAATATAATTGTAAAAACATTTTGTCATGGAATTACACGAATGACGTCGAATCTTGAATACAAAACTAAACTACAAAAAATAATCTATATTCTCTTCCTATGTTGAGGAAGCTCAGGAACATCAAAATTGACGGTAAGTTCATGAATAAAACAAGTCATCGACGTTCTTTAGATCTTTCTTTGACAAGTAATATTTCAGATGTCTCGCAGTCGATGTCGACCCTTCGACGATTGGATCCTCAACACGTGACAATATCGCACCAGTTGCAACCACCTGGATGTCTTCTTTTTCTGGGAAGATGAACCTAAAAAATATAGCATTTGTAGGTAGTACGGTAACATCAGAATGTCAATCACGCTTATTTGTTTTTTCCAACAATTTTCAAAAAGCTGATTTCCATGTAGTTCGAAGAGACGGATCGAACAATGCCCGGATACCAGGAATCGTCGAAGATCGCAGTTATCCAGTCATTTGGACTTAAAGAAACATGACTTGTGGCCTGCATTTCAGGGTCTTGAGAATCACGTAGGGCTGAGCTAGCATCTGTAGCCTTGATTCTGAGTAGCTCAGACTTGCAATCATCGTTTTTCGCTATCTCCACCAGACCTGCATCACGATATCTTGCGCAAAGAATGTATTGCAAGTTCTTTATCTCACTGACACCTTCAACCAATCGTTGCAAGTCAGGTCGCACGTCTTCGATTTCGGCTGAAGATATCTCAGAGTGAATATCTCTAGTGAGGCTATAGCTATAGTGAGGCTGAAGATATCAAGTGATTTTTGTGTCAGAATTCTGGACGATGGCACAAAACTGCGAAGCATTTCTAGCTACAGATCGACGAGAACCAACTGCCCTGCAAACCACGGATTTCACTAATCCTCCAACTCCGTCAACCACTCCCTTGCCGTGAGAAGTTGGGAAGAAATTCCAATCACCAAGAAGTTCATGTTCTTTCAGAAGTTGGGTAAAAAGAAATCCAAAATCTTTGCTTAAATTGGGAAGCAGCCCCATCGCTAAAGAACGATGCTGTTGAAATGCACGAATGTTTTTTCAGCCAATTTAGAAGGAATCTCACATACACGTACACAGTGAACTTTGTATGTTCTGCAACATCGCTGACCAATGCAAACGACTGTGTTTTATCTTTCAACCAGACAAATCCAGTGAAGATCGATATTTACTTGCTATTAGTGAAGTGAAATTGTTGTGTTGCGTCCTGTTCTTGCACTAGATAGTTTTGTGCAAAATCTACTTGAACGATTGCCATTTCTGGTGAGATATTGGACTTAAGCCCGAGAAACAACTTATCCTGACTCCATTTCGTAAAGCAATGCTTCTTAAAAGAAGGCAGCATATCCAGCAAGTGATCGAGGACATCATTGTAAGTCCAATCAGCAACTGTCACCTTTTCAGAATCATCCTACATTTCGAAGGGCTGGGTTATCGTGTCAAGTTTCTCAAGCATGATGTTATTTCTCACAGATTGGACGCAATCGCATGGCTTCATCATACAAACTGTGTCATTGATGTCACAGACAATCATTTCGAGCGACTCTTGTGTTTTTTGGATACTTCGATTCTGCGATCTCATTCAGGACATTCAGAAAAGTTTGAAAAGTGTGATGTTGTTTACAAACACAGACGTTGTGTGGAAGCTTGGAGTTCAGCTTGACATATGATGGTCTCAAGCTCGCGAATTTAGAAAATGAAATGCTGGTTTCAGTCTCGATCAAGAACAAACGATGAGCCTCCTTCAGCGTCATCAACAAAAACCTTCGAGCTACAAGAGTTCCCTCCTTAGTTTTCACGTCTTTTTTCTGAGGAGATTGCCAGGAAGGTAAATCCGAATTATAAAACTTCAATACTTTTGCGATAGTGTCATCTAGAAGTCTAGATAAAGGTCGAGAAAATGCCTGGTCCCTGTCATCACTAATCAAACCAGTCTGTTTTGCCAAATGCTGGATGATACAGCTTTCCTCTTGGCTACAAAAAATGGGAGCAATGATTATGATATCATAGCCCAGCATGAGCTTCCCATGAATTTATATACAATACAATACGCTAAGCGACATAGAACGCTTTGATCGCCCGGTTAGAGATAGAGAGGTAGGCCCTACTACGTCTTGAATACCCCATACACTAGGCCTACGCTACAATTTTGTTCTTAAGCTTACAAAAGAGGGACAGATACTAGAGATGGTCCCTACATGTAGCTAATTCATTTAATCCTGTAGGACTTCTTAGCATCGAGCTAGTGTTGATTCAATTACGATGCAGTATTTGGCCCAACAAAACGTGCGTATATAGGCCTACCGTGAAAAATACTTATTTGTGATGTCAACGATCTCGCTTTATGGACTGAATTTGATACCAGTCATTGCAACTTACCTTCTGTTCTTGGCAATGCTACCTTGACTCTTGATACTGCTCGGCTAAGTGCATGGTTGGATGTATGCGACTCCGCCCGTGCGTCTCCCTCTTGACATCGTTGGCGATGACGCACTACGCATGTTCTGTTCTTCATGCGATGATCCACCAGTTGTTGAGTGGACATCTTCTGGCGGTCCTTTGCCTTACGCGCACGATCCTCCACCTTTCTGTTTTCCTTATTCTTCTGCTCGTAGGCCTTTCTTCTGTCATATCCAGCCGCATAAATCTTCCTTCTACCCATACCGAAAGAAATAGCGAAATGCAATTCGGATTGCCTCCTTGATTTGAAAATTAGAGGAAACGGCATTTGATTGGCTCATCGTTGTCATCGATCAATTATTTCGCTACTTTAGACGATTTAGATAACTTGCTCGTGCTTCTGATAACTTCATTGTAAGTAACACTGATATCAAATTGAAAAATTTCTTCTGGTGATTGATTTTAGAGATTTTCATTATGTCGTGGAATTACAGTAATTCCACGACATAAATATTTTGTCGTGGAATTACACAATTGAAATCGATTTTTCCATGCTCTATGGAAATCGATAGCAACTTCGATACCGAAAATCATTGCAAGCCATGTTTGGCAATATCATATTAGTGGATGGCTGGAATATATTGGGAATGCTCTGAGCTAGAAAAACTTTATGCTCAAATTATGTCGTGGAATTACAAAACAAATCACCAGAAACAGAGGCCTCGGGTATCATCATGTTTTGAAAGTGTGATAAATGAACGTTTCAGAGAGTCTATTGGTGTCATATTCCTCACTGAAAAATTATACATTGTTGTCAAATACTTTTTCTTCCATACAAATTGGCCGGTGTGAGAAGATAGTGAAATTCCCGTGAAATAAGAAAATATGTTGTCAATTGAATGAAGGCGTTGTATATCAAAAATTTGTCAGTGAGATTGAAAACCCAATCAGTTTTCCAAACTTCAAATCAATACCTACAACACTGTAGGCATCAAAACATGTGTAGTTCAACTTAAAATTTTCATCTTGAGGCTAACCGTTAGAAAGAATTGGCGAAAACTGAAACTCTGACGGCTCTACAACATGGCCAAAACTCTTAATGTCACTCCCAAGCCTCAGCCAAGGAAGATAGGGCCAAACTGTGCTTTCCAATCAATTTGTAGCACTCTTAGCTTTCAAACGAGCTATCGTACGACTCTACCATTTCTAGAACCAAAGTTGGAAGATCGCTGCCGAGGGGGGGGGGGGCGAAGTTCTTCGTTGTTTGGGCTACGACTTTGAAAACAAATCCACTAGCACCAAAATGGGCCAAAAAGTCCAAATCCGCCGTCCATTTTCACGTACGAGGCTTCGTTTTGCCGCTACAGCCAGTTTCTCGCTCAAAAACACGCAAAAACACACCTACACCCAAGAAACACAACATGTCGACGCAGAATTTCATCAGGAAACCAAATCTAAACACAAAATAACCCTAAAACCAATCCTACACACCAAAAACAAAGACCGCCACCCAAGAACAACTACGACGGTCGACCAAGACGCACCTGGCCGGTCGACCCAGAACCACACCAACCCAACTCTCGCTCCAGAGGGGGGACGCTGTGCGCAGTTGGGAGGATTCCTTACTACTTTTACCGACATAGCCACTCTTACAACTTTTTCACTACACAGTAGGAGCGTTACAGGAGAGAACTACGCTATTAAGTTTCATAATTACAGGGCACAAATCTGAAGAGTTCGCATGGATAACACAATTCCATATAGCTGATCTTCCTTCCTCTTAAGTATTCGACATTCGCAAGATCATTCTCTTATCGCGCAACGTACTATCTAATCAGGTCATCGCTGAAGGATATCCTGAACAAAAGCCAGTTCATGCACAAAATCTAAAACGATCGGTTTGTACTTCTGAAGCATCGTGAAGGCAGTGTTTACCACTGTTTCACCATAGCAAACCCCAAATTGCGCTGATGATCGCGATTGATTGAAAACACAGATCGATCATGATGAATTGAGACCTCTGATACTGTCTCAGACGCAAGATTTTTAAAGTTGGTGACTAAATGTCGAAGTCAATTCGTGGTGTATTTGCAAGCTGTTTTTTTGTTTCGTTAATCAAAAGCCATTATGCTGATCAAATTAAAGTGTCAATTTGCGCTTACATACTTTTTGCTTTTTATAATTTAGTGAGTAAATTTTTAAGCAAAACCTGGAAAATAACCTGGTCCGTCTGTGATGAAATCAATGCCATACAAAATTTCTTGACTTGAGTTACACTGTACAGAAATCGCATCTCTAAGTGATTAAACTGATGCAGGTGACAACCCCATAAAGCACTTGGAACACCCGGTATTATAGTAAAATTGTAACTACAAGATATGCAGATAAACAGTTACAAAGCAGTAGAAGCTAATAACTCACTCCTTTTTCAGATGCTGGTAATTGTAACTCTTTTCCATCCTGATTCGTGATGTTGAGATTGATATCCTTCTTGTGGAATTTGTCATCTGAAATTGAGTTTGCCATCATCGACAACTAAACTCACTTTTGAACATTAACTTCGATTGCACTTAAGACAGACAACTCAATTATCAAGTTAATCTGAATTGAACTACTGCCACCACAATTTGTCGACTAAAGCAAAAAAAATACGTGTCCTTGAAGCCTATGGCCATGGTACAAGAAAATTTACAAGACTAAAGCGAAGCTTCATACGAAATCGTGTTCATCGGCAGCTACTGCAAGATAACTCCCCTCGCTTCAGCTTCAATGTTCGAGAAGCCGTTCGATACCTCCTGCAGCTTCCCAATTATCATTTAGCGCAATGACACACGAGTACTCATCAGAGTCATTTTTCTTCCAGTCTTCTCACAACTTTAAGAAGACAGTTAGATATCTTCCAATGGTTGACATGAAAACCGTTGCATCAGATTGATTTCAAATTTGGAATGTGAACGCATCACATTCATTTTCAAAGACCTTTTTCCGATAAACTTATCACATCAAATTTGAAATTAAATCATTAATAGACGGCTTAGACATTCAACCAAAAAATTATGATTTTGATGAATATGTGTCTCTGAACTAAAATTTACATGCTCAACTGCATTACTAATCTCAGTTTTCTTCACCTTCTGCCCTCGCAGCTAGATATTCAGCAGCTCGTCTCACAACCCTCATTTCGTCCAGCAATTTATCTCGCTGATTTTCCTGATGAACATTTTCGTCGGATGAAGAGCTCATACTGATCAGCAATAATTGAGCATTGTTCTATAACAGAAATTAATAGTTCAGTAATTGGAAGCAGAGGTGCCTATTCTACAATGAGCAGTTTCCTCACCTTGATGCCCTGATCATTAAGAGATTGGTCATCTTTTACCACACGTCCCTTACATATCAATTTCATCGCTTCAGGACGAATGTCGACATGTCTGCCGATTTCTGACTTCAAGGCTGATCCGAAATTGGCAAGCTTCATAGATATTTTGATCACCGGCCGACTAGTCTGCAAATGAGAAAGTGATCAATATTTAACAACAGCAACAATAGATATCGCTGGGAAAAGAGATAACATCGGGTATCTAAGGCAGGGATGGAAACAGTTGACCGGTTAAAATGTTGATTTCCGGATAAATGATATTAGCCGTTCAAACGATTTATAGTCTCGTTTAAAATGACTCAATTTGCTGAGCAATACGTCCATGATCAATAATTACAACGTTAACTTTTTATCCGAATAAGCGACCCATCATTTTTGTATCTC